>JZKD02S0048952.1:523656-538080 GCA_000966675.3 Picea glauca
AGACCTTTAGTTCTTAGGGAGACAAGGGAGAATAAATACAACTTTTAAGGGACATCCTGTTCAAGCAAGATTTGATTTTTTCGACGCTGTTGAGAAACATAGGAAATTTAGGATCACTATAAACGTTCCTTAACTTAGCAGAAGATCAAGTAGTCGCGAGGACCGGCTTTCTTATTTAGATCTGTTCCGAAATCCCTGAGGCTTAAAACGAAAAAAATTTACTACTTTGCAAAAAACTTGGGAAGATAGTGACCTGCTAAAGTTAGGCTCCGAATATAGATAGAAAACAAGGTAGCAATTCAAAATCTTAATATACAAAAATGACAACAGTTCGGGACTGGTTTTCGGATATATTTAGGAACAAAATTTATGACTAACTGTTTTTGGATTTTAATATATTCATTCAAATTATTCGGTTTGGGGATTATGAAGTAAAAAATAATCCTATTATCTGCTTTGTATATTTCAATTTGAACAATATTTACCTTAGATTGCTTTAAAACAGCCTTTCAGGACTAGAGTATTGGAAAAACGTACCTCTATCTTTACTTTTCAATTTCTTTGTGGGCTACGAATTATCTTATGTATCACCTGTTTTATGTCGTTTTGTTTCCCACACTGATATACACCTTATTTTTTCAGTTGGTTTCATCTGCAGCTGGAATCCTGGAAAAACAAATACGGATTTGATAAAAATGCGTTGAGAATTTAGGAAGGAAAACCAAAAATTTGAAAATAAATGCTTGAGCAAAAACATAAATATGTACAAAAACTCATAATAAAATTTATTTATTTACAACTATATATATACAATCTCTTATTTTTCATCTTATTTTATTTCCTTTTTCATCCGACGATTGTCAAGACATGTAGTGCTTTAGATATTGCCCATTGATAGGGGCGCTGAGAACTTCTCCATTAATATTTTCCAGGAGAAAGGAATTTTTTCCCTCTGGAGCCGAGACCCTGAATGGTCCATACCAAAGATGGTCAAATTTTCCATGTTTCGCAGCTTCTTCCCTTCTCACATCCCATCTTAACACCAAGTCACCAGGGAATAACTCTCTGTTCTTTGATTTGAGATCGAACAATGCTTTCATATCGTCCTGGTATTTCTGCATTCTCTCATCAACCTCCACTCTGAGCTGTTGAACCTCAATCAGTTGGTTAATTCTTCTGGTTACGTGATTGGGCTCTTCGTTTTGATCCTGCCATAATTTGACCACTGGAAATGCTAAGTTTATAGGCAAAACCGCCTCGGTCCCATATACCATCTGAAACGGTGAAATGTTGATAGACCTTTTAGTGCTGATGCGGTTTTCCCATAATGCGTGTTTCAAATGGAAATGCCAGGACCTCTTGTTTTTGTTAAGTACCTTTTTTATTACGTTTACCAGGCTCTTATTAGATGATTCAGCGAGCCCATTTCCCTGAGGGTAATAAGCAGTGGAATGGCTGAGAATGATACTGTACTTTTGGCAGAAGTCAACCATAGCCATGGACTTGAAAGCCTGGGTGTTGTCAGTAACGATCTTTCGGGGACACCCAAACCTTGATAATATGTTATCTTCCAAGAAGTTGATCACCACCGAGTTTGTTGCCCTTTTAGTTGGAATTGCTTCCACCCATTTTGTAAAATAATCTGTGGCCATTAAGATCCACTTATGCTGAGCACTGGAATGGGGATTAATTTCCCCTATAAATTCTAATCCCCATTGTTGAAATGGGGCTTCAGTTTTGACTGTAACGAGTGGTAGTGCAGGGAGTTTTTGCTTGCCAGCGAATATCTGACACGAGTAACAGGCACGTACTTTACAATTAACGTCCAAAAATAGTTTCGGCCAATAGTATCCAGCCCTCAGGATCTTGTAGGCTGTGGCCCTCCATGCATGGTGTCCTCCGCAGATTCCTTCATGAAACTCTTCTATAACTCGCGGAGTTTCCGACTCAACCAGACAGATCAGTAAAAACCCGAGTGGATCCTTCCAGTATAGTTGATTTTCGGAGATGCAATATTTTATAGCATGGAGTTTTAAAGTCCTGTATTTGGCTGGTGTTATTCCTTCTTTACATTTCAGGTTTAACAAGTAGAAGACTATATCTTTGTACCAGCCTGACGATATGAATTTTTCTTCAACCTTGTTTTGATATGTCTGGTCATATGGCTCTTGCAAATGTGTATCTTTGTTTTCCCCTTGTAGGCAATTGATGTCAAGAGCTCTAAGGTTTGACTCAGCTAAGAGTTTGTCCAGACCCTTTCCTTTTATCAATTTTGTTGGATTGATTTCCAGATCAAATTCTTGTATTTTAGCGAGCCAGCGCCCTCGTTTTCCATCACTATTCGGCTGTACCAATATGTCCTTCACAGCACTGGTTGGCACGTATGCGATAATTTTTTAATGCAGAACGTAAGTCTGAATGCTTTCAGTGCTTTCACCATTACGTACGCTTTTTTTTCTATTATATCATATTTTAGTTTAGCGTCTCTAAGGCTCTTGCTAAAAAATGCGATCGGACATTCAAATCCTTCATCATCTTTTTGCAACAACACCGCAGCGATAGTATGTTGAGAAGCGAATGAGAAGATGAGGAAATCTTTCAGGTAATCCGGGCTTGTTAACACCGGTGCCTTGCTGATGACTTTTTTAATACGCTCAAACGACGCCTTAGCTTCGGTCGTCCAATTTACTCTGCTATCTTTATTCAACATACCTGTGATCAATTTGACAATCTCAACAAAATTTGGTATAAATCTTCTTAAAAAATTTATTGTACCTAAGAAAGATTGAATTTCTTTAACGTTTCTATGAATACTAATAGTTTGTATTGCTTCAACCCTCTTAGGATCAATCTTGATCCCATCTTTAAATACAATGTGCCCCAGAATCTTACCTTCCTGCATAGCGAAATGTGATTTCTTTGGATTTAAAGACAGACCATACCTGCGGCATTTTTCGAAAGTTTGTTTTAAATGGATCAAATGTTCTTCATCAGTTTTAGAAAAAACTGTCAAATCGTCAAGGTAGATTACTACGAACTTATCTCTTTCCCCAATGAAAGCGATATCCATGGCGTGCTGGAAGGTAGCCCCTACATTCATTAAACCAAAAGGCATTTTATCATACATGAATGTACCCCATGGTGTGGTGAAAGCGGTTTTTTCTCTGTCTTGCTTGTTCATGGCGATTTGATTGTACCCAGAAAACCCATCTATCATAGACATTTGATTTGCTCCAACTACCCTTTCCAGGACGTGATCCATTTTAGGAAGTGGATAATTATCTTTAAGAGATGTCCTATTCAAGTTCCGGAAATCTACACACAGCCTGATTTCTCCGTTCTTTTTTCTGAAAGGGACCAAATTTTCTACCCAGTCTGAGTATCTTAGAGGTACAATTATTTTCGCGTCTAAGAGATTCTTAACTTCTTTTTCAATAAAAGGCAACAGAATGGGGTTAAACTACCTGAGCTTCTGCCTAAAAGTCTTGACTCCAGGCTTCAAAGGTATCTTGTGCTCTATTATAGAAGTGTCATATGTTCGAAGCTCGTCATAGGACCAAGCAAAAACATACTTATACTGTCTGAGTAAGTCTCTATACTGGTCTTTTACCTTAGGAGGGAGGAATTTAGATATCTTTACTATCCTGGAATCTTTTTCAGTTCCTATGTTGCAATCTTCCACTTCTTCTAGTTGAGGCTGCAAAGTGGACTTCACAGGTATGTCGTTTTGATCAAAAAGTCTTTCCAAAGGAATTAAGCCCTTCGGGATTTGGTTATTTTTGAGGACCAACTTGCGATGATCCGCTATTTTTTCTCGGAAGGTTTTAGGATCTTCCTGGTCTTGCTTAATCCACATCGGGTCATTTTGGTTTTCTTGATCTGGATGAGTTTCAGAGAATTCACCTATTGCTATGAGAAATTTCTGAATTTGTTCGTCATCTTCAAAGACTTGCCAATGTCGGACATTGTCTGGTATAGAGGGTTTATATCTGATTTCAATATGATATTTCAGTTTAACATTCGTGGGAGGGGAAAAGGTCGAGGCTGCCTTAGCCAATGCGTCAGCATGTAGATTCTCTGTGCGAGGAATAAAATGGACTTTTATAGATGAGAAAAAAATCTCCATTAAATCCCAGGCGCAATTTTTGTATGTTCTTAGTCTGGGATGCTTGGCTTGGTATTGGCGATTTACTTGTTTTACTATCAATTCGGCATCACCGTAAACCTCCAAATTTTTTATGTTTAACTTCTTTGCAGCCTCTAACCCTAAGACTAATGCTTCGTATTCGCATACGTTATTGGTGTAATCTATGTCCCACTGTAAGCGATATGAGAAAGGAACGGTAAACTTATCTTCAGGCACTATCAAAAGTATGCCAACACCGGCTCCCTCGGAAGATGAAGCGCCATCAAAGTACATTTTCCAGATACCATTTCTGCATAGTTCTTCGGTCAAGGGGCTAATCTCTTCCTGCTTCATATCAAGTTCTTCTGGACATCTATCTAAACCATCATCAAAAGACAATATGCAATTCCCCAGATCTTGGTCTGCAACGTAAATGGGAAAGTTATTTGGGTTCTGAGGATCACTGACAGTATATGCTAATCTTGTTTCTCGGTACAAACGGGTAAAATGTCCACCGAAAATTGGGATTGTGTCAAATGAAATGTCTAATTATAGAGAACCTCCCAACTTGGCTCCCCATGATCTAGATAACAACATACCATATTTGGGGGGAATATCTGCAATAACCACATCCATCAAGACACTCTTGACTGGGACCTGGGCCAGGGTAACAACCAGATATTTTATCATTCCCATACATTTAACCTTTCTCGAATCGAAAGAGTACAGGTCTCCATAGGGTCTAGTGATCTGGAGCCCCAACCTCTCCATTATAGTTTTGGGCATAACATTATGTGAAGCCCTGGAGTCTAACATGCAGTTATGCAGTAACTGGTCATGTATATTCAAAGTGATGTAGAAAGGGGTGACGTTGTCTTTGAATCCCTCAAAATGAGGACCAAAGGTGATGTTAGGTCTGTCATCTTCTAGGTTAATAATGTCAGAGTGACTTTCTCTCTCATAAACACCCATCACTTTGGAAATTTGCTTCCGATAAGTGGGGTTTTTTGCTAATTCTACCAAAGGAATCGGTATCTTAATTTTATTTAATTCAATTTCAAAATTGTAAGATGTATTAGCCTTGTCCATTTCTTTGGTTAAGACTTCCGAGCCTTTTTATTCCGACTTATTTGTTTGGATTTCTTTATCACTCGTGACCTTAGTTGCGGATGTAACTTTATCTATTGGCCCTGATTCCTTTGTTTGGGTTTCATCCCTTTTTACCTCAGACTCTTGAGTCTTTGTTATCTTGACTTTATTGCTGGGTAAAAATGTCTCTTCTGAAGGGGGTTCATGAGATTGATCCCTTGGCAGGATTTTCTTAGGTTGGTTAGTTGAGGTGGGCTTACTTTTTGATCTCAGATTGTATCTGGGTTGAAAATCAACTGCTATCATTTCGGTTTCTGGTTGATATACGCAGAGGTCAATATGATCGCCTTCTTCTTCTTCTTTAGACGGTTGAGGAGTATTTAAGGATTTCTCATAGTCTTTCCTAGTCAGAAATGGCTGTGAACACTCATCATCGAAACAAGAAACTTCATCTTCTGAATCTCCGAAATCTTGGAGGTCACTTGCTCCTATAAAATTTTTGTTTTTTAGTGGAGCTTGTATTTTTTTATCTTCATTCTTTATTTGCCTCTGTTGATTTTGGGGATTTGGGTTTCTCCTGAAGTCCCTTTTGTTAGAAGAATCATCTTTAGCTTGATCCAACTCCATCCTAGAGATTTTTTTAGACAGATCTTTAATTACTCGGGCCATATCATCCACTCTGTCGTCAGTGTATCTATTTGACTCGGAAGGGCCCGTTGGTTCCCTATAGTGTCTATTCTCACGGTTAATTGTTTCTACTTTAGCCTTCAACTTACCCAAAGCCATCATATTAGATTCTATTTTGACAACATCGTATTGCATTCTATTCAGGGTGGGTCCTCTTCTTTCTTGCAAAAGTAGGGCAAAATTAGATTCGAAAGCTCCTGCAAAGGTTACTTTGGCTGATGGTTCAGAAGGTTTAACAGCGGCTGGAATTTTATTATATAGTTTGTTAAATCTTAGAATAAATTTCATAACTGTTTATGAGTTCTTTTTCTTTAGAGACCCAAACTCGGTAAGGTAATATAAGTGATCTTTTCGCTCTCCCCACTGTGCAATGAAAGCATATTCCAATGCATCATATGTACGAATAGAAGTTGCAGGAAGGTTCCTAAACCAAGTTCGGACCTGTCCTTCAAAGGTATATACAAGAAGCCTTGAATAAACATCCTCCTGTTCAATACCACAGATGTTTGCGAACTGGTCAAAAAAATTTATATGCTCGGCTACGGTTAGATCCCCCTCCCCTGTGAACTTAGGGAGATTTTTAATGTAATTGTCAGGTAAATCATGGAGGTGAGCGGGTAAAATGAGGGGAGCATATCTTACTGCTACTTTTGCAAATAATCTGGGTGGAGGGACATTACCTCCTCCTCCTCCTCCGACGCCTGCCATTGACTTGGGAGTGGGGAATGAGGGTGTAACACACTATTTTGAATCAGGTGAGACAGGGAAGTTCTGTTGAAGAAAGGCTGCTATATCAAATGATAATGATCTTTCTAAAGGACCTTTTCCCTTGTTTTCAGATGGGAAAGATTGATGAATCTCACTCCTAAATTCAGAATAGTCTGTTTTCGGATCTCTGGTATCAGACAGAGGGTTGCAGGAAGTAGGATTTTCTAAAGGGAATTTAGTCTTCAAAAGTGGATTTTTGGGCCTATGAACGGCAACGGTTGTCTCAGATGAGCCTCTCACTTTTAAAATGTTTTCAGGATCATTAACAGGCATAATCGGCCTGCCATCTGGGTTCTGTCTGGTATGCCTTCTACCAGACGCCAGTTTGTGTCACAGTGGAGTCTCCAAGTGAAAGATTTTTAAAAATCCTTAAAACGGTGTGGACTCTATGTTCACTATCAAAGAGTAACACTATCAATGAAATAGTTTGTTGTTTTCCTAGGGAAAAGATTTCATAACTTCGTTCCCTGGCAGCGGCGCCAGAAAGATGTTGTTCCTGAGTCTGTACCTAAGGATTTAAAGTACATTGTCAAGGCATCTGAAAGTATACAAAAGGTTGATACAGGATTATACTAACCTTCGGTATGAGAAACTAGAGAGGATTTTTGAGTTCTCGTTGTCTAGCTTCCAACTGTTCCTGGGTGGTAATATCTTGCTCAATGGCTGCCCATGAACGTTCTAATTCTTCCCGGGTGTTAGCAGTTTTAAGAATTGTATCAAAGAGATTTAAAGCAATATGTGTTTTATTAGGGAGTCTGGGTTGAATATTAGGTTGAGTTACTGCAGGGACGGTCATTTAAGGAACAATACTAGTATGGAAACGATCTAGGAAGAGATTTTAACGTTGTTTAAATTTGGTTTTTTAAGTGGTATTTTTGCATGAAGAAGAAAATGGGCATGCAAACTGAAGGCCCTTTCCCGTAAATGTATTCCTTTCAATAAAAGGTATGGAATGAAAGAAAAACATTTAGTTGTGGATAACGTAAGGTTCCTGTCAGTAGAAAATCACACATACACAGTAGAAGAAATTGACATAGAAATAATTGACATAGTGTAACTGAATATAAAATTATGTAAATGCAAATTGGTCTTACACCCGCCGATAGCTGGTGCAGAGGAAAGACAAAACACAATTACAAAAAGATGAAATCCCTTCACTATAGTAGTGGTTGTACTAAATTATAGTGATACACATCAATTATGTAGAGCAAAATGAAAAGAAACAAAGAACATAACGAAACAAACTTGCAACACAGTCGTGACGGAATCAAGAATCTTCAAGTTTTTTGTATTAACTTCTCCAATGCAAAAAATACATTACAATGTTTGCCCCAAAGTCCAGCCCTTGGTTCTTCTTTTGGTGATCTATTTATACAAATTTGCCCTTTCCTACTCCTATTTTCAAAAAGGTGCCAGTTGCCTGCCTCTACGTGACTTAGTGCATATTAATCATCTGTCCCTAAACTGGATACAAGTTGTGAAAGTTTCGCTTGGCAGCTGTGAGCAGAGAAGACACCCCATCTCTTCTACTTTATTTTCAAAAAGGGACAGGTGCTTGTCTTTTCATAGACTCAGTGCATATCCTACATCTGTCCAGGAATTGGGATACGAGATGAGACGGCTCTGCTCGACAACTGGCTTCGGCAAAGTAGAACTCTTGGGCTAAATGTGGAAGTCTATTCCCCATAAATGCATCAACCATATCAAGGGCGTCGAGTTGTGTGCTGGGCTGAATTAAATGTTCATCAATTTGAGCCATGTCTACCTTGTCTATCTTAGAGATCTTTGCCACATTTCTCTCACTTTTTTCCTTCATGTTGAGGGAGATCCTCTCTAAATTCATCTACCTTAGCGTCTATGTGTCACCCCCACTTTCCATCCCCAACAGTTCACCATTTATGGATTTGAAAGTTTCTTCTAGTGAATTTGTCACTTTTTGAGCCTGCTCCTTGCTTAGAGTAATATCATGCTCCCAATTTTTTAACAAAATATTTCCCCTAGTCTGTTCAACAATGGTGAGAGCGGGAGACCCTGCTGAAAACCTATTGTTGGTGGCTATCACTGCTTCTTGGAAGGCGATCCGAGAAACTTCCGCGTTTCTTTCCTCGACAATCAGATTCTCAGAAATCTGCTACATTAATAGGCAATCTCCTCTAAATTCCCCTACTTTGTTTAGCAGACTCTGTTGAGCAGGAAAGATCCTACTCTGAATGTCCATTGCCTGGGATTTAACAATCTCGACGTTGATCACATTGCTGCCTACGACCTCTAGTTGAGCCTGTAACTGTGTGATGGTATCCCTCTGCTGACCCGACTGCACTCGACCCTCTCGGATCACTGAGTTTGCTTGTTCCAGCTTGGTTTTAAGGACTTTGATTTCTTTCCTATCGGACAATTAGGCCAGCGTTATTGCTCCACTCGCTTGACTCTTAGCGTCCTCTGCAGCCGAAGATACTCTGGATTCAAGAGTCTTGATCAACCGATTTTTTCTCTTGAGTTGATTTTTCAACATCGCAACCGAGAATTGGTTCGTTGGCGCATAAGCTCCCAGCGTCCCTGCTATCCCTGTGGCGAATTCATCACTTTTCTTGTTTTTTCCATCTGTCATTACTTTAAATTTTTTAACAGTGGATTCTCCCTCTTGATAAAATTCCCGCTTTACCACAACCTTTCTCTTTCTGTCAAAAAAGAACTCATTAGGGGGGAGTTCCTCTGCCCTTATAGGTCTTAGTTCTTCGCCAAATATCAATCCCTCGTTGACGTCTCCCTTAGCCAACTGCAAGGGTCTGACAGAGGTAATGGGTTGTCCGATCTGCTTTGCCACCTTCCCTGGTGTGATGAGTGGGTCCTGTTCTTTCAGAGGATCAGAGGTCTTTGTCTTTGTCGCTGGATTCTTCTCTTGCTCGGGATTCTTCTCCTGCTCGGGACTTTTCCCCCGTTCAGGATTCTTGTCCTGTTCAGGATTCTGCTCCTGCTTGGGACTTTTCCCCCGTTCAAGACTCTTGTTCTATTTAGGATTCTTCTCCTTCTCGGGACTCTTTCCCTGTTCGGGATTCTGCTCCTGCTCGGGACTCTTTCCCTGTTCGGGATTCTGCTCCTGTTCGAGATTCTGCTCCTGCTCCCCTTCCTGACGTTTTTTGGGATTAGAAGTTTTCCCCGCAGAACTTTTGGCCTCTTTTTCTTTGTCCTTGGAAAGTCCCAAACCTCCCAACACCACGGGGAGACATCTTCTCCTATGTTCCTGAAATTTTAAAACAGAAGCCCTATCTTCGGGTGCTAGGGATCTGATTCGAAATTGCACTTCCAAATAGGACCTCGCCCCTCGAAAAACATCATTCGAGGGCGAACACTCGTGTTCAAACATCTTTAATCCACAATTCCCTAAATGGGTGCTTATAACTCTCTGTGGATCATTCTTTTTGTACTCAATAGAGACTAGGCTCAAATCTTCTAAGGTTGCAGCTTCAGCCTTAGCATGTTCGAAATCTAATAAGGAATAGGAATTAAGCCAAACAGGAAAAAACGACCATACCTTCTTTGATGACGCTTTGAGCTCTTTGCTTACTCCACCGATTACTGTTTTTCACGGAATCTCGCGACAGGCCAGCTTGTCGGGGATGAAAAGTGGTAGTGCCAGAGGAGGGACAGCTACTCTGAAAACTCTAAAATAGGAGAATTCCTCTTCAACGTACCAGTCTGCGATATGGCTCAAATTCGCAGCAATACTATCTGAGATGTGGGGTGGCGTAAGACCAAAAAGGGCGACGTGCAAGGGCACCATCACCCAGTTGAAAATCTCATAAATAAACTCATTTGCATTAATTTCCCACAGCTTGTTGTGGTACTCATGAATAGTTTTCTCTTGGGTTGGACTCCAAGCCCAATTCATCAAAGGAAAAGGCGTCATGGAGCATATCGCGTCCATGATATACGCAGACATGAAGAATCTGGAGGGTCTCCCAGCTGCTTTTTTCTTCTAGTAATCTGTAATTCTGTTGAAAAGACTGTCGGAGAGCATCTTCGCCCAATTGAATGAGAAACCTTCTGCTACCCAAAAAATGAGAGGTACCCACTGGATGTAAAAATGCGCGGTATCTTCCCATCCAAAAAGCCGACAAGTCATCATCGCCACATACATATATTGTGGCTCTAATGAAGAAATCGAATACACACCCTTGTCATTCACTCTGAATGTTGCGGAACGTGAAACCCAATCTTTAATCAAACTGGGCATGGTTTTATCAAATTCTTCGCATTCCTTCTTTTTGAATTCCGCCAGGAATTCTTTGCCATATGTATACTCGGAAGTTGCTGGGAGCTTATACATAGCTTGAATATGCTCTGGTCTGAAAGTTCCGACCATGGCCTGTCAGTCATTTACGATAGTTCTGGAAGTCAGGTCGACATGATCCAATGCCCATCGGATCATGTCATAGTATGGGAGCAACCGAGGTCTGGCTGCTACCAGGTGCATTCCTGACTGAAAAATTGTCTTGTACTTAGTATTCAGGTCATCCTTTACAATATCGTTGTCATCGTCCTCCGATTCAGAATAATTTACCAACTCGGACTGCAGGATGTCTGAAATAAACGACCAGGTAGGTACCGAGCCGCCAGTTCGTGGTGAGGTGTCTGAGACGTTGTCTGGACCCTGCGCTGCAACCTCGACATTTGCTTTCGCTGCTCTCCTTGGGGCCATGGCTGTCGCTTTCTTTTTCGCTCTTCTGCAATAAACCCGTGTATACATGCGGAAATAAGTTCCTTCGGAGCAAGTTGAGCTCTGTGCGCTTATGGGAAATGTTAAAAAAGGAATGAAATTCTCGTATATATTTAAAAACTCTATACCTTTTGAATACGTCTGTCAAATCGCACATAAAACCAAAATAAATGTATAAATTCGATCTTATTCATTCGTGGATTTACCCTAAATATTCATTAATGTCATCAATGTTCGGCGACTTGACAGGCAATCGGGTCATGGAGAGCAATTAAATCCCTCGTGAAGTGTGCCAACCTCTATGCGCAGGACGTATCTCGCTTAATTTCATTTATCTCAAATTTCAAATCTTAACGGCTTAAGGATTTCCTCGCTTTTCACCACATCATGAATTTCCCCTTATCATTTTGACTTTACAACTCACGAGACTGCGAGTTCTGATTTTAGCTTAATTAACACTAACCGTGATTTGGTGGATCCTTAGTTATATAATTAACTTAATCGCCATATTGCGACTCGGAAATTCGAAGACAAACTTTTTGAGGAATGATATGCCGAGTCATGATATCGTGATGTGGCGATAATTAAGGCTCGAATTAAGAGAGGGAGATCTTAGATTAGGTGATTAATTAATCTTGATAGAATTATGTCGCAACTTCGCGAATCGGAGTTTTGGACACCTTAAATTTATGAAGGAAAATGCCGAGCGGCGATGTGCCGAGAACCAAATTTAACTGTGTTTAGTTTTTTACCCTAGGTTCCTGACCAAGGTTATTAAAGAAGTTATCGTGCCCTCGACTCTCGGGGTTGTAAAAACAAAAATTTAGGGTTGACGACTGCCGAGGCGCGAAACTCCGACGACGTGTAAACATGGTTAAAGGTTTTACCCCAGTTAATTCTTTGGACGAAAATTAGAACCGAGTTCGTATTTTCGTGGCTCGAGACTTGTGAATTCAAGAAATAAAGTGTCTGACTTGTGAGACCCCGAAATAAAACAAAAAAGCACACGTATTTACGCAAAAAGAATCATTTTTTGAAAGTGAAAAAGCATTGCTATTCAGGAGACAAGATTTCAGAGCTTCATCATTTCAGAAGGAAAAGAAAAACAACTTTAGATCTCAAGGATGAAAAGTTGAAAATTGCAAGAGGTGAAAAACAAGGGTGGCTCCAACGTTTGTAGTCAAAGAAACACCTGATCCCCTTCTGCAAATTGACGTTCAGAGCGACCTTGATCTGCTTGTTGCTTCATGCGATTTTGTTCCATGACCAAATTCTCTTTGAGGGTATGGAGAATAGCCTGTCGAGCTGTAAGTGTTAGGTCAACCACCTGGACCTTCGAGGCACATGATAAGAATGAGAGAAATGAAGGTGTCTTATGTCCATATACCACCTCAAAAGGAGTCATGTGTGTAGTTGTATGGTCTGAAGTGTTGTACCACCATTCAGCTAAAGGTAACCATTGAGCCCATTGATTTTTCTTTTCCGAGGAAAAACACCTCAAATATGTTTCCAAACACTTGTTGACAACTTTCGTTGGCCATCAGTCTGGGGATGATGAGTTGTGTTGAGATGCAACTCGATCCCTTGTATCTTGAATAGTTCTTGCCAAAAATTGCTTGTGAAAGTTGCATCACAATAAGAAACAATAGAGTGTTGCATGCCATGAAGATTGAAGACCCGATCCATGAATATTTGAGTCACCATGGATGTTGTAAACGAGTGTTGAAAGGCGCAAAAATGATCATACTTTGATAGGCAATCCACAACCACCATGATGGCGTATTTATTTCTCGATTTGAGTAAGACGGTAATAAAATCCATAGAGATATCCTTCCAAATAGCAGGTGGAATCAGGAGCGGTTGTAGTGTGCCCGACGATTTGACTGTTTCTCCCTTGTTGCATTGATACACATCACATTCAGCTACAAAATTACGAATGTCCTATTTCATACCATCCCCAAAAAAGGAATGTTTGACCTTGTCATAGGTTTTGGTGAACCCGGAGTGCCCTACTATGGGTGTAGCATGAAGCTCAGAAAGTACTTTGGATTTAAGCTTTGATTGTTTACTTAAATACAAACGGCCTTTGTATCGAAGTTCCTGATGGAGCCAAGAGTACCCTGGAGAAGTTGGAGCATTGGACTGCAACTGGTGGATCAACTGCGAACTTTTGGGATCTTGTAGCCATTCCTAGCGAACGGCCTGGAGCCAATCTGGTACAATGAATGAAAGAGAAAAAAGAGATCATTCATCTTCATACTTTTGGAAAAGTGCATCCGCACCCATCCTGTCTTTTCTTTTCTTATACATGATCTCATAATCATATCCAAAGCGTTTAGTCACCCATTTTTGTTGTTCTAGGAAGGAGATGTGTTGTTCCAGAAAATACTTGAGGCTTTGATGGTCTGTCTTAATTTGGACACGTTGCCCCAATATATAAGGAAGCCACATATCCACGTCATGCAAAATATCCAACATTTCCTTTTCATAGATGGATTTGCCCAGATTTATTTCAGATAGTTGTTTGTTGGTAAAGGCCAAAGGTTGACCCCCTTGCATAAGGGCAACACCAATTCCTTTCCCTGAGGCATCACATTCCAGCACAAAGTTCTTTGTGAAATTGAGAAGGGAGAGGACTGGAGTGGTTCACATGGCCATCTTCAAGGTTTGAAAATATTGAGCAGCGACTAGATTCCAAGTGAAAGATTTATTTCTTAGGAGAGCAGTGAGAGGTGCTGCAATCTTCCCATAATTCTTAACAAACTTGCGATAATACCTTGTTAAGCCTAGAAATCCATGCAATCTCTTAAGAGTCTTTGGGTGAGACCAATCTTGCATAGCATCAATCTTTTTAGGATCCACATTGACACCATATTTTCCAACCAGATGACCCAAGTATTCAACTTATAAGGCGCCAAAAGAACATTTAGACTATTTCAGGAAAAGTTGGTGCTGAGAGAGTAGATGGAGAACTCAATCCACATGAGAAAGATGGTATGTCCAGGTTTTTCTATAGATGAGGATATCATCAAAGAAA
>JZKD02S0048952.1:564339-591173 GCA_000966675.3 Picea glauca
TAATAATAGGAAAGTAGTTGAGAATGATTGAGAGAATAGTGGATCTGTAATTATGACACTCTTCAAGACTCTCATGTATATAAGAGAGTGTTCTCTCTTCATGAGGAGGATCATGTTATTCATAATTGAGAGATTAGCTTGAGAGTTAGAGATCATGTAATTCATAATTTGGTCTTGTATTAGGAGAAGGGGATTCTTATCTTTGTTATTCTTTCATGCTTTGTCATTTGACTCTTGTAATATAATTTGAGATTGATATATTGTGTGAGCTCACATATGTCTTTTTCCATTCAACTCTTCACATGTTGTATTGCTTTCCTATATTAATTTACTGCTTTCATAGTTAGTCTTTCAATGCTTTCCTAGATTAATTTCATTTCAACAAATTAGATTAGATTAGTTCTACTTCAGTCCTGCATATATAGTGTGTGTGCTTCGTAAGCCTACGAACCTCGGATTGACAAATTAAATAGTTGTTCAAGTACTACAATGGAATTAAACGACAATATTTCTTCCTAACATTGAGCAGATCTCTATTACAATAATATCCAAGCTAGATTTCTCATACCCTCGACTCCTATTTATACTAAAAAGAAGCATCTAGAGGAAGATCCTTCTAGAAGCGAAATCTTCTATTAGGTCTTCTTACATTCGCCTTATTCTATTTTATTGAAATGCCTTATTAATATTGACCTTTATTACATCTGAATATATTGTTCTACCTATGTGTGGGTTAGGACCCTAATAGATTCATGATGTTGTGAAGGAATATTATGACATTTGATCACGATGATTCTAAGGGGCACACAACAAGGTAGGGTCCTTATTCCTTAGAGGCCCTTAGTCTCTCACAAGATCACATAATGGAGTATTTACTTCAAGGAATTGATGTCTACCGAATTCAGTCAAGAGGCAAGTGGAACCCTTGGAGCACGTAGTGCGTCTTGAAGGGCACGTCGCGCCAATAAAATGGAAAGAGGCGAGTGGCACCCTTAGAGAACATAGTGTGTCCTGAAGGGCACATCGTGATTTTTTAACTATGGTAAGTTAATAAACCCAGTGCCTAGAAAACTATACCTCATTAGGACCTGGTTAGCCTTAAAATGAAATATGTGATGAGTAAAGTTTAACAACAAATTTTCCCTTAAGAACTGTCCCCAAGCCTATTGAATTGAAAACATAGGTCTAAGTAGAACCTTTGAACAAAAAAAAAACTAATTAGACATGTAACAAGAAGGGGGTAAAAAAAATTCAAACATCAATAATTAAAGTAAAATTTTAATGGAGGATTAATTTATTAAAAGGGTAAATTGTTGTATTTTTCAAAACATGTTAATTATGAACTTAGTTAAAAAGGGGAACTTAAAGAAAAGGGGAAACTTAAAGAAAAAGGGGAATGTCGAACTTAGTAAGGAATCTAGCCTTTGGAACTTTCTATTTGTGAACTCAACTGGGATTTAAGTAAGGTGTAAGTCATTTAATAATTGTAAGGGAATAAAGGGACATCGAGGAGAAATTTTAGGAACACTTTTAGGTGTGTGAGGGAAGTAGGCAAATTTAATTAAATAATAAAATTGATTTTCTAGTGCAACTAAGGGATCGGGTGACATGTGTACGGGGGAGGTTTGTCCTGATTAAATTTAATAAGAAGAATATAATGAGGGTTTGCGGAAACTAATCACTAGAAAACTCTATAAAAAGGATGGTAGAGGAGGAATATGGGCACGTCTGGTTTGCATAAGGTTACGCTGCTGGAATTTTATCTTGACTGAAATTCTCTTGTGCGAGTTGGGATACCCAGCTCAGGTAACGAGTGGTAGCATGAACTTGCGAGGTGATCTGGGAGCTAGCATTCTATGGTATTGTGTGTGTGGCCCCTTTGCGGCCCGGGGGTGCTCAGGGGGAAGAAGAGTACCAATAGTGTTGGATGGGAGGTATCGATGAGGTCTTAGCGGTTGGCGAGCGGAAACTAGACATAGCACAAGCATGGGACAATGACTCATTTTATTCACCTTCGGATACGGTACGCAGGTGTAAATTTTTATTGGTAAATTAGTTAAATTTTTTGTGCATGATCTTATGTCCTACTCTTGTGCTTAAATGGTTGGGTTTCTTTTTACGAAGTCATGTGGGTATTGATGAAGTCGCCTTCTTGTTACTTTATTTTTATTTTTAATTAGCTCCCCAAATCGCAAATCTCAGTGATGCAAGCTATGTTTTGATATCCCTTAGTAGCCTCTAATAATCCATCCTCCCACTGTGTACTCTGATAGTGATCCCTGCAATGTACCAAGGTAGTCTAAGGCGATGACATATAACTCATGCTAAAACAACTATGTAATCTCATTTTCTAATAAGTTGAAAATAAATATACAATATTGCCTGAGGCGCTGAGTTTTTAAACGTAATCCCCTCAACAATGAAATATGATCATTCTACTATCATTGTTTCACAGTCAACGTCCCAAGATTACTTTCTCTTTTATCCTGAAAATAATTATGAACCAAAGTCATTCTTCCATGGCTGGAGAAAAAAACGAACATTACTAAAATCATTTTCAATACATGTTTCTTAATAAGAGTATTGGTTGTGTTATCCCAAGTCAACACAATTTATTTTGTTGCACGAGATGAGTTTCCACAGAATGTGATGAGATTCTTGTTGAGCGATTATGGATGGTATTTTTGCAAACTCTAGATTTAAACTCAATTAATGTTCGATCGTTGTGGTTATCAGGGACATCGTCAATGACAGTTTGGACATCGGGTACATTTCATCAATAATTAATTAGATTTTCATATTTATGATACTGAGAATAATTACAATCTAAATAAATAAAAATTTGTGATCTCACGCGCAATTGAATTGTCATAATTTTCATTTACAATGATAATTTGCATTTGCAGTGATAAATCACATTTACAGTGATAATTTGTATTTACAGTGATAATTTTCATTTACATTGATAAATTGCATTCATGGTGTTAATTTTCATTTATAGTGAATTGTCATTATCGTGTATATATCTTATAAGTTTACATATATAGATTGATGGTTATTCAATGGATATAAATCTTATGAAATCAAGGTACTTTTCATTTAGATGCCATCCATTGTCGTAGGTTGGAGGGTTTCAGAAGTCTTTCCCCCAACATTAAACGTACTTGGATTTTGTTTGGAATTTTGTACCTATTAAAGGATAGGGGATGTGAACCTATCACATTAATGATTTGGATGTTTTCTTAATGGATGACAATACAAAAATCCCATTTGGTACATATATAAGAATAGGGAAAGCATCCTATCACTTTAATGTTTTTCAATTTTTTTATAACAATATAATTATCAGATTGATAGTATAGAGTTCATGACCATATAGCTATCACGGTTCCGGTGATTTATTTGATGATGATTTTATCGATTTTTAAATTATATAATTTCATTTCTATGGATACATGTACAACTTTGAATGCTTCCAAATCCATCAATGAATGACTATGGATGGACACTAATAACGAAAATAGAATAAAGACAAAAGTTACTCCAAGTCTACCAAATGCCAAACCTGGCAGCGATTTCTCCTCGTCTATGTATCCTCTTCTTACCTAATAGTGATTTCTCATCGTCTATGTATCGTTTTCTTTCCTGGGTTTGTGTATATTTTTCTTACCATTTTCTCCAACCAACTTCGTGTTGATTGTTGTTATGTCTTTTATGTTCATGTCATTTCCCATGCACCCAATCCACGAATAGAGCAGTGGTTATTCCTTCTCTCTATGTCAAACTTTCTGGTAGTAATCATATTAATTGGCCAGCGACAGATCCCTTGATTTTATGTTCTACCATTTCTGAGCATGGCAGTAGCGGTTTCTTCATGGGGTGAATTTCGATGTACTGACAGTTGGCCTTCTAAATAATTCTAAC
Source organism: Picea glauca (assembly GCA_000966675.3). Classification (NCBI taxonomy): domain Eukaryota; kingdom Viridiplantae; phylum Streptophyta; class Pinopsida; order Pinales; family Pinaceae; genus Picea; species Picea glauca. The sequence goes on from JZKD02S0048952.1 coordinate 568,264, forward strand.
CCGTAATTAAAATATTCAATATCCCCTTGTTTTGAGAATCAAAACTTACTGACAGCTAGTAAATGTAATTATTTCTAATTCAGAGAATCTTGGGTTTAAATACACCTAGCTTTTTAATATCTTTTAAATAATCACACATAGATTTTTGTTAGAGGTTAGCGTTGACAGTGATTGTAATTTCTATTTAAAAGTTTAGTTAATTGTAACTTAAGCTAATTTGCAGTGGTTTTCATTGGAAGTGAAGTTGTGATTTAGTTAATTGTAAATTATTAGCATTTTTGTTTTGATTATTGCAGTTGGATTCATGGTAGGGAATATAATACGGTGATTATCCCGTTTTTTGTGTTTAGTTATTTCCACCATAGTTTAATCGTTTAATCATGAATAATGTTGATATACCTATTTATTAGTGAATTGTTTTCCCTTGACCAAGTTTTGAGGAACACTTGGTCATATTTGACCATTTTTGGACTTTGAGAGTCTGTCAAAGATGGAGCGCCAGGCGAAGCAGAGGTCACGGGATCTCAGCCCACTTTTGGGGCCCTTTTAGGGTTTTGGTTTAATGTAATGGGAAAGGGATGTCGGCCCATGGGTTTACCCATGTTTTAGGCCTATTTTGTAAATTATAAATAAGTAGCTAAGCAATGTAAGAGAGGGAGAGAAGATAAGCTAAGTGATAGAAAAGGCTTTGTGTATTGTGTGACTGACTTGTAGAGTTGATTGCAAGTTTTGTAAGTGTTGAGTGCACAGATTGTAAGAAGTCTTTGTGTTAGATATACTCGGGGAAGGAGGATCTAGTGAGGTGCATGCAGATCTCTTGTCTTATGCAGAGTATAAGTGTGAGATCTATGTTGTAACCCGATTGACCAAAGCTAATAAAGAAGAAGAATACTTTTTTGGTGTAGCCCCAGGGTGGGGGTGAACCATGGTAACTCTGTGTGTTGTTCTCAGTGATTCAACCTAATGTGTTGGTTTATTTCCATGTGTTTATCTTAATATGATTATGCTATGTGATTTTCTATGATATACTTAGATAGATCCATTTTGCTTTGTGCTTCTTAGATGTGTGGGTATAAATTTGACATATATGAAAGTGTTGAGTGCTAGACCTATTTGGTTGTTTCTAAGTACTAACTTAACCTATATCTAAGTGAATGTTGTGGTGCTATGTGCCCTCTGCGAAGTTCCATGAGGGTTCAATACTGATGGATGATCTATGCTAAAGTGCTTGTTAAGAGTAAGAATCACAGATCTGTGTCCCAGCTAAGGTTGCAGACACCTAAGTCTTGCAACCACCCCTACCTCTACCTTGGGTGAGACTTCATCTACTTCGCAGGTGTTGCTGAAAGGGCTAGAAGTTAGGGTTTTGTTGGTGCGTTGTCGAAGCGTTGAACCCAGGGTCTGCCTCTGTGCCAACAAATGGTTCTGTTGTCAGGACCTAAAACTATGATTGTTGGGAACTAAGGAAGAAGAAAATTTGTTCAAAAGAAAGCTTTGTGTGTAGATCTGTTGCCCTAATGCACAGAGTTTTACTCGACCTGTGAAGCTTTGTGTCAGGTATAAGGTCAGATCTAAAGAAAGGAAGATCAGGTCCGAAGAAAAGAGGTAAGATCTGTAAGATCTGTGCTCTAATAAAGGTAAGAATAGTCAAAAGTCCTTAGATCTGTAATCTTTGTGCTCTGTAGAAGTAAGATAAGTGAAAAAAAATTTGTTTCTAGAGCATGGATATAGGTATGTTTGATAGATTCTTTCCTAGATTAAAAACTAGGGCATTAATAAATGAAAGAAAGTTTGATATGAATAGATCTTATAAGTATAATGATAGATATGTTATACCTATGCATAGAAAGAATGTCTGGACTAACAAGTGGATGAAGGATACTAGAAAGAAATTTTTGCAGGCTAGCCATTATGATCCTAGCGCGTAGTATAAGAAGAGTTGGGGATCATTGAAGAGAAAGAGAGGATTAACTCTTTGTTACAGTTGCAGAATACTGGGACATATTGCTAAGGAATGCCCTAGGAGAAAACTTAGTCGTCGTTGTTGCAAAGCTTTGGACCACGACGTATTGGATTTCCCTAGAATGATCGCTAAGTTGGAAAGGTTGAATCTGAATCACGAAGACCAGAAGGTAGATCTAGAAAAGGAAGAAACTTAGCAAGAATCAAAGAAAATATTAATATAGATAAAAGAAACCCTGAAGGAACATAAAGATGTCTGATTACCAGAGATCTTCAAAGAAAAGGAGCAAGTCAAAGAAAGAATAGGGGACTTCGACATTGATTGTATTCTTGATGAAGAAACACAAGTGAACATTATGCCAGAAAGAACTTGGAAAGCTATAGGAAAGCCTGCCATGATCCCTTCCCTAGGAGGGACAAGTTTATTCAGAGGAAATCTAGTAAACCTATGTGGAAGGCTCGCCCGAATACCTATAACTATCAATGGAACTTTGAAAAAGGAAGACATTGAGATTATTAAATTTGTTGAAGACAGTGCCCCATTTACCATGCTCATTGGAAAACCTTGGATTGATAGAGAACAAGCTAAATTAAAAGAGGAAGAAGAAGTTTTGGAACAGAAGAAGCAAGAGTTAAAAAACTTTATGACTAGAAGAATCGCACACTTGATTGAAGAAAAAAAGAGAAGATCGCAAATATTTAATACTAGCAACTCTGATGTCGAGGCTAAGAGAACACTAGAGGATCCACAGAATATTGAGTTACCTATTTTCGATATAGAAGAAGCATTATCCAGGAACCCTAGGATATAATTTCAACAACGCGAAGGAACTAATACCATAGAAGATAAGCATTAGAATGGTAAAATTATTACTGAGCCGAAGCTCACTAGGAAGAAGGATAGAAAGTTAAGAAAGAAAAGGGATAATACTGTAAGATTACAAGAGGTTCTAGAGGATACCGCAGAAACAAAAATTGCAGAATTGGAGCTTCGCCGAGATATCAGAACAACGACATAGCGTACTTCACCATGATGAAGAAATATAGTCATTGGGCCGATATATCTATTTGAATTCTACTCCGAATGAGAAGAAAAGAAATAAAAGTTCGTCATACAACAGTTGAAACGCGCCATAATGGGTCCAATAGGAGTTAATGAAGGATCATAATCATTGTTAAGTTTCCCTACTTATCCCATTGCACCACGCACCGAGAATAATTTTTGCTAAGTGAGAATTTGAGCACGAAACCTAAGATTAATTCACCCTGATATCATTGCCTTGTTCCCATATTATTCACTATAGTCTTTGAATTCCTTTCTTTCTTGAGCTAGATGAACCAAGATTGTATGTCAGACGAGCTCAGCACTACTCATAAAGTAGTTGAAGAATTTTTAATTGACTTAATGACTAAGAGAGTCATGTCAAGGTGAGGAGTGTTTATAGGTGTACAAGAATCATCCTCGGGAGCATTGTCAGCTTCCCCCTCTACTACTTGAGTAGGACCATCCTGACCGCCTTCGGAAAGATGATCTAAGCTTGAAAACAACTTCGCCACTGTGGAGATGATCCCAGGTATATTGCCTAAGTATATCCCACCACTCAACAACACAGTGAATCGATACACTGTACCCAGAGACTTTGACTATGCTTTGGTCACTGCGTACTTCCCAAAAGGGGTGTGCGCAGTTCGTTCTAACCAGGATAAGCTCACAACACTGAAATTTAGTGATTTTAACCTTGGAGATAGAAAGGTTTACAATATGCTAGCCCCACACAAGTACTTAACTATCACAAAAGGGAGGAACCCAAATATTGTCCCTCAACAATGAACCCATAACCTCACGTAGTCAACTCTCCTTAATGTAATGAAGATTCCTCATTTTGAGAGGCATCAGGAAGTGAATGCATGCGTTAGATTGTTGTTGTCCTGCTACCACAAAGGATACTTATGGTTGGACTTCCGCATCACTATGGATCTAATTCTGATCAATCAAATCATAGGGCTAAGCATGTAGGGCCCTAACCCGCACAATTTTTACCCTCGAAAGACCACAGATCGCGCTCTCACCCAGCGAATAATAGACACATATGGTGATGTAGAGAAGGTAACATGAGGCTACAAGGTAGCCTCCATCAAGAATGCAGCAGTGCACCTCGGTTTCCATATTATTGCACAGAATTTAGTTCGTAAGAATAAACCCACAGAGGTGACTGGATTTGTAGTTGACCTCGTAGGGAAGTGTGTGGAGGGACTACAAATGAACTAGGAAAAGTACCTTGTAAATCAACTAGAGCTTGACTACAAAGAAGCACAAGACCAAGGGTATGAGTTCCACTTTAGTTGGTTGCTCATACTCATCTTTTTCATCGCCTGGGAGGTACCAAAAGGTGCCACTTTTCCATAGATTGAACCCTTTGAACCATTGGCCGTGAAGTTTTGTACGCTGTGGTACTCTAGCGACATGAACAAGTAGTGGCAGTCCAATGTCATCTTCCACGCTTATTACAACCAATTGAAGAATGAAATCTAATCTACACTGCGTCTCACACATAACACACTTCATAGGTTTAGAACTTTGATCAAATTCAATGTGGAACACCATTTCACCTATATCACAATGCACGCTGATGAGCACAAACAAAAAATCCAGTCGTACTACAAGTTGATAGAAGAAGACTTGGAGCAGATTACCAAGGAATGGTCGGCAAACCTCCTTGTTCCAGCGGACCCCACAGAAACATCCGACGTGGAAGTCCCTGAAGCTATATTAGATGAACCTGGACCGAGAAAGACTAAGATGGATGATGAAGTTCAAGATATCCATAGCACATCCACGAAGACTACTTTTATCTCACTTGTGCAAGGAGGTGATGGTGAAGAACTAGGTGGCACAAAGGTTGAGAAAAGAAAAGGTGAGGTTACTTCGCTTAGAGAGGAGGAGGATTCCTCTAGGAAAAGGAAGGTCACCCCACCAAATCCCTCATCCCAAAAGAAAACTAAGGCCACCTGAACTACGTTTAAGACTACCCTCACACAGGATGACATTGACTTCTTGATCGTTGCGTTGAATGATGCCTCACTAGAGATCACAGAAAGGCAAGAAGTGAAGCAGGAGGAGATATTCAACCGAATCATAGGTGAACTTCAAGAAGTGCAGCAGCCACTCCAGTCCAGCCGAGTTGTTTCTACTATGCCCTTAACAACAGGAACAACGGGAACAGGATATGATCCCACCTAATTACACCAGATAGTCGAGAAAGTCGAAGCTCACCTTCGACGAGCTCAAGAAGACACATCGCAAGCCACCCAGGCTTTGGCACAAGTACAGAGCACACTTATAGTACAACAAAGGAAGGTAGAACAGGAACAACTTGCCTTACAAGCGAAGTGGGAGGAGGAGAAAGCACAGTTATAGTAGAGCAAGGACCAATTGCTAGTAGAGCAACTTGACGTACAAGAATGAGTTCACAAAGCACTTCGCTCTGTGACGGTCATTGAAGTGAAAATTGAAGAAAATTTCCCACAGCAGGTGGCACAACTTGAAGAATTAATCCAACAACTTCAGCAGCACATCGCAGATCTAGAAGTTTGTACCATGCCCGAGACTCCCCAAGAAGTAAGAGATCTAAGCGAGTCAACTGCCCGTAGCACAGTTGACAGGTTAAAAACCTTGGATTTGTAATGTAAGAAGTTGAGCGCTATAAGCACCCATAATTATGAGAACCTCACAGAGAACCCAGAATTGTAGAAATTAGAGGCACATCTCCAAGAAGCAAAGCCGCATGCAGATACACTATAGGCGTAGTTGAAGGCCTTGATCCCAGTTGAAAGAATGAAGTGATTTCCAAAAAAATGCACCTCCCAACAATAGGTACACATGCTGCAAAGTAAAGCGATGCAAGTCTCTCAATGACTTCAACCACTCCAAGAGAAAGCATGCCAACTATTCACTGAATTTGAGAGCCAGGCATCCGAGCTTGAACAGGTTGTCATCACTGCAGAATAGTGCATGGAAGGACCAGTAAACGACGCAGTGACCCATGAGTTCACTAACAAGAGGCTGTATCACTATAGTAGATCGAAGTAGCTCGGGCCAAGCTCAATACATTTGAAACGGAGTTGATTAGACCAGAGTGACTCGAAATGAGTCACAGGTGAGTGTTGGGGGCCTGTTGGTCCTTGACCAAGTTTTGAGGAACACTTGTTCATATTTGACCGTTTTTGGACTTCAAAATCCTGTCAAAGATGGAGCATCAGGCAAAGAAGAGGTCATGGGATCACTTTTGGGGCCCTTTTATGGTTTTGGGTTAATGTAATGGGAAAGGGATGTCGGCCCATGGGTTTACCCATGTTTTAGGCCTATTTTGTAAAGTATAAATAAGTAGCTAAGAAATGTAAGAGAGGGAGAGAATATACGTTAAGTTCTAGAAAAGGCTTTGTGTATTGTGTGACCGACCTATAGAGCTGAGTGCAAGTGTTGTAAGTGCTGATTTCATGGATTGTAAGAAGGATTTGTGCTAGATATACTCGGGGAAGGAGGATCTGGCAAGGTGCGTACAGATCTCCTGTCATATGCAGAGTATACGTGTGAGCTATGTGTTGTAACCCAATTGACCAAAGCTAATAAATAAGAAGAAGACTTTGTGGACATATCCCTAGGGTGGGGGTGAACCACGATAACTTTGTGTGTTGTGCTCGGTGCTTCGACCTAATGTGTTGGTTTCTCTCCATGTGTTGTTCTTAATATGATTATGCTATGTTCTTTGCTATGATATACTTAGATATATCCACTTTGCTTTGTGCTTCTTAGATGTGTGGGTATATATTTGAGATATATGAAAGTGTTGAGTGCTAGACCTATTTGGTTGTTGCTAAGTAATAACTTAACGTAGATCTAATTGAATGTTGTGGTGCTCTGTGCCATCTGCGAAGTTCCATGAGGGTTAAATACCGATGGATGATCTATGCTAAATTTCTTGCTAAGATTAAGAATCACAGATCTATGTCCCAGTTAAGGTTGCAGACACCTGAGTCTTGCAACCACCCCTGCCTCTACCTCAGGTGAGACTTCATCTTCTTTGCAGGTGTTGCCGAAAGCGTCGGTAGTTAGGGTTTTGTTTGTGTGTTGTTGAAGCATTGAACCCTGGGTCTACCCCTGTGCCAACATGAATTTTTTTATAATAGTTTAATTGGTTAATTGCAATTATCGCTTGTTAATAAATTGCTAGTTTCTACTTCATGGAGCTAATTGGAAATAACTTGGAATCATTGATGTGGTTATGGATTTATTTTCTTCATGAATGTTAAGCGAACTACGATGCATTATATTAATGACTTTAATTTCCTTTACAACAGGGAATCAAGTAAGTACATGTGAGTTCACTAATGTTGTCAATGGAACCCTTATCTGATAGATTGTGATTATGATTATGAGTTGCTTTATTCTGTAAATGATGTAAAGGGGTTTTAAATGAATGGAAAGTAAATGTTTGCTTGATGATGGATAGGTTCCTTTACTTTAAGATGGTGATTTGTTACTTATTCTATTAAGTATTCCATATGATGATAAATATAAATGAGTTACTTCTAGACATTGCGTCAATTTAAATGTATCAAATTTAGTCACTCTGCATCCATTTTTGCTTGATTGTTTAGAGTGCCTTCGTCTAACGACGTCATATAGTGTATGTCAGTGCCAATTGGATTTCAGGAAAGTTGGATTTTATTTTGGGTTTAAGGTTTAGAAGTATTGTGTTTGTGTGTGGATCCTTAGCACCTTTGTCGCAATGTAGTGACGTGATACCTTATGATTGGGTCATTGCGTGCATTGATCAATAAGCGCATATGAAACTGAGATTAGGATCATGAACCTCCTGATGTGAATGATGTTTTTGTATTTATGGTTGTATGTATTTTTGTAACATTTATTGTGATTGTCTCTCGATCGTCAGGAAGGTTGTAGTTAATGGTCGTCAAAGCTATTTTGTTTGGATTGATCGATGTTGTCTTTTATATTAGTAGGCGTTATCTTGTGTGTGTCGAGTGGGATGTACACACCTCCTTACTCCTTAGAAAAATCACTATCCTTAAGACCTTAAATGGTCAAAATCAATGGGAACCTGGGCTTGAGCGTTGCTTATGTGTGTTGGAGGTCCTAATCTTACAGGGTAGGATGGGTGTGTAGTCATTTTTATTTTGTCTAATTGATTTTTGTATGTTGCTTCTAGCTGCATGATGTGCTAGTATGTTGGTTCATTATGTTGTTTGTTTCTTAAATTGCATGCATTGTGTCTGTCATCGGGTTGCGTTGATTGACTATTGTCGTTGTTACTTTCCTTCTTTAAAAAAAATAAAAAAATGCAATTGTTATGCATCTCATGTTTTCATAACGACGAGGGTAGTTACACTAGAAAATAGATTACTTGTTAATATTGCACATGTATAAGAGGGACAACCTCAATCCACTTAGTAAATTAATCATTGTTTGTCAAAATAAAGATATGTCTTGTAGAGGATGGAGGGTTAATAGAACCAATAAAGTCTAGACCCCATTTAGAAAAAGGGAAATCTAGGAGGTGATCTAAAATTGAAGAAGACTTGAAATACTTGAAATTATTTGCAATGAAAATGTTATGTGTTTAAAGAAAATGGATCAGTTTGCAACACATAGATTAAGGAATTAATTATGAAAAATACACATAGACAGAAACATAATCAATGAACATAATCACATAAACACAGCAATTTGATAAAGGAGTTCACCCCTCTCTTGGGCTACATCTCCTGGTCCAACTTCCAATGGATCATTATTATTAATTTATCAAAGTGTTCAAACACATGTCTTACAATGCTCAAACTGACAAACCGACTGCTCCAATGGCTTCAGAGCGTCCAAAAACCCCTGTCTGGGCTCTTTCGGCACCTCAATCGATCGAAAAACGAAGAAGTTAGGCCTCCTGGAAGTCTCCCCCTTCAAGCTTGTTGTCTCTGCATCTACAAATTGCACCCTTGTTGTTTGAACCTGGCTCACACACAATATAAGGAATAAAAACCTAGCACCAGGCGCAACCGTACCAACGTTGCAAACTGTAGGAAAGTTAAGGGCGTGCCAGCCCCTAACCGCCTAGCACCTGGGCATATGGGTCATGTGACCGCACACATTGGCAAAAGTGGTTAATGGTTACAACAGGTTTAACTTCCCCGCGCTTCGGTTAGGGTCACATGGAATAAAAGAAAAGGACCACGGGCTATGTTAAACCCCATGCGCCAACCATTACAACTGCGCGCATATATGTTATACCATGGTTATATGTAATGTAATAAGACCACAGGTCGGGTCTAAGCCCCAGGTCGACCCCCTTTCCGTTTTAAACAATAAACAAACTTAAATATTGTTGAAACCATATAATAAACAAGAACCAATGAATGGATCATTGGTAGGGCAGCCATTGTCAAGCCTTACGCCGGTGGGGAGTTCCAGGGGTCAAACCCCACGGACTCCATTACATTTTATTAACATACAACCAACCAATTCTGGGGTGCCATGTGGCAGCCCATGATTGGGCCACGTGGCACCCAATCATTGACCAACAAAATGCCACATGTCACAATATCATTCGCCTTCAAAAACCAACCAGATTTTTCCACATCATCGTACGGTCTGTACGGCCCTGCCATGTCGGCCTATACGGACTGTACAGTCAGCATCATTTTTTTTGCCTGTTTGACTTTATGAACAGATTGCAATATCTCTTGCTCCCAATGTCCTTTTGAGATGAAACGAGTTGTGTTGGGTTCGCAACGATGAGGGCTATGCTCTCGTCCAGTTTGAAGCGATTCCGAGCACTTTGAATCTTTGAGCAAAATTTGATCCCCTGATCAGGAGGACAGGTTGTAAAGGTATGGCAGAAAGATGTTCTTTCCCAACGAATTTTTGGCACTTATCACAGGATCTTGCAAATTTATATGAGTCGTGAAATATCAAAGGCCATCAGTAACCATTTCATATGATCTTAAAAGCAGTATCCTTAGGAGAAAAATGGCCACCGATATGAATGACAAAAGATGATGATCCATGGATTTCGTGTAAAACATTTTGTTCTTCCTCATCATTTACACATCAAAGTAACAAACCATCAGCAAACCTCCTAAACAAAAAGTCTCCTAAAATGGTATACTTGGAAGCTTCAAGGTGGAGTCTCCTTCTCTGGTGAGGATATAATTCATGTGGGAGCCTTTGATACTGCAAATAATACACCATATTTTTATACCAAGGATGCTCATCTATAGAAAGATTTTTATTTTCAATATATAATAGCATTGAAAAAGGATTATCTTTATCGTCAAGTTCTTCACTTGCTTCAGGGTGCTGAGCTAAGTGAAGGGCTAAGTTTCATCCCTTGATCATCACGATCGTCAAATAATTCTCTTGAATTTTGGAAAGGCAATGTGCAAGTTTTCCTAAAAGATATGTTTGTGAAAGAATAAATTTGACAGTAGGAAAAGGGACTTTTACCTCCGTATGTTTGCCCAAAATAAAATGGCGAAATGTTTCTATAGCTTTGACAAGAGAAAAAACATGTTTCTCAATGTAAGAATATTTTACCTTGTCATATGATAGACTCTGACTCTTGTAAGCCATGGGTTTTTCATTGTTATGGTCATCACATTGTAAGAGAATAGAAAAAATTGCTTCCTCAGTGGCATTGGTATATACTATAAAATCTTTCTCAAAATTTGGTTTCACCAAAACCAGTGAATTTATCACCTTCTTAATCCTAAGGAAATAATTCTCGACATCATATGTCCAAGATAAAGAAAGATATTGCTTCACAATATTATGGATAGGTTTAACCATGATAGAAAAATTAGGAACATATCTACGAACAAAATTAATAATGCCCATGAAAGATTGAACTTATTTCTTGGAGGTGGGGGAAGGGAGGTTTTGAATGGAAGTAATCCTCTCAGGATATATACTTATCCCTAAATCAGAAACAATATGACCGAGGATCTTTCCCTTCATGACACCGAAAATATTTTTGGAAGGATTTAAAGAAATGCCAAATTTATTGCAGCGCATGAGAACTTTTCTAAGATGACAAAAATGATCCAACTGTTTTTTATAATAAATAGTCAAATCATCAAGATAAACTTAGATAATATTACCAATTATATCGTCGAAAGTTTTTTTCATATATCTTTTAAAGGTGACACCTACATTAGATAATCCAAAATGCATACGTTCATAAGAAAATGTGCCCCAACATGTGGTAAATGTGGTTTTATACCTATCAGTGCTTTTCACCTTGATTTGATTATACCTAAAAAAATTGTCAATTAAGGACATCATTTGAGACCCTGCAACCTGTTGTAAAATCATTTACATATTAGGAAGTGGAAAATGGTCTTTGACACTTGTTCTATTAAATGCGCAGAAATCGACACATAATCTGATCTGGCCAATAGTTTTCCGAACAGGGATCAGATTTGAATCCCAATCAGAGTACTTAACTGGAAAGGTTATATTGGCTTTCAACAATTTTTCCAATTCCTTTGTAATGGTGGCTTTGAGCACAGAGTCAATAGGTCTATGTCTTTGCCTAAATAATTTTACCCCTTCATTGATAGGAATGGAATTTTGTAAGAGAGTGGGATCAAAACCACGAAGATCCTCATATGACCAGGAAAAAACATCTTTAAATTCATGGAGTAATTTTGTGAATTTCACTTTATCTTCATCAAAACATTGGGAACCTAATTTAATGATCTTTGGAGATTCATATGTCCCAATATTCAAGGAAATGGTATCACCAAATTTCCTTTTAGACTCCTCTTCCTTATGTGTTTCTTTGTTTCTTACATCACTTGACTAAAATGAACTTTTGAGAGGAGTCAATCCTTGAGGAAATTTTTCATATTCAATAGAGATGATTTCTTTGGTCTTAAATGGTTCATTTTGTATGAAATCAAAAATGCCTTCATCACTTGGGAAAACCTACCATGATTCTACATTATCAGGGATGTGAGGGTGATATAAATATTGGAGCGTACAATCATGTCTTTAAGGTAAAATATACCGGGTAGGAGATGCTAAAAAAATAGCTAACCTACCAACCATTGAATTAAGTTCCCTCTTAACATGAGTGATGTTAAATGGTAACAGATTTGAAATAAGCATCCAAACATCTTGAGTATAATGTTTAAGTAACTTATTGTTTGGTGAATAAATCTTACATGCAAGATTCACAACAAGTTCAGAATCACCAAAAACTATAAGGTGGCCACAACCAAGGTTATATGCATTTTCGATGCTTAACAATAAGGCCTAAAACTCGGTGACATTGTTTGTGCAAGCAAATTCCAACCTATAAGAAAAAATGTGGATTTTAACTATAGGAGAATATAGAATGATGTCGGATCCATTACCTTCATTTGAACATGAGCCATCGAAATGCATGTCCCACATGCCATCATTTAAATCAACTGGTTCAAGCATAGTGTCACCCTCATCAACAAAGATAGAGTGCATACTCCCAAATATTCTTTGAGATAGTTTACATTAGGTTGGGGAACTCTCTATATATACAGTGAAAATCTTACTTCTATAAGGACTATAATGTTATTTCCATTCTGAGGGATGGACAAATGTGTACCATCAAGTGAAAGGTATCCATCAGTTAAGCCTTGACAATCTCTTCCCAAAATAATTCAGTAGTTACTCACTAGCATATCAATTACTTGGATGTTGAGGGTTGTTCTTATCTTGAGATGCATACACAAAACTAAGGTTACATCCCTAATTTCACATATAGTTGATTGTTGCATACTATTATAAGAGAGAATATTTCTAGAATTTTTGTTAGTGCAAGATAATCCAATATCTTCCATGATGATGTTAGACATCACACTTGCGCCAAACCTACCATCAATTAGGAAACAATGAGCTATTTTATCCATGACTTTTACTTAAATATAGAAAGGGGGGTTTTTTACATGGTTCCTAAAATTATTTACACCTATCTTATTTACAGTTGATTCATCTTCCTTTGACTCTTCAAATAGATTGTCAATGGTATAAATATTACCCTCCATAAAGTTGTTAAGATGCTTATGTTGTTCTGGGATGGAAACCATCTCCAAAAGAGTAGCATCAGATTTGATATTAGCCAATTGATTTAGGATATTTTACTTAGACAAGGAAACAGGAGAAGATACTCCTTGATTATCCAAAGTTATGATAGCTTGTGTATCATCACTTTGAGAAGATGAGCTTCGGGTGGAAGAAGTGTCGAGAAGGTCATATTTTCCCTCGGTAGTGTAATATTTATTCTTGGTATTAATTACCATAACATATTGTGGTTCAACCCAATCTAAAACAATGATTGTGGTATTGAGCCTCTTGCCAAAGATATTATCTCTAGCATTTATCTTAACTTCTCAAGTACTCTCCTCATGATTTTCTTCATAGAATTTACACCAACTGCGAGCCATTATGGCTTTTGGCTGAAAATTGTTTTCATTAGTATTCCTAAAAGGTGCTAAGGAAGAATAATATGCTTCAGGGGTAGGGTAAGAGGAATTTCATTTTCGTTTGTAGGATATCATGCTATTATTCATATCTTGAAAAAGTTGTAGGAGGGAAGACATGTCTATTTTCTTAACCAAGTCTCTCTTAGGGAGACCCGTTCTTTCGAGTTTCTCTTCATATTATAGGAAAGTCTGAAGGGTGGAAACAAGGTTGTCAATAGCCTTCTTTTTTATTCTATGACGATAAGGAGAAGGTAATTCATTATAATAATACATGAAAGCAGCCTGATTTTGAGGATGGATTAGTTCAACGATTTGATTATATAATTTTGTGAAGCAAAGGTTAAAATATTTAATGGTTTCACCATCCTTATAGGAAATATTGTTTTATTCCCTTAACTACTCAGTTGGACTCTTGGGCTATCCATAAGTGGACTTGAACCAATAAAAAAAGTATTCCCAAGTGGAAAGGATTTTGGGAGGGAGGTAAAAAAAAAATTGTTACACCGTTCCCTTCAAGATAATTGAAAATTAAACTCATGCAAGTGTCGTTGTCGTTAGCCCCTATGTTATGAAAAGCATTAGAAAAATATACCAGGTGTTCATTTGTAGTAATGGTACCATTTCGCGAGCACCTAGGTAAATGATCCTTTAATTTTTGTAATGGGTGAGTGGTTGGTGAAAGATTCAAGGGAGAAGATACATGCCACAGGGTGGTTGTAGCATCTTCCTCAAATTGGAAAATTCCATATTTCTTTATGAGTTTAGCAGGATTGGTAGTGGATTGAATAGGGACTTGATGAATGTAGATACTACCAATTATTGATGAAGCAGAAGGTTTCTAGGAGGAGGCACCTCCGGTGCCACTACCACTACCTGCAAATCTCATGTTAAAAGTGATAGGTATGGATGATAAAGATGAATTGGAATAATCAGATAAGGTTTGCCTAAGAGAACTTTGTTGTGTTCATAAGATGATTTTCCTCATTCCTATTTCAAAGATAGGGGTAGCTTCAGGGGACAACCCTATTCTCCTTCGATAGATACGAGGATTAGAGGACATGAAATGAAATACCAAAGAAGTAGGAAAAGGGAGGTTACCGTTGATTTTTGGGATGCCATTTCCTGACTTCCCAATGTTCACAAATATTTATGTCCCTTTCAATTACTTCCCAAGAGCATTCAAGTTCAACGCGAGTACTAGCAGTTTCTAAAATAGTGTTAAATAAATTCAATGCAATGTTGGTTTGGTCATCAATACCATTTCCAATATTGGGTTGTCTTGTAACATGTACTTTCATGGAAAAAAAATCAGTCAAAGAGTAATCGGAAAAAATAAAAAATTAACATACAATCATGATATAATCTAAAAGAGATATATGAAAGATATCCCTAGTATGGTTGCCAAATAAATGTTGAGGAAAAGGTATGAAGAGCCTTATTCAATCATTTTCAAATATTTCTAGGCTAAGGCAAGACAGTTGGGAATGTTACCCGGGGTTTATAGCCTTTAATTTAAAATAATCTCTTAATCCACAAGTAATATGTACTAGGGACTAAGGTTGAACTTATATGTCGTATGTAACTGTAAAAAAATAAAAAAGAAGCAAAGATATACATAAGTGTGTACAAGAAAAGAGACAAGAATAAAAGTAAAATCTAAACAATATCATAAGATACGCATGTGACACTAAAATCAGAACATTGTTTTCTTTTGTATTAATTTCATTCTGGGATACAAAGTGAAATTATATTTACAAACACCTGCAAGGGTGGGACCAAATTCATATTTAGAAGCCTCTTATGGACACCATACAAAAATACTCTGACAAAAAAAGAAACTAAAACTAAATATCTGGATCATCTTGCCATAAAAGTGTTGTCACTTGACTTTGCAAAATAACCTTTATCAGTTATGAAATCTAATCCATAAACACACAAGAGCACACAGACTTCTAAAGAAGATCATAACCTTTAGAAGCAAGATGTTGAAATATATGATTCAATTTTGAATATGGTTTCCTTCAATAAGACCACGTTGTCTTCAAGATGGTTTAGCTTTCTACAAAACTCAGAATGAATGAAGAAAAATAAAATATCACAAGTATAGAGCAGACCTTATATCAGAAGTTTTCCTTTTGTTCTCTCCTCCCTTTGTCTCTTCTTTTGATTGATCTTGTATTCTTCCTCAAAAAAAGTTATGGTATTTCAACTACCTTTCTTTTGTTAAGATTTAATTAGCTTAACCACTAGTTTGAGACAAATAGATAATAATGAAATAAATATGGGTCTATTAAATAATAACTAAATAGGTGGGACCCCTAATCTCTTGTTAAATTTTAACAAATTATAACTCCTCCTTGTTGCTCCCTTTTTATTAACTTCAATAATAAACATAATGTGAAATATAATAACCCAAGATATGCTCCAACATTTTCCATGTAAATCACATTCACGTAAATAGTTGAACATTTTTATATTTAACAAAAATAAAATATGATTGTTGACCAAAAATAGGATAATATCCACATTGTCCAAAATATTTTGTCTAAATATATGCTTGTTTTCCAAAAAAAACAATTTGTTTCCATGCCAATAACAACATCAAAATCCATACTTTATATGAGAGGAAGTTTTCCTCTTTCCACTACTTCCCTCTTTTGATCCTTTTGTTGCAGCCTTAGGCTGATTGGAAGATTGAGGATGGATCTCACTGATGACATGGGATCAATTGTATTTGATGTGAATATGGGAGGATATTGATTCAGAGGAATTTTCGAAAGTGTTAGGGGAATTGGCCACTATTTTCCCTTTATCAATTTATGGTTCAAGCATGGCAGTTTTGAGCATTTTGCTTGCATGTGAGGACTAGACATGTGAAACAATGCAATCAAATTGGGCATTTGGATTGAGTGGAAGTGGAGGAGGAGGTAATGGAAAAAATATCGTAAGACAACCATTATGATGTGCAGTAGGCTTATGGATGATCTCTTGCCAACCATCATTGGTAGGTGGTTATGCCTGCATAGAAACATGAGGGGGAACATGGATACTAGAGAATTTTTTTATCTAAAGGATGCCTCTTAGGTCGGGGCTGGATAATTCCATGGCTAACTAGGTTGAATAACCCAGCTTGAAAATTTTGATTTAGTTCTTGTGGATCAGCGTCAAAATGTATTGATAATTGTGGCCTTCTATGGACTCTCCCTTAATTGTTTCCTCTACCTCTGTTTTCACCTCTGTCATTGTTTCCCCTGCTAAAAAAACTCATCCTGAAGCAATGTTTCAATATAAATACTAAATATTTTAACAATCCATTCACTAATACTCTACCTAAATAAATCGATATGTTGGCTCTATTATTCACAGCAAAATCATATGCAATCCATCCATTGATAAAATCCACCAAATACTGAATTTACTAATTAATTGCAAATGAATAGGGAAATATAGGGTTATTGGGAAGATGAGGGGCTTTGCAATGAATGAAAAATGATATCATGACAGGAAAGAACAAATGAATATTGTTGAATAAAAATGGAGAGCCTTTCCCTTATAAAACATTGCCTTCATATTGAAACTTTTACTCAAATCATCATCCAAATCCTTTGAATGAATTTATAGTAACAGAATAGGGAAGTGAATTAAATGTTATTGGTAAAATGATGGTCATATAATGAGAAAAAAAGTGATATAATGGACAAGAGTAAGATGGTTATTGTTCCATTAAATAAAATATCATTGATTAATTCTATATTTCATAATAATATTCTTTGTTGGAACTATTTTACCCTTATTTTCCAAGCTGATTTGAGTAGCAAGAATCCCCTTAAAAAAAATTCATTTGAGCCACAAACATAACACCTCTTCATACAATATTCATTAACTACAACCTTCAAACAGTTTAATATTAAATTCAAGAAATATTCCACAACTGTCAACCTTTCTTTCTTCCCAAAACCATAGATGTTTTTTTTAATGGTAAAGTGATATGTAGGAGACAAATAACCCATCATTTTTGCTTGACAATAATCATCACTAAAATATATTAAATCAGCATGAAAGACTAAAAGAAATCACAAGGACCCTTCGATGGTGTATCCAAAAGTTTTCTATAACCTCGAATCATTAGAAGTGAAACCATAGTGGCTCGGAAACCCCAGTGTGGGTTTAATAATCAACAAATCATATCAGCTTCAGAAGTCGACCAAACTCCCGATGGATAAATAACACAGTGATCCCACATTTTGATTTTTCGAATCAAAGTTATGATTATAAGAATCAAGAATTCAATCTATTAACATGTTTGAATTCAATGGGAAACAAGCTTGGACTGAAACAAAGTAAGTGTGATATTTACAGTGCACCCATAAACACAATGATGACAATTCCTTCAAAAATATTCTTGTCAAATTTCCAAGGTGACATCATTTACCATATACAAATTTTCCAAGCTCTTTATCTGGCTAGGGTAATATAAGAACCCTTTGTTTCCCTTATATTTTACAGAAAAGGAGAACACTTTAGAAATTATTCATAGAATCCGAGCAAACCATAATTTAATTGTTGTAAAAACATTTTCCAAAAATTCAATTGCCAATGTTTGTTCCAAACGTAACTAATCCAAATAATCCAACAGAGTAGAGAACCAAACAATAATTAGGGTTTAGATCAATTTTATGCCAAGAAGAACGAAAATGCATCGCATTTTGCACATCCAGAATGAAAACAAAACCATATTTTTATATCAACAGTATAAATACAATGTTTACTCCGAGCAAATTATAATTCATACCCTAACCTAAACACAAAGTCGAGCTATAATTTTTGTTGATTTTCTCCAATGCCCAAAAGGAAAACCAAGGAAAACCCCAAATTGAAATGCTATAAACTTTGGAAAAACAAATACATTTTGCATGCAAAGTCGTAGAGCCAACAAAATGATTTTAACTCGAGCATATTTTCTATTTAATGAATGAAGAGATAAAATTTTCATACATGTAAGAGTAAATCTCTAGAAACCGCAAGACACAACTCTTTCAAGGCTGAAAAATGGTGGAGTTTATTTTTATCAAAGCACCCACAACAAATACCAAAACATAGTGAAGGTGGCGTGCCAAATATAGGGTAAGAACAACATGTAGTAAATTATCGTCGCTTCCCATCTCCCAATATTAAATTTCATCAACCATTGCATAATGAAGCGTGCTAGCTTCCATCAACCATTTCACATATATCCAATGTTTTGGTAAAGTGACTATACAAACCTCTAATATCAAAAAGGTTAGGTCAAAACAACTACAAGGATCCACAACATCTACAATATGCCAAAGAAATTACATACCATATGATGAACCAAAACATAAATTTGTGTATAATTCGCACTTAGTATTATATTCTATATGTAGAAAGGGAAAGAATGTCTAACGATATAAACATTTATTTTCAAATCAAATCATAAACCAATCCTCCATAAATTGTAATTAGAACTAGAGTTTTTCTTTTGTTCCCAGTTATCTAATTATTCTTGTAATGCAATAATAAGTGAATCTTTGGCATCTTAACAAGAGGAATCATTCCCTTTTATTATTGTTCTATAGGGTCCCCACCTATTTAGTATTAATAATATGTATGTATAAATGCATTGAAACTTATGCAGGAAGGGATCTCATGTTGCACTTTTTAGGCATCAACACCCATATGTTGGTGATGTACAGATCAAGGATTTTACATCCTTTATGAAGAATCAAATTCAATGGAAAAAATCCATGTCCTTTGTTGATAGAATTGAGAAGACAGGAGGACTAAAATTAAGAGGTAATCCTAATGCTACCAATTTGTTTGAATAAATAATTGAAATCATGAAAAGTACTATGGTTTTTTCTACCTTGGAAGCAAATAAGAAGGAATACCTCTCCTTTTGTGACAATTGGATTTCCTTAAACATGCTTGTGACAATATTCTATATAAAAAAGAGGTTGCAATACCTTTCATTTGAACAGGAGAAAACGGAACCCTTGTGTTTATCACTTTTTCACTCAACATTGGACAGAGTACCCAAATATATATTGCTTGAAAGCATTGGGGACCCAATGGATTGGATTGAGGTTCAATTTACCTATCCTTTGGGAAATTTTAGAGCCTCGGAAAGAGTAATAATTTTGGAAATAAGTCATTAGTCATCAGGGATATAGGTTTCCACAGGAATCAAGCCGGACATGAATTGATTGGAGTCGGTGGTATTTGGAAAATGTCCACCACAGGGAACCAAACCCTGAATATTCAGAGTAATTTTTTGCATTGGAACATGAAACCAGTACAGTTGGAGGGTGATGTTGAGACTCCATTTTGATATTTTCTATTCCTATTCATAATCCTTTTTTACTATTTGTTTCCATCACAGTCCATGAGGGAAACATTATTTTTTGGGAAAACATGTAAATTTGCATAGGTAAAGTATTGATTATTACTTGTGTATATCACATGAATTAAGTTATAGAATATATTGTGTGTTTACTTGTGTATAATTTTATTTGCATAAATTGTCAACAGGGAACAATTTGGAAGAAACATGAGAAGCTATTGATCCAAAATGGTCAATTAGGGCATGATTTGGAAGCAATTGCAAATGTTGTGTATCCAGTATAGATAAAAATAGGACTTTGTTTTGACTAAAACAAGGGTGTAGAATAGTAGATCATGTGTGAACAAGAATGAGAATGATGGATTCATATCAACATCTAATATGAATCCATTTGTTGCAAATTGTGAATCATGATTTGGGGAAGACAATTTGATGGAAGTGATATCTTTTAGCACAATGCTAAATTTTGTTACCGGATTGTAGTTAGAAGATACAAGTACAACATTTAATTGATTCGATTGATTCCATATATTTTTCATATTTTTTTGTATAAAACCCTCCTCGCTTTGAAGGGTGTGGTTAACAATTTTATGAAGAATACTATTTCTCATGTATGTTTTGTGCCAGAATTTGATTAAACAAGATTTCAAGTTTTCTCTTTTAGTTATGGTATATATCTTGTTGTGTTGATTAAATATTTTCTTCTGTAAATTGTTGTCAGTGTCTGGTGGAAGAAGGTAGGGCCCCCTCCTAAAACCAGATATTGTAGTTATTTTCCATGATTAGGTAATATAATTCTTAGTTAGTTCATTCTTTCATATCTAGTGTAGAGTGTTTATGTATGTGTTATTTGATATTTTACATTATGGTGTGGTTTTCAATGAGTTCATGGTTAATGGCGATTTGAATATTGTATTCTTCCTTTTATTGGAAAAATCAGTTATGTTTCATTGACTAGGTTCTCTATCTAATTAATATTTGTGTATGAATAAATCACAGATCTCTCATAATTGTTCTAATATCATTGTCTTAAGTTCATCCTTGTGAGGAAAAAATAGGATTGTATATGAAAACAAGTGTGGTATTTCTCTCTGTTATGCTTGTTATTTATTTGCAGTTAGATTGATATTTAAGTGTTGCATATGCTTTGCATGATAGTCTATAAGTTTGTACGATCCCTGGTTTGACATTAATGTGGTAAAGTAGTTTCCTTTAAAAGACATCTAAAAAAAAACCAATAGATGTGAAGGTGGAGGGTGAGAAAAAAGAGGATGGTGGAATATAAAAGTTTTATTTCTATGGAAAGATAATAGAGGAAGGATTGATCTAAAGTGTTTTTCTCAAACAAAGATAATTCATGTTGAAAATTTACTAGAAAACCATAAATAAATTTAAAAATTGGTACCTCCTTAAAATATGTGAGTTGGAATTGGATACAGAACTGTGTATCATGATTTCACCAAAAGTTGTACCATTCTTTCACTACCTCCACACCTCAAAATGGTCATATGTCCATTTCATTGAAGCCACCATTGTCTTGTGACTATTTTTATGTCTCCCATTCACTCTCTCCATCATTGAGAGTGAATGGGTGACAAAGAAATAGTGATAGTAGAATGATGGATTGAATGAAAGGTACATATGATGTTTTGGAGGTGTGGATGTAGTGAAATCACGGTACAACTTTTGGGAGGGTAGGAATTATTGGAGACACAAAGGAAAATGGTTATGCTTATTTTGCATGGAATGGATTATGACCCAACAGTGAGACTAGCCTACCACCCCCTCCTCCCTTAGCAAGTGTATCTAGTAATTGATTGTTGGACATGGTGCTATGGTGTTGGCATTGATGTCAAAAAGGGTCAATATGGTCATCATTATCAATGTCTAATATACAATTCTTGTCATGATGTAGCTTGACAACCCTTAGCCACCCTTGCAACTGAGGATGTCAGTCACACTTCCTAGACCTATATTGGATACAATAGAACTAATTACCTCTACCTACACCCATGGAGGAGTTATATTTAGAAGGATTTGGTAGAGGCTCACTGGAAAATGGAGACTGAAGGTTACTCCCATGTGACATGTGATTCATTGGATTGTTACTAAAGAAACTTGAACCAAAGACAAGCTATGGAGGTTTGAGAATTGAGGAACATGCACAAGGAATTGATGTTAGTGGAAATGGAAAAAAATGGTGCCATATATGGGATATCAATTTAGATGGGTAACCATCTTAGGTGAGAAGGAGGAAGAGGATATAATCAACAATTTTTTTTACCTTAATATGGAACTTATATTAGTAGAGAATTTCTTACCACTCCATTTGGAATTCATAAGAAAGGATGTCCCTCTATCAATTTCCATTACTACCCCTCCTATGATGACTATTGGCTAATTGTCACAACCCATGTCTATTGTAGTGTATATCCCAGTAGTCACAATGCATGCAACTAGTTTTAGATTTGAGTTTGGTGTTTAGATCAAACAAAAATACTCTACATTGGAGTATTAAAGATAAGGGAGTGGAAGAGTGGATTCATTAAGTATAAGTCCACAAGTAGTTCTCATGGTGGAAGAAGTTGAAGAGTGATATGAGCTCTGACTACAACTTGTCATAAACTTGTGGAAGATAGATCTATGTGAGTGGCAAGAACCAAAATCACAATATAAATCATCATGTCAATCATACAAATAAATTGAAATTAGAAATGAAATAACAACTCAAATACCTATATATTATATGGTTTTCCATGTATGATGTTTTTTTAATGCTACTCTTATAGATCTCCTCCAGTTGTTGTTCTAATAATTTAACCAACACTTAAAGAATCAACAAAATAATAAAATAACTAACAAACAATTGTATAACTAAATAATAATTAAAAAGACTTGAGTGCATGAATACTTGAATGAGCTCATCTTGGTTTCGAGAATAATTTATTGGAGTACTCTAATCTTGGAGCAAACATCCCTTGATTTGAAGGAGCAACAACGAAGTCAACATTGACTTTGGTGTTTTTATGTTGGATCGAGGGAGGTTTACTCC
>JZKD02S0048952.1:591280-631414 GCA_000966675.3 Picea glauca
AAACTGTCTACTAGAAAATAGTTGAAAGAAAGACATTAAGATTCATGCATAGACACAAGAAAAACAAAAAAATTCATAAAGAAACATATGTGGTTTTTTGCATAAAGAAACATATAGAAATCATCCACTAACATATAACATTCATTCATTCATTTAGACACAAAATACTTCATCCCAATAAATTTTATCATGAAAAATATGTTTTCACAATATGGTAGATGATGTTTCTAAGTACAATCATTTCTTTTTCGGTTTCTTTATATTTGAAATGAATTCAGAAAGAAGTTCGTCAGTTCCTTATTTGCCTTCACTTGTTTTGGCCTATACATGTCATATTGGTAACCTGGTCATGTACTCATGACGTCGAGGTTGTTGCAAAGAGGGTGTGGATCATCAACTGCAATAAGAAATAAATGTTAAAATGATATTTGTTTCTATTATTATTACAATTATTTCATTAATAAAAATATCATTAGAGTGTTCTTTACCTACTTGAGTAGCGAAGGCAAGCGGAGTAGTTTCGGATTCAGATGCATGTTCCTTTTCTTGTCTAGCCTCATCCTCTAGATGCTCCGGCATTGAAACATGTAAGACTGTAATTAATACTCTATTTTCAATTAAATATTTTTAATTTTAATCCATACTACATTTTTTATAGCGCATGAAATACCTCTAGTAAAGAGTTGCACTCCACCTTCATTGGGTGGCACTCTACCATCACTAGGATGTTTTCCTCCAGTGGGGCACTTGTTTATTCATTGGTTTCCTACTTAAAACAAAAAAAACACATTACTTTATGGCTGAAAATAGAATGTACAATTAATTAATTATAAATAATGTTCGTTTATTTTATTTAACTGTGTGTCGGTTTGAGTGCCAGAAGGTTGTGTTTCCCCCAATATTTTTATGCATTCAACCACAACTTGAAAGTCATGCTTGAAAGAAATCTTGAGGTCTTCTTGTGTTGGAGATTATTTGAATTCCAATACCTGTATATTTTCATAATAAAATGAATTTTGATTCTTATGTGCAATTAATTTAAAATTGTTAATTGTATATTATTTGGATGCAATTGATTTTTTATACTTACAATTTGTATGGCCAGTTTCGAGTAACCACCTGGGCCAAGTTTGTGTTTCCCATGTTTTTCTATTATCGAATTAGTGGCTTTAGATGTTTCTAGGATCCTATATTGAAAAGATTCAAATAGTTAATTAGATGTCTCAATGATGATAAATCATCACAATTACATTATCAGAAGTGTCGCATACCTTCCTGAGTTAGGTGGTGTCTTTACTTCTTTTCGAAGCATCTTATCCTTTTCATACTATTGTAGGGCCTTCCACTCACTCTCAGGAATCATTGGAGGACACTCATACTTAGTTTTATTTTGTGGATGAACCATATATTGGTCCCGCAGATATTTTAAGTATGCACATGCTTTTGAGGAGACTCCAAATTTGTTGAAGGATCCCTCAGCGAACAAGCCAACCAACTTGTTAATGAATTCATATTTTAACTTGGAACCTTGGGAATTACACCTTGCTCATATGGTGGGCCCAAATATATCCAAGTTCAATTCATTCATGTGTTTATAAAATATGTCGTTTCCTGGAAAAACATATTATCACTATTTTAAAATAATCGCACATCATACATAAATTTCAATTAGATTGTACATAATAAACAAAGCACATACTAAATACCTATAAGACTTTCTATTTTCATAGGGAAGATCTCATCGTTTACCAAAAAGGTAATCGATAGTGTTCACATGCTAGTGACATGGAAAGATCCAGGAAAGCATGCTTCAAAATGTTCAAAGCCATACTTTACATCCGCATCATCCCATGCACATTCTGACATGTGCTCGTCAAGGGAAGGTGTAGTACCCACATCGACCCTGGAGGGTGTACCAGTCTGGCATGTTGGTATGATTTTTCTCCAGTGTAGCAATGGAGTTGGTATCAACACCAGCCTCCGTAGGCACATCCTTGGGATCAAAATCTACAAAAACTCCTGTAAAAATAAAGAGTTTTTTATAAAGGACTTGTAAGAGTATAAAAATTAAAATCCAAAATAAAAAAATGGGATAAATAAATATATTTCTTACCCCATAGCTTTGAATTTTGACCATCAAGGCTTTAATTCTTTCCTTTATATCCTGTGTCTACGACTGAATCTGAATCAAGGTAGAAAGTTCGATGTTTGATATTCTCACAAGATTTCTTATTGTTTAGATTGGATTGGTGGAGGAATAAATTTATTCATTAGTAATCTCTTCCTCTGTATAATATTTGGGCTGATCTAAGGTTGTTTCCTTCCCCCTATCACCCTAGGACAATGGTGTTGCCAACAAAGCAATGTCAATATAAGAATTAGAAAAAATGAAGAAAATAAAATGTATGCAAATTGATTTACTTGTAAAAAGCATAACATCAAAATATTTAAAACTTTGAGGAGTGATCCTAATGTATTTGTAACATCTCTCTCTCTCACGCACATGATTTGACTTATTCTTTAAGGACACTTGTGTGCAAGTGATCCGGTTCAGTATATGATTGTATGTTTCGCTTATGGATTTTGATGATGATATTGTGGATATGATGTTATGTTATTTCGATATCTATGTGTAGACAGGTGCTATTGATGGGTTTCTCCTAAGTGTGCAAGACACTAGCTAGATTGAGGATGTTGATGGCATTGGTCGGCCTCCTTGGAATCCGGATAGATTTGGGAAGTGGAATGTATATGGTTTGGGTATTTTGTTTTATGCATATGTGACTTATGATTGGGTATATTATTATGTTGTTATTGATCATTGATATTGTTTCGTGGTGGAGGCAGGCTGATGATTGCTTGCTAATCAAATTCACATAATGAGTAAAGGGACCATGCAAAGAAACCAAATGTTGAGGGAGAGGTGTAGAAGCAACCCTACCACATCGTACTAGCACTCTCGTCGTGTCTCGAACTATAGGTTAACGATTACCTAGTTCGAGAGATCCACAATGCCAAGAGGGAAGACTGAGACAGACACTCACAAAGATTCTAAGGGACGCGCAATAAGGCAAGGTCCTTATTCCTTAAAGGCCCTTAGTCTCCCACGAGTTTGCCTAATGGAGTATTGACTCCAAGGGTTGGACGTCTACCAAAATCAGTCAAAGGTGAGTGGCACCCTTGGAGAACATAGTGTGTCTTGAATGGCACGTCACATAAATAAAAATTGAATAAATGAGAGTGGCACCCATGGAGCATGTAGTGTGTCTTGAAGGGAATGTCGCTATTTTTTTAAAACAGGCGAGTCAATGAACCTAGGTGCCTAGAAAACAATATTTTATTTTGACATGGTGAGCCTTAAAATAAATGTTGTAAGAGTAAATTTTATTAATTATAAAATTCCCTTTAAAAAAGCTAAGCCTAGTTGAAATTAAAGCCTAGTTCTAAATAGGGTAAGAGGATTAAAAATTGATTAATCAATTAATAAAAGGAGGATGAAGAAAAATTAAGTTAAGAATTTAAAAGAGAAATAATTTATCTAAGAATTAATTATTGTTTATGTGAAAGACATGCTAATTTGGAACTTAGACAAAAAGGGGAAATGAATGCAAAATGGAATGTGGAAACATAGAAAGGAATCTAGTCTAGAGAACTTTCCTAAATAAAACATAACTAAGTTTTAGAAAGCGCCAATCATAAAAGGGAATAGAGGGAATAAAGGGACAACAATGAGCGTTTTTAGAAACAATTTTAGGATGGGTGAGGGAAATTGGCAATTAATTTAATTAAATAAATGAATTCCTGGTGCAACAAGTGTACGGGGAAGAGTATAATTAAATTTTTAATAACAAGAATCAAAGTGCAATTGGAAAGGGTCACTAAGAAGAAATCTATAGAAGTAATGGGAGAGAAAAGGAAAGGATGACTACTGGTATGCGTAAGGTTATGCTGTCGGAATTTCTTTGACTGATTTTTCTTGTGGGAGTTGGGATACCCAGTTTGAATAGAGAGTGGTAGTTCGATCTTGCGAGACGAGATGGGAGATATCTTTTCTTTGGTTGTGTGTGTGGCCCCTTTGCATCTTGAGAGGCACAGGGGGAAGAAGAGTAAATCTAGCGTTGGCTGGGAAGTACCGGTGAAGTCTCAACGATTAGCAAACGGAAGCAAGGAGGATCACTAACAGCCAAAGATCATCAACAAGTCCATCCACTGGTTACGACGCATGTTTAAAATTTGTAGTTGTAAATTAGTTAAAGGTTTTTGTATATGGATTTGTATGTTGATAGAATTTGTAATGGATTTTTTTTCCTCAAACTCTTTTCATTTTAACGTTGATTTTGAATGGCTCTAAGGTGGTGTTCTAGGTTTCTTCGTTCTTCGGTCAAAAACAAATTTAAGAATTCTTGGGTATGTTTTTAACTTCTCGTGGTCTGTTTCCCAGTATTCTATTGATGGTATTTGGGCTTCACAATAGGAAGGTTAAGAGCACTCTCCTCTTTTGTGGACATTTTAGGTTATGGATTCTCTTCCTCTAAATGAGAATACCTTCCAAGGATTTGCATTACTCCTTTTCTTCTCAAAGGTATGTTTCCTCTCTACCCTTAAAGAATCTACCAAAGAAAATTAGTAAGAGCAGATTCCATGGATGAGCTCATTACCACATTATATAGCTGAAATAGCTCCCTACAAATGCTTACAGTAGCATAGAAAGCCAGTTCCAATAGAGTAGATAATTGATCTTGCAATCTGCCATTAACGATGATGTTTGAGGAAAAATTATTTATACTGACCTGTAAATTTAGCATCACAGAGATTCTGGAAATGAATAAACTTTCTAGATTTGTTAGTGACTTCTTTTATGAACAAGTAGTAGTTATTGAACCCTGAATGACATATTTTATCGACATTATTGAGATTGATTGTGCAAATTCAAACTTAAACTTGGACATTGGCCGTGAAGAATAACAGTTTATCAATATCCCCGAGATTGATTTGGCAGATTTAAATCTGGACATTAACTGGGAAAAATAACATATTGGTGTGGTTCAGGATTAGTGTGAAAAGAAACAACTGCTCACAGAGAAAATGACAAGAGCATATTCGTTGTGAGAAGAGGTCGATCTAAGTAAATACGCCTTCGAATTTTTATTTAAAAGAGACCACCGTAGTTATAAATAGAAAGTGCATAGGGAGTTTAATTTAATCATTGTGACTATTAAATTTGGGATGTACATTACCATATGAAATACGTATTATGACAGACTTGGATGTCTATTCCAAGAACAAAAAATTTGTTGATTCTCCATAGGTGAAGGTTGATTCTGTCGGGTCTCGATTTTCTTATCCTTATAACTTCCATGTGAATTTGTATGACATTATGCACAATCCTTTTCTATGCTCACATTTTGGCGTAGGCCGAATCCCTTGCAACGATAGGCTTGTTCTTTAATTACCAATTTCTTCTTGTATTCCGTAGGACTAAGAAATATGGGTTCGCGTTTTTGCCTTGCGCCAGTCTTGAAGGGAATATGGCTTTTCCATAATTTTACCTTGGCGCGCGGGTCACTGGAAAACTGTAAAAGAACAAGGACTTACAACCTGTGTAATCGAATTCATCCTAGGGGACGTCGATTTTATTTGTTGTGCCTATTGGGTAGCTTGGTAGGTTATTCTGTTTTATTTCGTGCTTGTCAGAAGTCTGAGCAAGGATTATGTTGCTTTATTAATTCTCTGGAACGAAGAATTATTAGTTAGCGCAGAGATAAGATTCTATAAATCTGGGTGGATTTTGAAATTGAGTAAATACCGCTATACTCCAGTTAATTGCAGTAGCTGTGGATAGAAAAAGAAATCACTTTCCTCCAGATTTCGTGTCAAGTTTTCCCTGTAGCGTTAACGCCCAGACATTTATCTCGACCTCATTCGAGAAGAAAAAATGGGGATTCAACGCCTTGGGATGAAAGGTCTAAGGGTGCAATTTAACTTTTCTTCACGACTAAATGGTATTGAACCTAGAATTTCCTCTAATTCCTCTCGAGAGATTACTTTAACAGTTGTATTTTTAAATAAAAAAATTGACCATTAAGGTGAGAAAAGATTCTTGTTTAAAAGATCTACTTCTTGGACATTGAATGTTGGATAAGATCCTTTAAATAAAATAAGAACAGTTACAATTATTAACCCTTACCTTAATGAAATTAGAGTCTAAGTCAGCACGTAAAATTAAGGATTTACTTCTTATATATAGTAAGGTTGTAATCTAGCTATGTTGGAGACTCTTCTTTAAATGATAAAATAGTGTAATAATTATTTTAATACCCGTTGTTATGATCTTCTCTACACATGCAACACCATTTTATCTTGTGAGATGTACCACTTTTTGTTTCTATCTATTTTATTTTGAGAATTTGAATTTAACAATGAGTATGACTTAAGGTTGGGTTTAGTACTCATGTTAGTATTGGTGTGTATTGGATTGATTGATTATACGACTAAGTTATAACATGGATGAATTCTCTAGCTTGTTATGATTTAGTTTTAATTGATGAGGAAAGTAATAGAGGACTATTTAGTAATTATGAAATGAATGTTGTTCTATATGATAGATATCGCGTGCGCATAAATATATAATGTTGAATGATTTTGTGGACTTCGGACTTATAGTGCGCAATAAATTACTTGAAAAGGGGTGCTTGTTGTAGACATTAGATTTTTGCGTGAAATAATTTTTACTGAAATGTATGTTGATTTAACACTTTTTATTGGCACCATTAAATTGTTATTATCTGTTGGATTAATGACTAGTTTTCTAATACGCCTTGGATATTGATGTTGCTTGATTGGTTTAGAAATTGGTTACTAATGCACTTTTAATATGATTGAGGTATGGTTGATTATTTATGGTCTTGTCTTGCGCCATGTTTAACTGTGGTTTATGATTGATTAATTTAGTGATGTTATTTTCTAAGCATAGTTTTTTTGGACTTGATTGGGGTAGTGGGATGTAAACACCTCCTTATTCCTCAGAACAATCGCCAACCCTGAGACCTTAAATGGTTAAAATCAATTGGAACTTGGGCTTGAGTATTTCTTATGTGTCCTAGAGGTCCTAACCTTGTAGGGTAGGTTGGGAGGGTAGTATCTTATGTCATTATTATGATTTTCCTTATGATCCTTAAGTAGCGTTATGTTATCTTATGTTGTCTTGATGTTATCTTATGATTATCCTTATGAGATGAATTGAGTGATTTATGATTTGTATTGGTTATGTGTTGTTATTAATTGTAGAATGCAATGATGTTGGATTGTTGTTAATTAATGTGTTAACACGTCAATATGTGTGTCATGGTTCATGGTGATGATGTGTTGGCATTGTGTCGTGATTGATTGTTAATACATTATTATTGTTTTGTTAATATATGTGATTGATGTGTCGATTATGTTGCCATCAATTGTGATGTTTAAATTCGTAACGCAAAAAAACAATTATATATTTTACGTTGCTTTGTTGTCGTAATGATTGGGGTCGTTACAGTGGTAGCAAAGTAAGGATCGGTATTTTCATTAAATGTCTTTCCATATGATTTTTTAGTTCTAGTTCTGAGGATCATATTTAAAATGGTGTATTTTTCTTGTCTTGTCTTGGAAAATCTTGATGAGAAAAATGTTGAAACACATGTTAGTGTTGTTCATGGACTAGAATTAGTTTGTGAAACATTGAATGTTATATCCATATTATAGTAAATGACAATCATAAAATATAAGAGTCATTGCTTACAGGTTGGGTAAAATAGTATATGTGTCATCCTCATAATAACAAGGTTTGTATCTACTCGATTCAAATTGTAATCAATCAACAACTCTTCCCCTGTAGTTATTGATTTTATTGCACATATGAATACACAGTTTCCTTCATGCCCCTCAAATATGAAATTGGGTTGCTTATTTTTGGTCGCGGGTTGTGTACTTTTTATAAATCCTGCAATATTCCCCGCTCCTTTTGGCCTTCCGTTAATATAAATAGATTCTCCTTTATTTTTATCATTTTTTTTTAGTTGTATATAATTTGCATCCATGCCATATCTTCACATACTTTTTGTATATTGGACTAGTCATATCCAATATTTGTAGATGTAACAGGGTCCCACATACTCCATGAATTCAGTTATTCTGATGGAACAGATCTTTATTCCATCCATGGAAAATAACGCCAAACCGTGTAATGATGATGGAGCAATGTGGTATATCCTTTTTTTGACATAAAAAAATAGTGTTTATTTGAGGAAGAACCTTGGGAGCCCATTGTTTCACTAGATGGTTGTACCTCAAGGGAACCTCGACATTGTCTATGCTCTCATCATAATAATAACATGACCCCCTTTAGCAGGAAAAAATTCCATGCGTCTATGGAATTTTCTTCTAATCTTCTCACCTCTAGTTGATGTCTACCTGTTAGACCTACTAGATGTCTCACTTTCCTATATTATACATGAACTTCCCTCACTCGATGAATATAGATATGACAAACACCTATTTGGTTATATGTCCTATAACAGTCAATCAAATGAGATAGATAGTTAGCAAGTGTTATAAGGGTTGTGATGAAGCATCTTGAGGAAACCAAGTATGGCCCATTTGATAGATTGTGACAATTCCACTAGATATAGCACACATCAACCTATATGAACTTCAGGAGAGCCCATCCAACAAAATTACAAGTTTTTTCAATATCATGTAAATTCCTCCATAAATATTTAATAGGATTTTATATTTCAATCCTATAAAACCACACATTTTAGAGTCATCCCATCATCAATGTGTCATACTAGATAAGATAAGAACAAGAAAAAGATAATAAGTCACATTGTTTGATAAGAAAAGAACACGCAAGAGATAATGATGAAGACAATATGAAAACTTGGATGGGATGGTGAAGGGTCATCAAAGGATAAGAATCAATTGAAATATGTGAAATGTAATTATGAATTATTTTAATTAATTGTGTTATAACTTATGTTAACATATTAAAACAGTACCCACTATCTATGACCTCCAACTACAAGCAATGCACGTTCCCAAATAGAGTATTTTAGATGAGATCCATGCCCCCAATTGTTGTAGTCGAGACCCACTCTATGACAAATACTTCCCAACCCCATGACAGAAACCACCAAAGGAGGCACGAATGTATAAGAAATATTTTTAGTGTGGATTGCATTACATAAGATTGTGGGAATGTTTTAATTTCCTCCAACCTACCATCTCATGACTTGGATTACATTTCCCCCATTTTGTTAAAAATAATCTAGTGGTTATCCTTAGTAGCCCAAATGTGTGTGCACTAGAGATTCCATTGAAATTATAGCACCATGTCAATCTAACCTTGTGGTGGAAATATACTTGCATTATAAATTGTAAAGATATCTATGATTTGTCTACATAAGAAGAGGAAAGTTTTCATTGAGGATTTAAATAAATTACGGTGTTCTTTGTGACTACTCGAAATGTGCATGTTACTGCTAGACTTTCACCTTATCCCATTGTGATACCATTAACAAATTCTACTTGAATAAAACAAAGACAAATAAAATAAAGACATCAATTGTTCCTACTCAAGTCATGTTCCTTGTTACTACAAGAAGAATAATTGGTTGTTTCCAAGTTTCCATCTTGACATTTTTTAAGCTACTAACAAAACAAGCTTTCACATCAAATATATTCTTTCAATTTCTTTGTCTATAACATTGCTTTATCTTTATAACCAAGCTGCAGAGCCCATTCTAGAATCTTAGTTATAGCATATCACAAATTCAGCTACTTCAATTCATTATCATACTTCACAAGCACATCTCATTACTCTTTTTGTCCTTTTAGAAGTATTATTTTTTATATATTCCATTGTACATATGAGTTGTAGATCACATATGTAGATCCTAGCTACTACTTCTGGCTACGGATTCGCGATCTTCTACATTCTTCAACTATTTAGCATTCTAAAAGGATATTTTGGCTTCATATTTCAGCATTTAGGAATTCTATAACTCAAAATTGGGGTATTAATTTCCCCTCCCCCTTATTTGGCATTTTCCTATGTGCATATACAAAATAAGAAGACTTGGTTGCTTCCAAGTTTCCATCTCAACATTTTTTAAGCTGCTGACAAAACAAGCTTTCACATCAGACATCTTTTTTTCAGCTTCTTGGTCTATAACATTTCTTTAACTCTATAACCAAGATGCATATCCAAGATGTAGATCTCATTCTAGAATATTAGCTACAACATATCACAAATTTAGATACTTCAAGGCATTATCATACTTCACAAGAAGATCCCATGACTCTTTATGTCCTTTTAGAGGTATTCTCTTTTATATATTCCATTATACATATGAGTTGCAGAACACAGTTGCAGATCACAACTGCAGATCTTAGCTACTACTTCCAGTTTTGGATCCCTGATATTCTACATTCTTCAACTCTTCACCATTCTACAAGGGTATTTTGGCTTCAGAATTTAGCATTCTAGCATTCTTTAACTCAAAATTGAGGTATTACTTTCCCCTCCCCTTTATTTTTTCATTGTCCTCAGTGCATATACAAAAGAACAAGACTTGGTTTCTTCCAAGTTTCCATCTCAAAAAAATTTAAGCTATTGAAAAAACAAGATTTCACATCAGACATCTTCTTTCAGATTCTTAGTCTATAGCATTTATTTATCTCTATAACTGAGCTGCAAATCCCATTCCAGAATCTTAGCTACAACATATCACAAATTCATCTACTTCAAGGCTTTATCATACTCCACAAGAAGATCGTTGTACTCTTTATTTATTTTCAAAAGTATTCTCTTTTATATTCCACTGTACATATGAGCTGCAGATCATAGTTGCAGATCACAGCTCTACATATCCTAGTTGCTATTTCCAATTGTGGATATTTGGTCTTATACAAAGGGTTTATGTTGCACACCATCTAGAAGGACAAATTCCATTGTCATGACTTCTTAATCAAATTATGTTATGAATCTAATCCAAGTGGATAAACAACCCTAGAATTGATGTAGGAGATTTATACTTTTCTAATGGTACATAATATGTTAGGTTTTTAACCCTTGGTTGTTGTGAGAGAACATTTTCAAGTTCAAGACTATTTTTAGAGCAGTAGCTTGGTGGAAGAGGTTCAAGGTTTAATACAAATGTGCATTCATAGCTCTTCTAACATTAATTTAATGGACATCTCAATTGAAATGAAGGAAACAAGAAAAAACTTTCAACCACATTTGTGAATTAGGTCATGAATTGAAATGACGGCAATGAGATTCAAGGTTTTTTATTTTCTATCATTTTTTCCCTTCCTCGATCACAAGTTAAAAAAAAATATGTCATGGCAAGAGAGAAAAAAGGAACTACTAATAAAAGAGAGAAAGAAAAAAAACATTTACTGATTTGGATGTCATTTTTGGTCTAGTTGGGCTCATGATCTATCACTATCAATGCCCTCAGTTTGTCTCTGTGGATCCTTGGACATGGGGTCACTATGTCTCTTGTCCTCGTGAGTTTGCAGGGTTGAGGGATTGTATGGTCCAGGGTTCTCTATCGTGGTTTCACACTGTCTCTTTTTTGTGGATTTGGAACTATCGAGGGTTTGCAGGTCGTTTGATGGGTCTTTTTGTCACGAGGTCTGTCGTGGGGATGTAATTTGAATGGGCACCGGTCGATTGTGGTCTATCACGATAATTTAATTTGAATGGGCATCAGTCAATTTACATATAACATATGTTATAACTATATATGTTATAACATATATAACATATGTTATAACTATATATGTTATAACATATATAGCATATATGTTATAGTGGGTTATTGATCGTTTAATTAATGAAAAATCCCCTAAATTTCATCACCCACTAACCTTAAGGATAATGTAGACACTTTAGTGGTAATGGAAATTTGAAAAAACAAGGTATCTTTGAGTTGGAGGGATGATATGGGCACTTGCACAATAAATTTAAGTATGGTGTAAAAAGATGAAATGTAGAAACTTTAATGGTGCTCATATTAAACTCTTGGGCCAAATATGTGCTTTCATGGCTTGTTAGGTGGCTTGGCACCATGTGAAAGTATTATAATCCTTAAAAGCATCTTTTAGACCCTAATCCATTCATTTTTATCATTTTAACATCACTAGGGTCATAAGAAATTACATCCCTCACACATAAAACCTTGTCATGACACTCATATTTCCATGTAGGTCAAATATTCTCTTTACAAGACATGTGTGGTGCTATAATCTATGCATGTTCCATGATCTTTAGAAGCATCTTTTAAGCTATAAGACATTGGATTTTTTCCTTTGAATATTTCTAGGGCCTGAAGAACCTATTTTAGTATGAAAAAACTCATAATGGGAAAAGAATGTCAATAAGGGTTAAGACATAATGACAAAACTAATATAATTCCTCACACCTAACCCTTATAACTCTTATACAACCTAGCCTGAAGTACTTATAAGCTCAATGACCTTAACCCTTATAATCATAAAACATAACCCATATCACATATAACCATTGCAAAACGTATTCCGTATAACCCCTAAATACAAGCATATAACCCTTAATCTCATATCTCCTAACTTGTAAAAAATAACAGTTATAACCTCTTACACCTAAACCCTAATGCCAATGGACCATAAATATTTTAACTCTTACCTATATAATTCCCAATCCTTATAAACATTAACTCATATTATCATTAATGATTAGAACATATAGAACATATATATAACCCCCACTACATATAACATCATACCACTAACCCATATTAACCCATAATATAGCCTTAAATATCTATAACCATAAACCCTTATGACCATGAATCCATAACACGAAACACCTATTATCACTTTAATCCTTAATTGATAACACCTATATACATCTGTAATTTTCACCCATTTGGATATGACCCTTAACCTCTATAATATCTTATTCCACAACACTACAACCCATAACCACTGTAGTCCCTCACAACTAACCCCTAATCTCCAATCAATTTAGAATTTATCACCCCCAATCATAATGACCATTAATGTAAGCAAAGATCGATTATGACCACTAATTATTATATGTCTTAGCCCTTATCATCACTTAAACAATATAGCCCTTATAACCTTCAACACTTGTAACCCTTTAACACTTATCACCCATATAATATATATTTCATAGCACCAATAAATATTAACTCTTGTATTCCTTAAAACTTATAACACCTAATCCCTTTAATTCATTTAACCCCTAACAACTCTTCCTTATAACCCCTAATCCAATCAATTCCAACCCTTAATATTTGTAACCCCTACATGTTAACCTCTATAATCTCTAACACATACAATCCATATAATGTTTGTAACATCTAACACTTATAATAACTAAATTGTATAGCCCCTATAACCCTTAAACCCTATAATTTCATCCCTTGATTCATAATACATGTAATAATTGACCCTTTAAATGTTATATCTCATGTAAATTATATATCTCATAACACCTAAAATTTTTATATCTCATGTAAACCATATATCTTATAACACCTAAAAATAATTCTTGACACCTAACTTATATAACCTTTAATATTACCCATAACCCTAATATTACTTATAAACTCTAATATAACCCCTTACCAATAGATGCCCTAAAATTTATAGCCAATTCCCCTTATAACCATATCCTCTTTAATATAAAACCACCTAACCTTAACCCCTGAGCCCCCAACCCCTAACATCTATCACCTATAATCTCCAAATAGAATAAACACCCGTATAACCATAACCTCTTTAATATATAACCCCCTAACTATCATACCCTAACCCTTAACCCCTAAGGCCCCCAACCCCAACATTTATCACCTCCAATTATAATAACCCATATCATTCATATTATCTTAAATATTATTTTAACACTTAACTCCAAACCTTAACACCTAAAACCTATAATCATTTTCCCATATTCCATAATGCCTATTTATGAGAAACCTTAAAATCCTTCTCAACCTTAAACCTTAACCCAAAACTTGTTGATTAAGGTTGGTTGTCATTGATGTCAACCCTTGAAAAAATCTCGGTAATACAAAGGTTTGGGTAATGGACCCAATTTTGTTTGATGTAAATATGACTCATTATTGTCTTGTCATGGTTGATAATAAGTAGAAATGGATGAACTCCAAAGTGGTCCCCTTATATTGAAAACCCTCACGGGGAGACACTTTGCGGATTGAGTTATCCTAGAAGTATGGTTATAGAACCCATGCTTCTTTGTGGAATAATGAGATGAAGGTCGATGAATTTTTTAGTGAAACAATCCTATATGGATAGTGTTTGTCATCCCATTTCTGTTGGTATGTGGAACATCATATAACTCCTCACAATTAGAGAGTTATGGCCATGAGAAGTTGGAGAACCCAGGTTTGGGTAATGGACCCAAGTTTGCCTGATGGATAATGGTATGAGTTTTGATATATTTTCAGGCAATACTATTCTATATGGATAATACATTTCATTCCATTTCTGGTGGTATGTGGAATGTCACATAACTCCTCGTGGTTTGAGAGTTATGGCCTTACGAATTTGGAGGACCCTCATATGTCACCTAGAAGCCCCAAAAGGTCAAAGTAGTCAAAGTGGTTTAAGAGATTTTAAAATTTAAATAATAAAGTTAAGTGATGAGTGTACTATAATTCAAAGTGAATACAAATGAATTATTTAAATAATAAATTTAATGGAGAAATTAGAAGTGGGTTAACCCTAAAATAAGGAAAGTGGGCAAAATGACCTAGAAGATGTTTTTAAGGAAGCTACTTGGAGAGTATAAATAAGAGGCAAGGTTCTCTCATTTCAGATCACTTGAGCATATTGAATATCTATAGGTTTCTGAGGTAAAAAAAGGATATGTAAGCTTAATTTCTGAGGGAAGGTGAAGAAAAGAAGGTCGGAATTCAAGGAAGGATAAATTCTTTTGATGATGCTTTCTAAAGTGTTTCGGGTAGAAACATCATAACTTCTTCATAACATATCCAAATTTAGTAAGACAAAATATTTTAGTTAGAGTACAATCTGTATCATGTTTTTTAACAGTTTCATATCAATTCAACAAATATTCCTTGTGGGGCATGCTCTACAAGGTCGCTCTCTAGAATAAGACAAAATTCAACAAGGTATGCCATTTTTTCTATAAATCCTTTTCTGATAGGTTCCAAGTAGTGACACCTAGAGGAATTTCATAAAACACACTAAATAACATTGTAGATCAGTTTCATATCTTTATTCATTACACGTACAAATTTATGATTATTTCAAGTTAGGGTTGTTGACTAATCCAAAACTAGTCATGTGAGACTAAATAAAAGTTTGATGAAAATGCTAGTCTCTTGTTGTTAAAGTTAAGGTAGGTTTGCAGGTATGTGATCATATAAACCAGGTCTGTTACATATTTACAAATCATAACTGGATGTTGAAATTGATGAGGGATTTTGGTTGAGGTACATGTTGTGTACATGGTTGATACAAGTAGTTGATGACTTGGCACATACATGAGGTGTATATTTGATGATGTTGGTACATATTGATGAATCATAGTTGATGATTAGTTGACACATGATTGGTACATACTTGGTACATGGTTGATTGCACTTGTTTATGGTACAAGTTGATTACAGGTTATTTAGTACAGGTTGGTGCATGGTTGGTGCACTTGTTTATGGTACATGTTAATTACAGGTTGAGGTATAGGTTGATGCATGGTTGATGCATGCTTCAGGTTTATTGGTACATATTTACAGTGGTATATCTCACAGTGATAGTGTGACAGTGGTTCCATCATTCTACTTCTACTTCAAGGTGGTTGTATGGGGCAAGGACAGGTGGTTGTAGCCACCTTCTGGTTGTAGTCAGAGAACATAGAGGGTTGTATCCTCCTTCTGGTTGTAGTCAGAGAATTAGGGAGTTGGAGCTTCCCTCAGGTTGTAACCTGAGAAACTAGGGGTTTGGAGCCTCCTTCCAGTTGCAGCTAGAAAACAAAGGAAGTTGGTGCTTCCAATGAACGTAATTCTTCAAGACATATAAGAAAAAGAATTATGTGTTTTTCTCCCGCTTTGGGTTTCCACGTAAAACACTGGTGTATTGTGTATGTGTATGATTGTTCATTTTTTCATTACTCATTATTGGATGATAATTCTACATTGATATAACACTTGGATTATTTGGTTTAAAGAGGATTATAATTGCTCTATTACTGATTCACCCCCCTCTCAGTAATCCAACAAAAGTACGATAAGACATAATACTTATAATCCCTAAGACTAAAAAATTATAACTCATAACCCATGTATCACCTAACCTATATAATTTTTTAATTCTTATAGACCCCATAATTGCTAACTCAAATCACTTGTAACCTATCACCCAAAAATTATATAACCCTAAATAAATAACACCCCTAAACTATTTAACAACAAACATGAAAATTCTATCACATGCAATCTATATAACCCTTATAATACATGAGCACTATCATCTCCAAGCCATAACCCATCATTTATGTGAATCCTATAACCCTTATTATTTATAACCCATATATCCCTTAACGTATAATCAGTATATCGCATAATCTCTATAACCCTTGTGTATAACCTCTCATCTAATAATCCTTAACACATATAATCATTATCTCCTTTAATTTTGATCACTTTAAATCGTAACCCCTAATGACATAAGTGACAAAAGAATGTTATCAATAATTATGATGAATATTTCTAGAGGATGGACACACCTTAGGTAGGTTTGCATAAGTTTTATAAATTTGAAATGAATAACTTGAAAATATCCTAGGGAAGGAACTCAGTGTAGGGCTAGGTGTAACCCCTTTCCCTATGGTAGGACTCATTAGACAAATGGCATTTTGTCTTACACATGGTGCACCACAATTTTTCTTGACTTGAATAAGGTAGATAGTTGGTTATAAAGTTGTGTTATCACTAGAGCTGAATTGAAGGTAGCATTATATGTGACCCAGATTCACCTACGTTACCAAAGTACCTAGCCGTTGAATTGATTATTATGGCTTGCACCAAAACATTCATTTGAAAGTATTATCTTTCTTGCAAGAGGAGGATCTTAGTCAGGGGTAGGGGTGCCCCTTTCACTGGTAGTTTTTTCTGGAAACTTTCAATGAATATGCTATAATAACGATGAATATGTTGATTGAAACAACCTCGTTGCAATATGATATTGATAATGATGATGGATAATTTCATCTCCTTCACAGTTAGGTTATAATGTTTTCATTTGATTGTTGAATTCTTTGTGTGAGTCGTATTTGAGTCTCAAAACCCTCCCATACTATCAACGCATGCATATACTATAACCATGTCAAATTTTAGTGCATACAAGCACAAACTGAAAACATTCCAATGTTGACCCCATTCACAAGTCACTCTGTGCGAGATCAAATTAAAGAATAATTTCCACTAAGTTGTAATTAATGGACAACCTTGAAAATTGTTAGACAAACCAAAGTTAAAATTGGAGATGATGGTATAAACCTAAATGAGTTTCTCTTGGTTTCAAGAATAATATATTCTCTATTTAACAAGGCCAACCACATGAAGGTGGAAGCTCATATGGCCCCTCCCCGCACATCACTCTCAATTCCCTAATACCCAATTTATCTACTATAAAATATTTGAAAGCAACATAGTAATAATCAAGCATAGAAACTAAGAAAACAAAAAATTAAGGTAAATGAAAGAGAACAAATCAACTAAAAACATATATATAAAATATACCTCCTGCATTTCAACATTTTGATATCATTAATATTTTTCTTCAACCAAATCAACATCTGTATCATTCGCTTTAGAATTGATGTTGTAAGGATTTGCCATATCAGCATCCATCATCAATGTCGGCATTTCCAATCATACCATCGTTTATATCATCATCAAGAACATTATCTCCTACATTTGGTTCGACTTCTTCAAGTTCTTCATCTAAAACATTGTCGATATCATCTTCATCCAAAACATTGTCTAGAACATTTCCTTGAAATTTTACGACGTCTTTGTCTAACACATGAAATAATTTCTCCTCTACATCATCTTCTTCCACTACATTATACATTATCAGTCTTCCTCTTAGATCATATCTAACAACATATGACCAACCCCCTCTACCTGAGACCTCTGAGTAAAATACATGTTTTCATTGTATTGGAAGAGCATAGGGATCTAAACCTGCCTCAACATTCCTTGTATTAACCATGGTAAATCTGTTAGTATGTTGATTAACAATTCTATCAGGATCACGTGTTCATTCATTCGTAGCATGTACCATTTGACGTTGAACTGAACTAATTCGAAGGATTTAAAGTCACACTCAAGTATATCATCTAAAAACCCATAGTGTCAATTTTCATAGACTTCTGGATGTTTTTCACTTCTAGAGGAAACATTAGTAACCTGAAATATTGTATTTATCCCACTATTAGAAGTTTTCATCTTTTCATTAAACTTTTTGATGAAAAAATTGCGGCCATTGCACCACATAGACTTGTGGTGTTTCAACTGAAATATGCCAAACACGTAAAAAATAAATTTTAAATTGATACACATATTTATACTTGGAAATTATGCAAATTTATAAGAAAAAAAACATGCCATATACATCAATATAATATTAAAAAAAACTAAATAGTATGGGTGAATATGCTTGCATGTTTATCTTTTAAACCATATGTTAAATCAATTTCCTTCTGTGTAAGACTAGTATCTCCTTTGTGTTCAGCTTCTTTGACCAATGTAGCCACACCATACCATGATAACCTACCATTATTAGATTGTATACATCGTTCAATCCATACCTTCATCCAATCAAGATTGTTTGCAATGTATAAATGTATTGCATCCCACTCTCAACCAATTGTATTAAAATAAAAAAATTCACATATTATCAGTTACCATGGTATCAAGTGGTTGTATCTCAATTGGTTTGGGTGGGGAGTTTTCTCTTCCCCACCTAGGTTTGAGGCTCATGTATGTGACATGCTAGTCTTTGTGAGCCAAATATTCTCGAAATACTTGACCCTCCTATGTTGTCCATATTTCGGGGGAGGGATTATTGTGGATGTAGTGAGCTTCTCTCTGTGAACCACAATGGAAAAAAAATTAATTACCATGGTATACCTTCATAATAATGGATTATACGGGAATACTAAAAATTGAATAAGTACAATATACATAAAAACAAAAAATCAAATGTATTATAAATCCCCACCATCTACTTACATGTCACTTTCCTCATTCTACCTTTCCCCAATAGGTGCTCCCCTTCAAATTTGTTGATGGAGTTTACATCCCAAATGTGATCCACATTAACACTTGCAACTATCTTAGGAAGATATTAAGTAATATAAACCATGGTTTGATATACCATATATCCCTCTACCATATAACCCTCAGGATGTGATCTTTTTCTAACCAAAGCCTTCAATGATTTCAAGTGCCTCTCCATCATTCACATTGACCTTGTGTGTATAGGTACACACTTTTCAATATCCTCAACTTGGTGTATGAGGTAGTGTTCTTGTGCATTAAAAAATGTGAGAGGTAGATACTTTTGCATTTCACGCATTAGATAAGGAATTTGTAACATCTGATACTTTATATCTTCTTTATAGATTTTTTTATATGACAACCATCTAAAAATTATGCAAGAAAATCACAGGTTTCAACAAAAAAGTATATAGTACTACATTACAAGTAAAACACATGCATTCAAATATAAGTTGTACAACAAATTGAACAAATTACACTTTGCATATAAATTTTCACTCACGTATTTGCAAAGATCATATATAACTTGTTTGGCATTGTTGTCAAAGTTTTCTGGGAGAGACAGAGTTAGAACATACAGTAACATAAAAAACGAATCATTATTTATTCCCAAATTAGTATTAAAAAATACAAACAAGATGTTCCACCAATATAGAAATATATACACCAAAATAATTAACTTAGTCAAGGTATGCCAATCATGAGTTTTTACCCCACCTAATTCATCTTTATTTGTTAATATATTATTTATGTTTGAAGAAAATCGAGTGGGAAATTCAATTTTTTCAATAACCTATTTTGCATCCTTGCTTTGCTGCTCTGTCAATAATCATGGAACGGTGTTTATATTTTGGTCTTATGCATTACTATTTGAATGAATCATAGTTTGAATTGAATGATTGGCCTCCTTAATGTCATTACAAATATTCACAATTTTTTCTTTGTCACTCCTTTCATCTAAGAATCACCATAACGCTTTTCTTACATTATTCCTAATGTGCATTGTATCAAACAAATGAACAATCTCTAGGTTCTCGTAGTAGGGGAGCCTACTTAATTGTATGGGATAAATTTTCATTCCTCATGGAAGTGCATATATACATATATGATTTGATCCAATATACCTTGACAATTTCTATTATATTGCAGCTGTCATGGAAGAGGTGTCATTCTCTGTGGTTTTAATCCAATCTCTTATTTCCCATTGAAAAGATGTTTCTCGGTAATTCGATACCTATGGTTCTTAGAGAGGAAGTGCATATATCATAAAACACCTCATTTCATAAAATTCTTGAATGATGATATTTCATCTTAGTACCACAAATGGGACATGAAAATTTACCCTTTGTTTGAAGACCTGCAAGAGATGGATTAAATTTTATATCAATTATTTGAAGTATGTTTAATGAAGGGATTATATAAAAATAATGTGATATGAACTTCATAAAATTAAACAATATAAATTAAAGTGTAATGTAACATTATGATGTAATGTTACATAGAATCCCCTTGCGAACAAGTGGATTCTCTCTTGGATACTAGACCCCTATGACCAAGACAGAAAATGCTATTGTGAACATTGACATTCCTTTTAGATCTAATTAAGCTAATGTATGAAGAGGAAGAAGAAAAGTGTACCCTTTTAATGGTGTGTGTCCTCACACAGTCCAAGTTGAGCTTCAATCATAATCCACTCAATAAGTCCTGTAGAACAAACAAAGATACAACAAACTTCCTATTCTACTAAGATTAGCTCAAAAACAGATCTATCTACTAGAGACAAGTCCATGAAATGTACGCAGACTTTAAAGGAAACAGGCCAAGCATAGATTTATATTAATGAGAAAAAAGTGGTGCTTATAGCCATGGATGTAGTGCAACAGCTTCACCAGGCTCCCCTTGTCCAGACCCTTTCTCAAATAATCCACACATAGAATGTTGATGCTTTAATGATATCTCCCTTATGACATCATAAGTTATATGCTTTAC
The DNA here is from genome assembly GCA_000966675.3 of Picea glauca. NCBI lineage: Eukaryota > Viridiplantae > Streptophyta > Pinopsida > Pinales > Pinaceae > Picea > Picea glauca. Next base: position 612,649 of record JZKD02S0048952.1, read on the forward strand.
AATGTCTCTCTCTGAATACCACTCATGAGATCATAATTTTGGTATCTCTCAATCTCTATCATGTACCTTTCACCATGAGAAGGCCTCCTTATATAGGCTTGGAGAGGCCTAACCACTTAAGAGATATTCAGGATGAGTTGAGGATTCTTCTCCTTCAGTTGAGGATATTCCCTAAGATCATGCCTTGACCTCAGATTTGAATCCACCCAACTTCAAAGATTGAGGGGATTCTTCCTTGATTTATCTTAACAAACCAAAATTCTCTTAGAAATGGTAGTGCTCCCCCAAAAGGGTGCACATAGCATTTCAACTCTCCCCCAAAGAAATCTAGGGAGAATCAGTTCTCCCTGACAGTGGGTAGGGGATTTTTTCCTTCCAAAAATAATTTTTGAGTGGTTTTCTTCATAGAAAAAGACTTGTACTCTTTGTTAAATGAATTCTCCTCTTCAAAACCAGTCTTTTGAGGTGTCTAAGTGTCCCTATGATTTCATTAGAGGAAGGACATAGGCAATATGGAATTATCATGTTTGTGACACTTGTGAAACTTGTGATCAATATGCGACACTTACAATAGTTGTAATGACAATACTTTCAACACTATTGAAGTGAGTAATTTTGATGTGTAACAGATTTCCCCCAAAAGTGCGAAGTTAGAAGATGGGAACCGATGACTGAAGTACTTTGTATACTTTTTCAATCAAGGGTATGGATGCAGAGAACCTGATAGAAGCTGCACACAAACATTCAACAAACATTAATGACATGTTTCAAACCCAAGGCAGACATACCTATGCTTGAGTGATAAAGACGTTTTAGGTATGGCCACCATAAAATACACTGCGGATCCATAATTATATTGATAAAATGTATATCCACTGAAGATATAATGTGGAAATATACTCTTATGACATGAACTGATCATAGCCACAAAGAATACACAGTGGATATACGAGACGACAAGACATAGCCATGACCAATACAAAGTGGATCTATGTGACAGTATATGTGTCATAGCTCAAAAGAACTCCTTCGCAACCTGGGAAAAGTATATATATATGAGTGATAAATCAACCCAGGGTATTCTTACTGATCCCGATGTAGTACAAATCTAACCATGTGAATATACTTCTTGATGTCGAACATGGTAGAAACCACTTCATTACTGATCAATGAGGTAAACAGTTAACAAGTGCGAGGTAAATCACCATTGATGTCAATGATTCCCAATGTACTCTAGTACATTTTGATGAATTTGAATGAATGAGATGAAGTCGAACATCCAAGGAATCATCTGATCAGAGGTCAATGATGTAAACCTACTATCAGATGCGAGGAGGCTTGCCATTGAGGCATGCAGGTCCCAAGGTACTAATTGGTTTCTAAGTCTATCTTCTGGATAATGCATTGAAGTCGACAGGAATAGACTCATCGAAGGAGGGCCTTGATGTATCCCCCATCAATGACATGAAACTGACACAAATATGTAATTGGTGGATCAAATGAACATGAACTGATATAGGTATTGAAACAAGATATTTGTGATGGCTGAATCTCGAGTCAGATACTTCCCTTGACCACTGAGGCACAACAGCAGAAACATGACATGGACCAATACATGATGATACAGTGGATACTGTGACTTTCTTTGGGTGACCCAAAGGAGTAAATAAACTCAGAGGATTGATTCAATGCAGAGGTTCAACGGATTAAAATGTATGCGAAGACAAAGTGTCATGTTCAAGGATGACCATAAGAGTTACTGGTAATGTTCTCAAATACTGCTTGGCTTGCATCCTTCAATTTTTTCCCCGATCCAGATAGATGATTACCTCTTTTTGGTTTAACGAGCTCAAGGAGGGTAACACATGCTCAATATAACACACCTTCAGTAAGTCCCTCTTCCTTTGTTTAATGAACTGGAAGAAGTAAGGGTTCGGTCCCATATGAGCCCTTCAATGTATAATTGTTTAACGAGTCCAGAGAAGGTAAAATCGGTGGTTTTTCATATTTAGAGAGTCTGAAAATGACTTAAAGACGACTCCAGTGTGGTCCCTTTTTGTAATGTTAGTCTTGCGAGGCTGAAAAAAAGATAAATTATCACTTGAAAGATGCCCTTTCAAACCTTTTAATGAGTGGGAAAGGAAGGAAGATCAATCGGCAATATTTTCATGTTTAGAGAGTCTGAAAAGATCATAAAGGAGATTCCAGGGGGTTCCTTTTTCATATAACCTTTACGAGTCTGAAAAAGTGATAAAATTCTACTCGGTTATATTCTCATGTATTTACAAGAACGAGAAGGAACAAATACTAAGCTCGGTATGCCCCCATCTTGAAAAGCTAGTGGATTAACTTCAGAATGATCATCAAAGGCTGGAGACATGCCCCCCAAGATTCAATTCATTCACCGACTTTGAGGTTGTCACCAATTTCTCTACTAGATGGAGAAAAAGGATAAGGGTGGATGAAATGAAGGTTTAAATACAAGACCTAACAAAAGACTTGACTCGACATCTACGAGATCTGGCGAAAGACTCGACCTGACAGGAGAAGTGATTGTTTCATTTTTTAACGAGCTTCACACAAGAAAATAACTATGATCGAGGCTCTAGGTTGAATCCCCATCTTTTTGTTTCATTTGTTTAACGAGATTTCTACAGAGAGGAAAACTATGTTTAAGGCCTTTGTTTGATTTTTTAACGAGCTTTCCATAGACAGGAAAAACTATGCTCATGAATTTTGTTTCATTTTTTAACGATCTTTCCACAGAGAAGTGAAACTATGCTCGTGGACTCTTCTTGATCAAGGCTTCTAATAGGATAATGCTCTGGAAGGACACCATGTCAAGGGACAAAACTCAGTCATGGGTTCCAAGAGATCTTCACTGGATGGAAGAAGAATTCTTTGGAAGGAGCACATGTCGATGGTCACGTCAGGGGTAAGGAGATCAGGCTCTAATATCCTTACTTAAGAGATCACCATGTCAACTACCGGATCTAAGTCATCAGAAGTTGAAGTCATGGGAGACAATGCCACATAATTGACCTGTGGTAGGGGTGATACCAACTAAGGATAAGACTCGGTTAGGGAGGTCATTGGGTTGATGGTCAAGTCAAGGCCAACAAATGAAAGTTGATCAATGGTCACCATCATTCCATCGTGTGGGAAAGATATCACATGAAAAAGAGTGGACACAATAGCTTTCATGTCATAGACATAATCTCTCCCAAGGAGTAAATTGAAATCCAAGGGTTCCTGGACTACCATAACATCAATAAAGACAGTTTTCTCTCCCAAAGTTATGGAAAACTGAGGAAGGATCCCTAAAGGGTGACTGGTTCTTCTGTTAAAAGAAAACAGAGTCTGGGTAACTGACACAAGATTAGGATAAACCAAATCTTGTCAAGCAATAGAGGACAAAATACTAATGGACAAACCTTCATCTATCAGCGCATGAGGAACATCTTGACCACAAACTTGTATTGGAATCTTGAAAGGAATGTGAGAAGGAAGATGAGGTCCAATTAGCACAGCCCAATCAAAAAGTATGGCCTCATTACCTGGAGGGGTTTTTACAGGAGAAGGAGGAATACCCCCCAGCACAATAGATCCTGTATCAACGAGAAAAATGTGGGCAGAATCGGGTTTACTCTCTAGAGGGAGAGTAGGGTCGATCGATGATGGGATCAGATCCACCACATTAGCACTCTTCAGAGGAAGAGTGGGATTGAGAGATAAAGTAACCAGAACAATCACTTTGGCACTCTTCGGATGAAGGGTGGGACTGATCAAGGAAGGAACTGGATCAGTCACTTTGACACTCTTCGGATGAAGGGTAGGACTAACCAGTGGTGGGACTGGATCAATCACTTGGGTTTCACTTTTCAGATGAAAAGTGGGGCTGATCGATGATGCAACTAGATCAACTACTTTGGTGAGTGGTTCAACCAAGGATGAAACTAGATTGACCACCTGATCAACCAGACTGACTGGGGGTGGAACTAGATTGACCATTCCATCAACTAATGATGGGTTGGGGGAAATATTTCAATAACCAGTTGGAAGTTGAATCTTTTCCAAAAGAGAAGAAGCCTCATCTATACGAGGGAAAAGGTGAGAATAATGATCACCTTCACATAACATACAAGAAAATTTAACAGTTTTCTTCTTCTTACCGACTTTAATGTCACTAGTTGACGGGGTGTCACCAACATGTCTAGTAGAGGTCGATGATGTGGAGGACCACACTTCTAAGACCTTGGGAATACCAGGGAAATTCCTTAGAAAGTGGTCGCCCTTACAAAGACTTCAAGGGAATTTAGGTTTCAGATTCTTCGTTCTAATCTTTTTGACCTCATCAACACTCCCAATAATATAAACAGTAGCTGGTTGCTTGGATCCAACATTTGATGTAGTTGGCGTTTTGGTCCCTTTATGGTTCTTCCTCTTCTTCTCTTTTTGTTTCTTCTTCTTTTGATCATCTTGGCTACTCGCTTGAGAGCTTTCACTAGGATAAGAAGGATAAAAGGAAGGAGACTTGATGGGTGAAGAAGGAGAAAGGTCAACATGAGGTTGATGTGTGGGTGGTGTGCTTACATCTGAAGCACTTGCATTCAAGTTCACCGGAGTAGAAAACAGCCATACTGGTAACCTAATTGTGAGACCTGGAAGGCTCAAAGTAGCAATGTAAGGAGGACCAATGTTTCCGTAAGAAGGAAAAACAAAGGGTTCCACTGGAAAATGGGTTCCTTCATTGGTGATTCTGGGAAATGATGCCATAAAAATAAAAATCCAACCTAGATTCTGCAAGGGAGAACAAAAAGCACACGCTAAAAATCTAGTAAGCAAGCAAGCAAACAAAACCTTCTCACAATGAGCACACTAGTTGGGGATGAAATCCAACATCGCGGGAACAAAGTACAAAGGGGTTGATATAGAGCGGGTGGAAAAGTTACGTTGATGACCTGCTTAACGGAATTACACCCTGGTGCAAGCTCCCACACATAATCATGGGTATACCCTCCAAGGAGCCCGAGTGAGTCTGGCCAATGTTGATTCCAAGTACCATGAAGACTTTCCCCTCCACAGTCACCTTGTATAAATAACCTAAAGAGATAGTCCACTAAGGTTACCAACTACAACAGTGATGTATGGGGAAACAGTCAACAATCTGATCCACGTGCAAGGGCAGGGTATCTAGCCCGAAATCAACTTGAAAGGCTTCCACTCATCATTGTGGGTATACCTTCAAGCGACCCCCATAATACATGCAATATATACACCAATACCAACAAAGCAGGGTGAGTAACTCTTATAGTCTCAATGTAACCTCAGGTTTGACCCTTGTGTGAGAAGGGCTTCCCATGACAAAATGTAGCAATTGGATTTCACTGCTTCCTAACACAAGATCTGAAGTTTGTTTGCATCTTTGGAGAGTTATCTTTCACACCTATTCCAAAGCCCTACAACTAATCTAATGTAGGTTTTCTACCAGAAAATGTAAAAAATGTCTAATCAATTTTAGTTAAGCGCTTGATTTTTAAGGTTGTTGTTACTCAAAGGAAAAATGGCATGGGAAACATGGTGTTTTGACTGACTCGAAAGTTATGCAAAGAGATGAATATGCAATCTTTTCATTTCGATGAAAACTATGCTACAAGAAGGAGAAAAAATTCATCATTTCAGATTCACAATGTCCCAAAATGCCAAGAAACATGAAATTATACTAATTCAAATGCCAGCATTCAAGGAAGACAATAAAATGTGAAGAAGAATCCAAGAAATGATAGGGAGAAAGAGAAACCACTCAAAACTGTCTTGACAAAAACGCAGCTAGAAAAGGGAATTTCATGTTTCTAAAGGAGGTCTCAAGCTCCAATCAAGACAAAAGAGAGTGACAAGCATCAAAAACCATCAAGAACCAATCCAAACAACTTCACAAACCAACCACAGACTCTGGGTAAAGAGTACCACAAAACATGCTGAAAAAATATGAGTAAAAGAAGGCAATTTCACTCAAAAAAGACACTAGCGCTCCCCTAGAAGGGTGCACAGAGTGTTGAAATGCTCCCTAAAACACTGTAGGGGAGCATTGGCACTCTGGTATGGCCTACAGGGGGGGTTGGTGCTCCTAGAAACTCATAAAGAAAAGCCAAAAAATTGCAAACAATTACCCAGAATGCATGAAAAAAGGTGAAATTTCTAATGAAGGTAGGAGAAAGGTAATGGACGATGAACAACCAATAATTTCTTGGGAAAATGACCTCAAAGATCAAATGGAACAGTGCATAGATCCTTTATTTTCCTTAAGAAATCTTCCACTCAGTCAGATAAATGAGAAGAAAACAGTAAGTTGACTCTAAATCGTCAAAGACAAAGAGTGACTTCAAGGTAAGGAAGAAACATCAAAATTCCAAACAAAAGGTGATCAATTTTCAGAAAGAAGAGTGTTGAAGGCCAAGACTAAGATGTATTGAGGTTGTAAGACTCCTGAGAAAGTGCCAAAAGCAAAAATTGAACTCAAAGAATGAAAACCCTGGAAGATTTCTCACAGAAAAGGGGAAGTGCTCTGGTGTAAAGGGAACCAGAGCATTCCAATGCTCTATGTAAGGCCAACAGGGAGTGCCAGAACTCTGATAGAAAGGGAAGGGGAGCGCTAGGCTCTTAAATTTCATAAACAATTCCCAGAAAATAAAAATTTCATGCAAACTCAGTCAATCAGGGTGAATGTGATGTCAGAAAGAAGCAATCAATCAGATCTAAGAATCAGAGACACGATGTGGAAAAGGTCAAAGAATGATCAAATACCAAGACAAGGCCTAGGAAAGGAATCAAAAATCAAATATCCTCCCCAATGGAGTCTCCAATTTCTGTTACAGATAAATCCCCTTGTGGACAAGTGGATTCTCTCTCGGATACTAGACCCCTATGACCAAGACAGAAAATACTATTGTGGACACTAACATTTCTTTTAGATATAATTAAGCTAATGTATGATGAGGAAGAAGAAAAGTGTACCTTTTTAATGGCATTTGTCCTCGCACAATCCAAGTTGAGCTTCGATCATAAGCTCCTCAATAAGTCTTGTAGAACAAACAAAGATACAAAAAACTTCCTATTCTACTGAGATTAGCTCAAAAACAGATCTATCTACTAGAGACAAGTCCATGAAATGTATGCAGACTTTAAAGGAAATGGGACAAGCATAGATTTATATTAATGAGAACAAAGTGGTGCTTACATCCATGGATGTAGTGTAGCATCTTCACCAAGCTCCCTTTTTCCAGACTCTTTCTCAAATAATCCACACACAGAATGTTGATGCTTCAATGATATCTCCCTTATGATATCATAAGTTAGATGCTTTACAATGCCTCTCTCTCAATACCACTCATGAGATCATAAGTTTGGTATCTCTCAATCTCCATCATGTACCTTTCACCATGAGAAGGCCTCCTTATATAGGCTTGGAGAGGCCTAACCATTTGAGAGATATTTGGGATAAGTTGAGGATTCTTCTCCTTCAGTTGAGGATCTTTCCTAAGATAATGCCTTGACCTCAAATTCGAATCCAACCAACTTCAGAGATTGAGGGGATTCTTTTTTGATTTATCTTAACAAACCAAAAATCACTCAAAAATGGTAGCACTCCCCCAAAAGGGTGCACAGAGCATTTCAACGCTCCCCCAAAGAAGGCTAGGGAGCACTGGCACTCCCTGACAGTGGGTAGGGGAGCGTTGCCTTCCAAAACTAATTTTTGAGTGGTTTTATTCATGGAAAAAGACTTGTACTCTTTGTTAAATGAATTCTCCTCTTCAAAACCAGTCTTTTGAGGTGTCTTAAGTGTCCATGTGATGTCATTAGAGGCACGACATAGGAAAGATGGAAGTATGATGTTTGTGACACTTGTGATCAAGATGTGACACTTGCGAACAATATGTGACACTTACAACACTTGTAATGATGACACTTGTGACACTATTGAAGAGAGTAATTTTGATCTGTAACACATACCACATAAATTTGTTATCCCTAGGGCATCGTTAATTGTTCATACAAGAATTGCATGGAATTTAAATTCCCTTTTCCCACCTATTGATCTAGATATATCATACATAGTGATGTCCTTCCATAACTTTAGTAACTCATTGATAAGAGGATCGATATATACATTCATATATTTGACTTGGTACTTATCTAATAAAAAATAACAAACATAATTATAAGACATAATTGAACATATATGAGTAAACAAAAAAATATAAGACATAATTATGAAAAAAACAAGACAATTGAGATGTTACGGCCATGTTAAAAAACATTATTCTAAACAAATACCTAGAACAATCATTTCCAACATTATGTGCTCCCTATTTATTGACATCGATGGATGAATGTTATTGTTTTTAAAGAAAACATGTCACACCGAGTAAGTAGATATGAGCTCTCCAAATGCATTGACACCGCTAGCTGCCAATGAAAGTCTAAGATTACAAGGTTCATATTTAAAATGTGGCTATATTTCCTCTATCTTCCTAAATGCAAATCCATATGTAGGCATTTGAAGAACATCATCTTTACTTATGTTCTTTGGATGGTAATACATAAATTGTGTTATGATTTTTCACCTGAACAATCATCGTAAACATAGAATTATGGGAATATAACGAAGAACCTTGTGAGACACCTTTTTTGTTACTTGATCGGTTCAATATCTACTAATTTTACATTTCAGACATTCTTCTTTCAACACATGTTCTCCATAATATATAATATGATCATCAAGACATGCATGAATAGCTTGATACTCCATTCCAATATCTTTCATTATGGCCTGTAAATCTTGGTATGTGTGACATAAAAAATTTGACGGTGGTAACATAAATTCACCTAACAATCTACAACATAAAAAATCAGTATTGGTTAATGTAAATAATATTGATCAGATAGATTGGATCCAAATTTTACAAATGATCAAATAACAATAAAAATAGAGGGAAAAAAAAAATCTTTATCACCATGTACTGAGTGTGACAAAATATATTACATACCTTAGCAGTTGTGTGACACAAGTGTTTGAAAAACTATTCTTAACCTTTAAGTTCACCAGCAACAATATAGCAGAGAGAATACTTGTTTTGTAGCCTTCATAAAGAGGTTGAATTTCCTTCTCAAGTATAGGTATATCCAAAACACCATTTGGCAGTCATCATCATTGATTCCAACATTATTAAATGTCTCATGGATCAATATATTTGTCCCATCTTCTTCAACTATGTTATTATCATCATCATCTTCTTCCATAGGATCATTAACTTGATCTTCAATATTCACTCCATGTTCCTAAATAGGTTCTTGTACAACCATGTCTTCATCCATGGGCAGTTCCTCGAGGTGTCATTCCTTTATAACTACAAACAATTAGTGTATATAACAAATATTAAAACAATACAGACGTTTACAAATATAATATAAGAAAATAGAGAACAGGAACGAGAATCTCCATATTTCTTTTATTGTCCTTATGACTCATAATGCTTATAATTATTAACCCTTCAAGGTGTCAGAACAGGAACAAGGAATATCCATATTTCCTTTATTGTCTTCTTCCTAACAAATACGACATTCAACTAGAGGGGCATTTCCACTTTCCATTAGTGATTTTTAAAAAAATGTCGTCGTTACTAGGAAATGGAACTGATCTTTAAATATTTTAAAAATGAAACAATTACCAATATAAAAAGAACAATTAGCAACTCTGCAAATAATTCTCAAACAGAGCATCGTTACCCATATCAAAAGAGGAATTATCAACTCTACAAATATTTCTCAAACGGATCCCTATGCAAGTAAAACAATGAAAATAGCCCTATGCTACTTTTTTAATTAAGCTCTAAGATCAAATTGGATGAAGGAAAAAATAATTATGACTACAATTCCATTTCATAATATTAGTGGAGGATAATAATAATAGAAAGAATAACCTTCCAAGGGATGATATTCATGCCCGCCTTCAAGGTGTCCATACTCACTACAATGGTTTTTAGTTGTTTTTATTAAAATTCTCCTTCTATTATATCCCTTGCATTTTTTACAAAGGCAATAACATTTTCGATCACCCAAAGCCTCGACCAATGCAAATCTCAAGTCTCGGCCTTGTCCTCCTAGAGGAATGTTATGTGACATTTCTCCTTACCCAACTTTCAGTGATGATTATCTTAAAAAATCAACTTCAGTAGTTTAACTATTTGTAATGCAATTAACAAAATAAAATAAAAATTGTATTCTAACCTAAAAATATCCCTTATAACCTCTAAAAACCATCGCTAGTATAGCAACAATGTCGAATGTCTTTAATATTTAGAACTTTTTAAAGTATATATCTCACTTCTGTCAGATTTCCAATGGATGTTGACCAAAGAGATGTTGCTTAATAAACAAAAATATTGACTTCATCAAATTTCGATACATACATCATTGACTTGGTCACCCATGGAATATTTGGCAATCGTTGACTTTGTCAACCATCACATATCCGACAATAGTTAATGTCATCGAATATTCAATGAATGTTGAGTATTTTAAAAAATATATATAAAAAACAATGCAAGTAAATTCCGACAATACAACCAATTTTATCCTTACTATACGGCATCGATTTTTCCGTACATATTTAGCAGTGGGTCATACCTCGGTTAATCAATGTCCCAAGCCCAAATGAATTCTTTGTCCCAATGAATGAATGCACTAAAATTGATTGGAAATCCCTAAATGTGCTCGACCTTTAATAGCAAGGAGAGGGATCGATCTAAGGAACCGAGGGAGGTCACAAGGAGTCTTGTCTACAAAAAGTCTACCACAATTTTGATACCATTCATTCGATTGCTAAAAATAAGTATATTAGAAGAGCCCAATAAACTGAACTACTATGAAATTTAAGTAATTTTTTTACAACATCTTTTAGTATATGAATAATTCAAAGTAATGACATGGATTTCGACCTTTGTCTCCCAATCAATCTCCTTGTGCTTCTATCCCAACCTATACCTTTGATGCTATTGGTTTTTCTTCACCAGTAAATTGGAAACCCCACTGCAAAAGCAAGCAAAGTTAGTATGTGAAGCTCTCCTTGCCACATAAAAACCCAATTCCAATGGTTTTCCTGCACGGAATAGCTTAAGCTGCCTTGATGACCTCTCAATATTTTTTCCTCTAATCAGTTCATAAGTAAAGGCTCAGAAAAAACATATGGATTCTTTTCTCTGAGATACTAATTCTGTACAATATTTTTTAAGTCATTTCCAACAAAATTTAAATTAAGAACCATTTGGATGATTGGTATATACTTACCTCATTTGGCTTTCCTCATTTCTTACAAGCAGACAATATTAAATTTTCAAATCGCCTCATGATTTGGAAACTCAATTATCATTATTAAAAACTTTGGTGTGAGTGGATACAATCTTTCTAGATGTGGTTGATTTATGGCCGTATAAAAGCTTTATGTTCTGGCATGATGCCTTTCAATAGCTTAGCGAACCATAAGAAGAAGAGAACTTATTGTGTATGTGTATGGTTATGTGGACATACAATATTCTACAAAGATATGTGTTAAAGATCAAGGTAAGACACATGCACAACGTGTAAGAGAGCAAGCTAAAACACATGCACAATGTGTAAGATAATTATTTAATGTTTCAAAACTCCGAGTTTCTAAAATAAACTTAGTCCACAGATAGCACTAAAATTGCATGGTGTACTGATAGCAATAAAAAGGGAAAAAAATAAATTTAAAATATATATATGTGTGTGGATGCCTACTTTAGCATAACGGTGTTCTTTGGTCTCTCCTACTTTTCTGGTAGTTGTAGACTTATGTTCCTTTGGCATAAAGGTGTTCTTTGTTCTGTCCTACTTTTTTGGCAGTTCTAATCCTTCCACCTTGGCAGACTTCTCTACGTCTTCAAGCACTGGAGCAATGACAGCAATCCTTTGAAGGCAAGGACTTTATGTTCCACAACTCATCTTGTTATTATGGAAGGAAGGATTTATATTATTTAATCCAATTTTAAATTTTTTAATGAAATTTTGTATATATTTGTATAAAAAATATATACTATTTCATTTAATATATATTTAATTTTTTATATAATTATTTATCTATTTATAATGAACTTAAAATTTAATTTTTATAATTTTGTTTATTTTATATAATATTTTATATATTTATAATAAAGTTAAAATTTATGGTTTTTTATTTAATTTTTTATATAATTGTTTATTTATTTATAATGAAGTTAAAATTTATCTTTTTGAAATTTATAATTTTTTTTATTTTATATAATATTTTATATATTTATAATAAAGTTAAAATTTATGGTTTTTTAAGGTATTGTAAGGTCTTTCATGACACCCATCAAACATGTGCACTTGTTGAGAAAATTTGGAAATAGAACAGACGAAGAGCACAAAAAGGAAGCGAACGATTGGGCGAACAAAGACGTTTGGATGTGAGTGGGAGCACCTTGAGCACACGATGGTGACATATGGCACCAAGGGGGCATGCATATTAATTTCCTTAGAACTATTAATGGAGACTTGGGTTGTTTTTGGGAAAGGGCGGGGCAACTTTGGAGCATACCCAAGGAGTGGACCCATCTTCCCTAGACAACATGGGAACACGGGAGAGGTTGGACGACCCCATCAGCACACCCATGAGGATTCATGATGATCGACATGAGAGAACACACAAGGAAAGGGGTGCACGCCCAAGGATGGGGCGCACCAGTCCAAGAGATGAACGGGTCCATAAAGGGGTGCGACGATTTGGTTGAGTGTGGTTTCACGAAGGGATGTGACATGCCCAAGAGACATGGTGTTTCACACAAGTGACTCTTGGAGTCCATATAAAATAAAGGGCACACCACCAAAGGAAGGAAAAAGGCATTTTTGGCTAGATATTTGGAGAACAAGTCTAAGGCAAATCCAAGGCAACAAACTGAGGTAGATTTTCCAAGATGGAAGACAAGTAGCCAAGAGTTGGATGCTCTAGGATGTTTTGGAGAAGTCTAGAAATGAAGTTATGTGAAGGCATGTGTAAGGTAGAATTGAAATATGTGTTATCTTGGTGAAAGTTTACGATAATGAAGGGACAACAAGTGTGCAGTTGTGGGTACGTCTGAGGTGCACTGCAAGTGGTTGTAGAGATGGTTGTGATAGATATTCTTGGTGGAAATAATATATTTATTGAATGTCTTGGTGAGGTGAGGCAAGTCATTTGACTCTTTCATGTTGTAAATAGATCCAATAGTTCTCTTATTGTAACTATCTTGCAATAACAAAGACTTGGTCGGGTGTTAGGCATGGTTTGTACCACTTGCACTATTTATGTGTTTGTTCTGCAGTTGTTTTCTTAGATTCTCATGTTCGTGGATGTATGCTTAAATAAGACTAAGTTTTAAGTTGTGTTAGCAATTTTCTAAGTAAACAATAGTTGCATTAGAGTAGGAGTGTGACTCATCGATATCCTAGAACGAAGTATGGGTATGCTCTAGGTGAAGAGGCATAGTCTGGATGAAGTATTCTTGGTGTGCCAAGCAACAAAGTGAGAATTGCCATGGTGTCGCACACCCTCAAGAGGTGAACGGTCACAATATTTGATCAAGTGTCCTGTGGGGTCACGACAAGTGGGATTAGAGAAAACTTGTCTCTTCACCACTACTACAGTTATATCAATTGTGGAGGAGGGGCACACTTGTTGGTAAGACAATCTAGGTGCAGACTTGGTGAGGGTTCAACGAAACGACCCATCGTAGAGGAAACTTGAGCATAAATTTTGGGTATTGTGACAAGGTTGAATTACAGAAAAATCCATGACTTGTGATTAGATATTGATACACACATATTTATGAGGGAGACCTAAGAACTTGGGAAATGCAGATGAATGCAGGACTGTTGCAGAACTTGTTGTAGGCCTGATCCCAGAAGTAACCACAGTGTTGATCACAGAATTTTGTATAAGTCTTGAGATGAACTGTCAGGTTCCTTAGATGAACCCTTCACAATTAAAGTGAATATACTTGGAGGACCATCCATGGATGGCAGTGGTGACACCAAGAGGGATCCCAAGAATAGAAAAATGATGGACCGACTCATCATCTTGGAGAGGATTATCGAGCAGATGACATACGCATTGTTCCAACATGGTGAGAAGGTCACCTGATGGAGACTAAAATGGGAAAGATGAAGTGTGGGTTTAACGAAGCCATTTGAGAGTACTAGGAAACTGCAAATGTGATTACTCACACCTTGACTAATGAAATTCATAATAGAATCAAGGAAATGGAGGACACACTTGTCGCATTCACATAGAAGTTGAAGGACCAAGATGACACCATCACATTGTTGAAACGATCTTTGGCTAATGGATAAAGATTTTTTTTCATGTCAATGAGGATCAACATAAAGGAACCTAAGCCATATGATGATAATCGCAATACTAAGTTATTGGGAAACTTTTTTTGGGACATTGAGCAGTACTTGGAGTAGTTGAATGAAAGATAAAATGAAGCCAAGGTGATTTCTACATAAATGTTATCTACATGAACCACTAAGATATGGTGGAGGAAACGAGTGCAATACTTAGCAGATGGGAGAATTGTTGAAAATATCAAAAACTGGGAAAACATAAAGGAAGCCTTGAAGGCATAGTTTGGTCCAGGGAACCAAGCATGGATCACAAGGAATCAGTTGTTGGATCTCAAGCACACTAGAAAGATCCAAACCTGCATCAAGGCGTTCACAGGTCTCATGTTGGAGATCAAATACATGTCAAAATAAGACACAATTTTCCACTTCATGAATGGTCTACAACTGTGGGCATAGAGTGAGTTGTGATGATAGAATGTGCAGACACTTGCAGCAACAATCACCGCAATAGACTAAATGTTAGGCTTTAAACCTGATATAGGTCTTAGGAATAGTAAGGATGCCAAAGGTGATAAGAAGAAGCAATGGAATGGGAAGAAGAATGATCAGGGAAAGACAAAGGTGTTCAAGGGTAGTGAATACAATGCCAAGTAAACAAACACAATGAAATAAAAGAAGTTGATTCATGTTGGATTTGCGCCAAGGATCACTATGCGAAGAGTTGTACCTTGAAATAGAAGTCAAATGCTTTGGAGAAGGAAAACAACCCATATGTTGGAGCCTTTTAGGTATTAAATGTTTTCATGGAGGGTGAATCCACAGAGAGCAAAGAGAAATATGAGATGAACCTTTGTAATGTGCAGGTCAAACTCAACAGGAATTCATTGCTATACATGGTGGAAAGTGGGGTGACTCATAACTTCTTGAGGGAAGATGTGGTGTGAAGGATTCGGTTGCAACCTGAGATAAAACAAAAAACCTTCAATATAGTCAATGTAAGAATGGAGAGAGTCATTGGTGTTGTTGGATTACTGAGAAGGGGGGTGAATCAGTAATAGAGCAATTTAATCCATTTTCACCATAAAATGCAAGTGTTATATCAATGTAGCATTATCATCTAATAATTGAAGAGTAAATAAACAATGAGAAAATGAAAAATCACACACATATATAGTACACTAGTGTTTTACGTGGAAACCCAAAGCAGGAGAAAACCATGGAATTATTTTTCTTATATGTATTTAAGAATTACATTTATTGGAAGCACCAACTTCCTTTGTTTTCTAGTTGCAACTGGAAGGAGACTCCAACCCCCTAGTTTCTCAAGGTACAACCTGAGGGAATCTCCAACTCCCCAATTCTTTGGCTACAACCAAAAGGAGGCTACAACCCCCTAGTTTCTCAGGCTACAACCTGAGGGAAGCTCTAACTCCCCAATTCTATGGCTAAAACCAAAAGGAGTCTACAACCCCCTATGTTCTTCGACTACAACTAGAAGGTGGCTGCAACCACCTATCCTTTCCCCGTCCAACCTCCATGATGTAGAAGTAGAATCATGGAACCATTATCACACTATCACTGTGAGATATACTGTTGTAAACCTGTACCAATCAACCTGTAACAACATGTATCAATAACTTGTGCCAACATGTACCATACATCAACATATACCTCAACCTGTACCATAAACAAATGCATCAACCATGCAACAAACCTATACAAATAACATGTCACAATAACCTGTCCAAAAAACATGGAATCAACATGTACCATAAACAAGTGCATCAACCATGCACCAACCTATACCATCAACGAGTGCATCAACCATGCACCAAATATGTACCAATCATGCATCAAATACATATAAACTATGACTCATCAAGATGTACCAACATCATCAACTATACACCTCATGTATGTGTCAACGCATCAACTACTTATCTCAACGATGTACCCAACATATACCAAATACATATATCAATATAGCCATAAAAATTTCTCTAGCAATACATCATGCTATCCATAACCAAATACCATAAACCATTACATAAAACCATGTGCCATAACATCACTTTTATGTAGCCTCAAGGATGTATCATTCATAAACCAATCATATACCAATACCACTAACAAGTGTCTCTCACAGTGCACTGCAAGATATGCCAATAAATCAAACTAAGTGCACTAACAATATACTTCAATAGATCTGCCTCAAAACCATTCTACCACAAGCCCTAAACTTCCAAGAGGGAATCCAACAGATTTACAAGGAAAACCCTAAACTTGATTCATAAGTTCAACACTACACATATGAGAACCATACCTTTTTTTTTCTTCTTGTAGCGTTCTATTGTCGCGGCTATTCTATCGCACATTTTCTGCCGTGATTTTTCTGCCGCGATTTTTCTACTGTCATTTTCCTACCGCGATTTTTTTGCCGTAATTTTTATGCCACGATTTTTATGCCGCACTTTTTCTACCACAATTTTTCTATCACAATTTTTCTACCATGATGTTTATGCCACAATTTTTCTATCGCACTTTTTCTACGACAGTTTTCTTGTCGCACTTTTCCTTCCGCACTTTTTATGCTGCAATTTTTCTCTATCAATAATAACTGTCCAAATAACCTTTCACAAAAATATATATTCAATGATATTCAAGTGTGTTTTGAATGAGGGAGCCTTTCCTTTTATTTATACTTTCATGTAGTTTCCTCAAGGGGTTAACTTTTAACCATCTTAACCCACTTTCCTTATTTTAGGGTTAACCCACTTCTAACCACTTGTCCATTTAGTAATTTCTCCATTAACTTGATTATTTAAATAATTTATTTTGTATCTATTTTGACTTATAGTATACTCATCACTTCACTTTATTATTTACCTTCTAAAATATCCTAAACCACTTTCCTTATTTTAGGGAGTTCTCCATTAAATTTATTATTTAAATAATTTCTTTTGCATCCTCTTTGACTTATAGTACACTCATCACTTCACTTTATTACTTAAATAATTTATTCTTTGCAAACAATTTGACTACTTTGACCTTTTAGGGCTTCTAGATGACTCATGAGGGTTCTCCAACTTCACATGTCCATAACTCTCTAACTGTGAGGAGGTATGCGACGTTCCACATACCACTGGAAATGGAATGACATGTAATATCCATATAGAATAGTATTACCTTAAAATATATTAAAAATCATACCATTATACATCAAAAAAACATGGGTCCATTACCCAAACCTTTGTTCTACCGGAATTCGCTACCTAACTTTCTACAAGGATTGACATCAATGACAACCAACCCAAATAATCAACAGGTGTATCCAAGGACATCTCATTGAAGCTTGGTGACTAGTGTGGAAAGACAAGTTTCACTATTGTTCTTATGGAATATTTTGAAGTTGTGTTAGGACAAGAGTTCATGAGGAAGGAAAAGGCATAGTTGATTCCTCACATGAACGGTTTGGCCATTTTCTCAAGACAGACTCCATGTTTGACTCCTACCATAAGGATGAAGGAAGGAGGGACATGAATGTCTTCCTTGCAAATTGTTGTTGCAGACATCGAGAGCAGAAAACATTGTGGAGATGAACTTGGATGATGTGGCATGATGGTTGGAAAGTTTAACACAAAGAATGAAAGGAAGCTTGTGTCAGTGGAATGGAAGCTTGTCGATGTTGAAGATATAGTCGAATATTTGGATAATACAATGGATGGCTTGGTTGATTTCTATTTGAAATTTTATGGGTGGTAGTGAAGATAATAGGAATTCATAGAGATGAAGATGTCAGAACAGTCCGTTCACTAGCAAATTTGGGTCATTTTGTGACAGATATTTCGATGCTCTTGCGACATTATGTCGTGGAATTTGTGACAAATATGGACTCTCTGAAATGTCATTTTATGTCACGTGGAAATTGCGACAAAATTGAATAAACCTTGTAAGAGCGACGCCCCTAGGGAACTTATCACAATTGCGACAAAAAAGAAATATCGTCGCCAATACGACAATTTAGGAAAAAATGTGAAACCAACATTTTGTCTCAATTGCGATGACAACTTTTGTTGTTTACATAGAAAAATTGTCACAACAATTTAGGTTGTCATCTCAAGTGCAACGATAACTTTTCGTTGTTTACATAGAAAAATTGTCGCATCTATTTAAGTTTTTGTCTCAAGTGTGTAAATTCTAACCTTGTACAATATCTACTGCAAACTAATATTCAGAAAAGAACAGAAAAGATGCAATGGAAAATACAAACATTACACAGAGATTTTTCACCTAGAAACCCAAACCGGGAAAACCAGCATATATTATATTGATACACATTGTG
>JZKD02S0048952.1:646202-657286 GCA_000966675.3 Picea glauca
GTCCCACGTAGGGGGGTCTATTGAAGGGGAATTTTCTTTTATTCACCCAAATTGGTTGTAATATCTCTAGTTTATAGGTAGCATGGAGAGCCATAGCCAACCTGGACACTACCCCAATTGTAAAATAATATAAATCTATCAATTTCTTTGTAAACAAGAGGACCTAATTGTTGAGAACTAGGCCTCTATCTTCTCATCTATTAGTAGAATCCATGTTCAAGAAGATAATCATAATGCAAGGTCTATTTTCATCATGGAGTCTCTATAACAACATAAGAGGAAAATTAATTCTTTAAAGGAAGAGTGCATATGTTGCACTATAAAATCTCAAATTTGTCAAAGCGATTTCAATATGTTGCTTTCAATGCCAAGATGTATGTCAGTTAAATGCCTATAGAAAACAAAGAAAAAAAATATGTTCATCAAATTCCTCTAGATTTGGACATGGTTGGGGAGGCCCGAGACTCTTATCCCTATCCAATGGAGAAAGAGGAAGCTCACAATATTGGCACAGACCCCCGACCCTTGGGCCAAGATCTACGCAGGATCATTCTAAACCTGCCCCCTTGATTCAAATTGACTCTTCGATTCTCCACAAAGAATCCCACACACACACAATGGTGTTTTTCCATAGTTCCTTATGAGTATGCCTGCGTTTCGTGACTTCGGGAATTCTGGTGCAAAGGACCCCAATTCCTTGTCTTCGAAAACACCAAAATGTCGAACCCCGATACGTTCAACAAAGGTTGGCTCTCCAATGGTTATGAACGGGACTCTTTCGCTGATTCGGAGTTTCAAACTTCAAGATTTCGTGAATCTAGATGCAAGGCTTCTGGACTCTCCAACCTTTGAAACCCTGAAACGATCAATGGGAATTGACACTACCTAGAAACTAGTACGCTCCACCTATCTTCTCAGCTATCCTCTGTCTCTGTCATGGATTCCTGCCACCTGTCACTCTTCCCGGCTTTTAGGACTTGAACAAGTCTTCGACTATCATTCCCCTACTACTTCGAAATCCCGAATTTCAAAATGGCACCTTCTACGGAATCAATGGCTAATAGCCTCCCTTTAGATCTGATGGCCCACAGTGTTTCGGGCTTTCAGGTACCGAGAGTTCTAGACTCTCAATCCCAAAACGCTACCTCCTCTGCTTCCCGACACCTAAAGTGCCGAAATCCTAAAATTCATGCCAAGTCCTGTCACAACTCCCGACTTCAGGATTTTCACTCCACTATGCCCCAAATCCTTGTCATCAGGACCCCTAAAGTACCGGAATCTGGACTTTCGATTCTAAACCACTGTCTTCTCAGGTTCCTGAACCCCAAAACACCGAAATGTTGAAACACCACTTCACCAATACTTCGCATTTCACGACTTCGGGGTTTTTTATGTGAAGTTCCCTGAATCCTTTTCAATGGGAATGTCGAAACCTCGATCCCCAAAGTGTTGAAATGCCACTTCAAGGATATTTCAGGTTTTGTAGCTTTGGGGTTTTCAATGCAAAGGACCCTGGCTCCTTATCATCGGGATTTCTGGTATTCTAAATCCCGAATTACCGAAATCTTGAAATTCCACACTTAACAATCCTTCTCGTGATTCGGGAGTTATAGTGACCAAGGATTTTGGCTTACACTCTAGACTTACAAACTCTGAATCCCTGGAATGATTTGACAGCTCAAAACAGATCACGATCAACTGTCCATGTTGATTCCTAATACCAAAGTGATGGGTTCGTCTAATCCTTATCCACCTTGCAGCTCCTCTAGATCCTATGGTCCTCACAACTTTGTGAGTTCTCCATGGAGAATTTCAACCGCTCCTTTCCTCCTTGATAACTTCTATGAAATGGACCAGCGTTCTTCCACTGGAACTTAGTTTTTGCACGATAATTTTTCTCCCTCCCTTTGAACACTTCAAAGGTACTAATCCTCATGATCTTTCCCTTGCAAACTCAAGTCTCTCAAAAGGACTCCTGCACGCACTCCTTGTGGAAAACTTTCAAATAACCCCTGGTTATTTGATTTCTCGACCCTGTGCACTCTTTGCAGTAGTGGTCCTTCAATCTTTTCGTTAGGTAATAACTTCTAAGGCTTTGAATAGCCTGCTCACACCTTGCATGGATTATGTGCTTCACCTGCACTTCTGTTGGAATGAGAACAACAGTATCCTTCCTAAGATTTCTGAGATAAAAATCAGAACCCTTGTCAACACACACCTTGCAGACATTTCACTACACTCCTTGCAGGAATTCTCAGGATGAGAAACAATTGAAACTCATTCTCTTTCTTCTCTCAGACTTCATACATTCAACATGAAATCATACTCATAACACAGCATTGAAACAAATGCATACAAAGAAACAAAGCAACTATAAACATAGCATTCAACAAATGTAAATAGTAAGAATCATAGCACCATGAAAGTTTAATCAAAGCTTCATATATTAACTCAAGTTCTCTTGTACGTGGGTTCTTCTCTACATCTCTCTGTTATAGCTCTCCAGCTTATGAAAATCTAAATGATAATCAAAAGTTACAAATGATACAAGGGTGAGGGTGTCTATATTCATTTTCCCTCTTACGCTTCTAAAACTGTCTAATCCATAATTCAAATCTACCTACTTTTATTAACTAGGCTTAAATGCCTTTTACATTGACATATGATAGCAAATTGCTCACGATCTATTTACAACATGTAAGTACGCTTCCTTTAACTACGACATTAATATTTGTTTTTTGATTTTTCAAAAATATTTCAAAGCGTGTAAAATGTGTGTTGCACTCCTCCAGTTGTCTTCCACCTTCATGCTCACTTGGTTGGCTGCTTACGATGCTCCTGCATCAAATATGCATGTGTTTCATTAATTTTGGGTCTTTGTGTACTACAAATTCTATCTAGTATTAAGTGTCATCTATAGGCTTTGTACTAGTAAAAGTTCACAATCCTCTACAAAGGATAGAATTGCATTTTTGGTAGACAAGCATCAATTTTTTTAACATACTATTAATCATAGACTGTGGGACAAACCAGTTTTTTGTATTCTTACATTGACCAATACAACTATAACAAATTTTTCTTCATTATTTAATGAGCACTCAAACTATTCTCACAAATCCTATTGAGGTTCCTCTTCATCCTTGTCATTTTTCTTGAGGTGAATAGTATTTTTTTTGGAACATTTTCTCCACCAATACCATTTTTTATTACACCCAAAGTAAAATCCTTTAGCTTGTATCTCTTCCATTTCCTTTATCATGATTATGGTGTGCTTATGCATTATTATGTTATTTAGAACATATCTATCATTACTTCAGGCCATGGATCCTATGAGAGAATTATGTTTATCCACATTATTAGATCCAATATAACAAGCTAACTTGATAGGTTTGACCATAATAGTTGGGACCTATATTCTGATTTAAATGTTGGGTTACATCATTTAAGCCATGAAAGTAAAGGCCCCGTTAGCATCTAGATATGCACCTTTGTTTTGCAGGCACTAACTATTGCAAAATTTGTAGATCCAAGGGTTGTTCTTCTATAACATTGCATGAGAATGATGGGGTCCATTAAACCTTGATTATGTTAAGGTTTATGTTCATTAAAATTTTAAGCTCTCTACTGTTCCTTCTAAATTAAATGGATATTTGTTGTATGGTAAAGGCATCATCCCATAATCTTTTTGTTGAGAGTGAAATGACAGTATGGGTATGCACTCTTAAAGTATTCATGCCCATGTCAAATCCATCTAACATCTACGAGGATGATATTGAATATGGATGACCTAACCTATCTTCATCAATAAGCCTAGCAAGTGTATGAGCTAGCTAATTGTCTGAGATTTGTGCCTATTGGTTGGATGTCAGTTGGTCATGTGCAAACTAGCTACTTGTCTAAAGTATGTACCTATTGGTTGGTAGGAAGTTGATTGCATACGAGCTACAACTCTAAGGCCCTTTTATATTACTAAGGCCTATTGGTATTCGTAAAGCCTAGAGTTCCAGCTATAGACCTACCCTTGAAGGGAAAAACAACTTATTAAAATTCATGTCTTATTTATCATTTTCATGTCATGAGTTTCTTATTGACTTGTTGTCTAGACAAACCAACAAGAATATTTTGAAGCTCAAAAGGATCACAACTTGGAGCCTAAAAGGATCATCCACCAATTTCTTTCCATATGCCAAACCCTCAGTGCCAATCATATCAAATAAATATTTTTATCCCTGCAAACCCATAATGGATTTTACACTTTGTAATATCCTAACTTCAAATATATTCCCACAAAACCAACACCTTAAGATAAATTGTATTTCATATCTTTCTTAGGTTCATATCTCTTAGATGATTTCTCTCTTTATGTTTCCAAAAAGACATGTGGCAGGCTCAGACATTGTCATGTCATTATGATGATGTCAACATGGTTGGTTCATTAAACACAAGGTCCAATTAAATTCCACCACATGGAAATGAAACATAAAAATGAATGAACTTGGAAGGACTAGTGGTGGCTCTAGAGTGTGCCACATGGGACCACTACACATTTTTCAATCTAAGTTAGAAGACACCCTTATAAAAAAAAATCCAAGTATTTTAGAGAATTGGACTCAAACAAGATTTCATTAGGCTCTAATGATACTTCAGATCCATAGGAATTGAGCAGATTTGTCATTTCAAATATCTCCAATGCAAGAACTTTCTTAGAAACATGGTACCTAGACTTAAGCCTAATGCATAATATTTTAGGTTTGGATGCCTTGGTGGGCCAGGGGTTTCATGGCTTAAGTTTGTTAGACACTTGACACTTGCTAGAAGCATATTGCATCAGAGTTTTGCGTGCATGAGAAATAGGGAAACCAAGAGAATTTAAGGATATAATGAGTTGTTATGAGAGAGAGTCCAAGATCTGAAAATCCCAATATAATGACACATGGAATAATCATGTGCGTGCAAGGGGATTAAAGAAAATAAGATTGAGAGATCACCAAGTGACCACATTAATACAACCACGTCCACTCTCATGTTTCTCCATGGTAGGATGCATCAAGTCCACAAAGGTACGAGTCTATGATAGTTGTATATGATGTGGAATAATGATTAAATGTCATGTGGAAGTGGGGCCCACCACTAAAATAATTATACATTGCAGTATTAATTTACAAAATGTTTGATTTATATTGAGGTAAATAATAAGTAGAGGGTTGAGTCTCCTCAAAGGTGAATAAAATTTAAATTTCTTTTAAGCACGGATTGGAGGGCCCTAGAGCCTCCGGATGACTATAATATTTCAGACAAGATCTGCTATGAGGAAACTTTTCTTTGAGTTTTGCCTCTTTTTGGTTGGAAGAAAGATGAGAGGTCTGGCTCTGAAAATATAGTTAGGACATGATGTATATTGTGATTTCAGTTTTGAAATATTGAATATAATGTTTTTTTCATGGAAACAAATTGGTGTGGATATGCCTCAAAATTTTAAACTAGATAGAAAATATTATATTTTCCTCAGGATTGTTGATAAGAAACATCTTCTTGAACTCATGGATCTATTGTACATATTGCTAATAGCTTGGCAAATAAAAACATTGTTGGTTTCTTACATTTTGTCTAGTGATCTAATTATAAAAAAATAAGGATTTAGCGATGTTATATTTGTACGGAAATTAACAACCATGTCCATCAGAAAGCACCACAGAATGTATTATATTTGGAGTTCCTCTATAGCACTGCAAGGGGAATATGGTGATGTCACATGTTTTGAGGCAACAAATGCATGCCAAAAGTCCCATGTGCCACTATATCAATGACTTCAAGGTAGTCAGTTGATAGAAGCATATGTTCAGTGGTTTTCCAAAGTATATTGTCATTCTTCACCAACTTGATGGGAAAGGTAATATACATGTTTGTAAACATTAATTTTGAAAATTTGCATGGATGGAAAGTATTTTTTTTTTTTTATGAAATCGAATAGAAAATAATACAGAAAGATAATCCACTATGGGAGACACTGTAGAAGGTTATTTAGGTCTTTTCGAGATTTTATTTTATTCCCTCAAAAAATGTTTGGTAGCTTACTTCAAGCTGTTGGGATCAAAAGATACACAGACACCAACATGGGCATTATTTTATAAGATAGATGATGGCTTAAAATAATGAAAAAGAAGTTAACGTCACCATGAAGGACCTAATAGAAATGCGTCAAAGAATATTGTATAAATAGTCGGTTCAAGGGACCCAATAGGGCAACCTACAAAAAAAATGTATGAAAGAAGATGACACTATATTAACTTCTTAGTATGATGGACAGTTGTGGATGATGAGGAGTTGAACTTGATGAGAGTAGAACCTGGGTGGCAATGATTTGTTACAACAAATTATGAACTTGTAATGCTAGGCAGTGATAGGGTTACTAGTGATCTAGAACAAGATGATGGCCTGATGACTTTGGCATTACTTATGATCAACATGGATCAGTAAGGCTTGGTGTAGTGATTCATAATGATGTAGCTAACTTCGGCATTGAAGTGAGGGTGATTGGGAGATTAGTATTTATAGTTCTAATAAATATAAATATGATCAGTCAAGGAGCACTCATTAAATGCTCGAAAAAAAGATAATGATGACTGGTAGATGAGAATAAGGACCTCCTAACATGATGGAGTAAATATTCTTGGCAAGGTCAAAAGAAATTGTGGGGTTGGACAGAGAATCTCTGGAGATCAAGAAATTGTCAAAGATATTGTCAAAATAAGGGATATGGGGCATGGTTGTGTTGATTGAGGGGTTCTCTTTTCTGTCTCCTTTTAGTAGTAATAATAATAATAATATAATTTTAAGGTCACAACCAAGCCAAACACCAAATTGGTGTATGAGACCCCCTCCACCCAGCGATTTTACTGGTAAAGTCTATGGAGGTATACATACCCTACCGTCCCCCTCTGGATTTGAACATATGACCTCTTAGAAGAAAACTATAGCTTCTGGTCTACCAAGGGGATTTACTAAGGCAGAATCTGTTCTACTTGTGGGATCAAAGGAAGAATCTGGTCTACCAAGGGGAATACTATAGCTTCTGAGGATCAAAAGACAATGACAATGACACTATTGAATCTTGATGATGGTTTTGAATCATGGAGGTGCAAGATTAACAATTATTGCACCTAGAATAAGATTAAGGGACTATTGAAACATTGATATTTATCATTTGACATAAAATAAATTCTCACTATCTCAAGGAGATAACTACCTTTTTCAAGTTTTGAACTACTCTTTGAGCATAATTCTTATTTTTCCAAACTAACATCCACAACCAAACTAACCAATAAAACAAGAAAACTTGAACATGTTTTAAATCCGAAAATGGATTGTAATGAGTCACTATTGTTAATGGTTTTCCTATTATACAGTATAGGAATCGACAAAAATTTTGATTTTTCAATTCTCTGCACATGACAACTGGATGAGTATGGCCAATCTTCTCCATATTATCCTAATTTTGTGAAAAAAAGTTCGCAATGTATACACATACTTAGAGACTTCCTCAAGGATCTCCCATAACAAGTGTCATTTTTTTCAAACAAACATCAAAAGCTATTTCCTTCAACGGATACAATTTACAAAAATATGGGAGATATATGATATTTTTAGTTAAAGAGTTATTTTTAGTGAAACAAGAATCACGCTTTAAATTGCAATTTTTTGATTTTGAATTGGATCAGCCTCGAAACAAGACGATCCAAAGGTCATCGATTCAAACTCACATTAACCAAGTTTGACTGAGTCAACACAAGTCAAACTCATGATTTTGGCATGGATCACAAGTCAAGGGAAGATTGTGCCAGTTGGCCTATGGAAGCAAGTTTATGTGGGTTTTCTCTAATTTTTTCTTTCTAGTTGAACTAGTTTCTTCTCTACCAATCAACTACAAGTGGAAAATAGAGCTATAGGAGGTTGAAGTAATCCATTTAAGGCCATCCACTGATCTTGTTGGACATCTATGGGCAGGGGATAAGAAGGCTTAGGCAATCCAATTCTTAGGGATCTAAATATTACATAAAAACAATTCTAGGGTGTATGGGAAAGGGAGAAGAAGGCATAAGAAATCCTACAATTCTTAGGGTGTATGGGCAGGGAAGACCTTATAGAATTATAAATTATATAAGGTCTATTATAAAAATTAGATATGGATACAGAATGGATAAATTGGAAATTCCAACAAAAATTAGAGTGTTGGAGACTCTTTTTTTGTTGTGTGTTTTGTCATGAAGTTCGGTGTCTGAAGAATGATCCTCATTAGTTGACATATAGAAAGGATTCTACACAACCTAACACATTAACTCCAACAACATCTCCAGATAAAAGAGGTATCTATATCTCATGCATGTTCTTGCACCTTCATAATGTTCCTAGTGGCTTCTCAATTCCAATTGATTATGAGGCTACTACTAAACATATGGAATTAAAAACTGATGGTCCTCATTCGATGTTTGAGTCCCAAATTGGATAAAAAAGGGTCGAGGGAATGTTTGGCTCAAAATATTTATTCTAGAAGCTGGGGGAGATCATTTAGAATAAGATTGTTCTAGGGGAATGTAGTGTACCCTCTGTATATACGAGATTTGCTTCTAATGATACTAACTTGGTCCATGTCCAAACGAATAATGTTTTTGTCAAAGAGCCTAAGTCACAATCCCTTCTACCCACAAATCAATCTAATAAAAAGTCTAAAAAAATTGACCTAAAGTGCTTATGTTTGTTAATATCATTAAAATAATTCGAGATGGAGCCAAGGGGGTTGGTGGGAGGACTAGCCATGGACAAGAAAATGCCTTCTACTATTGAAAGGAAATCGGATATATCATTTGCTAAGTGTCAAGAAAGGAAAGAAGTAAGAGAGGTTAAACAACTCACCATCAATGGGATCTTTAGAGCAAGGAAGACCTAAAAATTGGTTACAAAATTATCATTATTTCACTAAATTCCATAGGGTTTGGGGGTGCCCACAAACATTTATCCCTCAAATGAATGTTCTCAATTTACCAACCTAATTTTATGATGCTACAAGAAACTTACCAACCTAATGAAGAGCTTTGTGTGCATTTAAAACTGTAAAATTCCCACTCAATTATTTTTGGTCTTTTTCTTGGTTTTACTGTGTTGGCCTTTAGTCAAATAATTTTCCACTGAAATTTTTATAGAGGTTTTTATAAATTTACTCATTGTTGTAGCAATTTTATATGAATTCCTGAGTGTGGAATTTTGACAAACACTTGGACTGTAGGATATTTCACATAGTTTGAATGCCTAATTTGTAGTTATGGTATTTTAGATGGATTATTGAAGTGTTTTAGATGGTTGGCATAGATTTAAATTTGAATATGCCCTAAATCAAATATAAAGAATATCTAATTCAAACATGGTGCCCTAGATCAAATATATAGAATATATCATTCAAATGATGATGCATGTGTGCCCTAGAATTTTCAGAGTGAAAATGTTGAAAAGGACAGAGTGAGGAAAATTTATCGGGATGGAAGCCATTGTTGGTATAGTTTTCTTCTTTGTCGCTCTTTGTCTCTATGTCTCCTTGATGGGGTCACTGCATCTCTTTCTTGGGTCTCTGTCTACCTTTGTGGATTGGGATGAATGTGAATGGGTTGAATGGAGTCGGTCGAGTTCAAGGATCAATACTTGGAATTGGGTCGATCGAGTTCGAATGGGACGAGTTAGGGCAAATGGGGTTAGGGATTTTGGTTTTGTTAGACTGTGGACTGTGCAATGTGTTGGATGGATGGTGGATGGTTTTATGGCTCTAGTGTTCGACTGTGGAGTGTGGATGGTGTTATGGCATCGGTCGGATTCTATTTTCACTGTGTGCAATATTGTGAATCATTTTAGGGTGCAATCGGATTATGTTCATTACATATATATCATATATGTTATATATTTGTAACATATATATGTTATATATGTATAACATATATATGTATATAGAACATATATAACATATATATATAATTAAAATATTGTTATATATATGTTATGTATTTGTAACATATTAACATATATATAGCAATATTTTAATTTTATAGTGAAGTGGGGAAATGTTCCATGTGAACATCACTTGGACATGGTTGGTTAGTCAATCCTAAGAGATGAGGAATCCTTGTATCAAGGGTTCACTCTGCATGAACATCGAAAGAGAATTGGGTTAATATTCTCGAACTAGGACATGGTGGTGGATGACAATGTTCAGAAATCTGGAGATGGCATCGGGGGCCTGGGAAGAGTTATCTTTTCTTTTTAATGACTTTCCCACCCTGAAATCGGTTCAACTAGAGATAGGGTCCAACATCTAAAAGAGAACCACACGTCTTGCGGTGTTTGTTGCCCCCTTGGTGGCCATTGTAAATATGGTGAACTGAGTACCATCCATGCCTAGTCATACTCATATCTACCTCCTTGGATTTTTCATTGTCCACTAGGTTAGCGATCTTGATGAGATAATATGTACCTTGGGCTACTTGTTTTCTCTTGGCTTTGGACCAATTTGTTAGTGTTATAAGAAGAAACAAGTTGTTATTCTCTTCTCCACTAACGACAACTATGCTAGTGAAGTTCATGTCGGGAAGCATCTTCCCTAGATACAGATGATGCTTGATCAACTTGGTCTTCCTCCACAAACTCATTCCACCTTTGTGAAAATCAAAGTACCATTGAGATTATTCATAATCCAATGAATCATCAAAAGACAAAACACATAGATATTTGGATGCACTAAATTTGGCAACCTCATGCTCAAGGACAACTTGTGTGAATCTTTGTTCCTTTAGTAGATCAACAAGTAGATATCTTCACCAAATATCTTCTAGATCCCACCTAAACCCCTGTAACTATAATTTTTAAGAATATTACATACAACCACTATTACCGAGTAACCATCTAACCCCTAAGAACCTATGGCCATTATCCCTTATAATCACTATAATTTATTTCCCCAAACACATTTGACTCATAACCACTACAATTTTTAGAATCCCAAACCCCTAAACCCTTGAAAATTTAACCCTAATCTTTAACCCTTA
>JZKD02S0048952.1:690850-705317 GCA_000966675.3 Picea glauca
AAATATTTGACGATGGTAACAAAAATTCACCTAACAATCTACAACATAACAAACAACTAGTTAATGTAAGAATATTAATCGTAAAAATTGCATTCTTATTTTACACATTAATTAAAACTAAAAAAAAATAAAAATAAATCAACATTTATGTATTGTATGAGATGAAACATATTACATAACTTAGTATCTGTTTCATACAATTGTTCGAAAAATTATTAATAACCTTTAAGTTCACTAGCAGCAATGTAGTGGAGAGAAGATTTTCTCTTGATCCTTCATAAAGTCATTTATTTGCCTTTTCTAATAGAGGTTCATCATAAATACCAACATTTTCCCCATCCTCATCCGGCTGCGAAAACAAATCTTGGATCATTTGATTTGTCCTATCATCTTCTTCCATGGGATCATTAACTTGATTTGTCCCAACATCTTCTTCCATGAGATCCTCATTTGCTTGGTCATGATGATGTTCCTCATCTCATACAACATCATTTCTACTAATACTTGGTGCAATCTTCCGCGAAAAGTTAGAGGGAAACTCTAACTTTATAATTACAAAAAATCATGCAAAATTAGTGTATACTATAGTAAACATTCAAACAATATATATACATATATATAATTTTATATAAAATTGACAAAATAAAAAAAAGATAATGAATATATAGCTAATTACCATGGGACGATATTCATTCGATCTACCATCAATGTGACCATATTTCCTACAATATTTTGTAGATGTTTCTATTAAAATTCTTACGACATGTCTGAGGAAACATTTTTTACAAGGGAAATAACATCTACCATCACCCTTTTCACTCGCTTTGCTTTTTTCCCCACCTATAATAACATTCTGCGA
Source organism: Picea glauca (assembly GCA_000966675.3). Classification (NCBI taxonomy): domain Eukaryota; kingdom Viridiplantae; phylum Streptophyta; class Pinopsida; order Pinales; family Pinaceae; genus Picea; species Picea glauca. The sequence continues at coordinate 691,710 of JZKD02S0048952.1, forward strand.
CATTCTTCCACACAAAAATACCATTTTGGAATCTTCGTTGTTATAGCAAGATTGTCGCAACATCTTTAAATCGTCAAATATTTATAGTGCAATTTTAGGTCACTATCATTGCAATTGCGACAACAATGACCTAAAAATATTTATTTTTTTACCTATTTATTTTAGGTCAATTTTAATGGTCAATTTTAAGGTTAATTCATACGTCTCTCTTGCGACGGACAAAGTATAGTCATCGCTCTTGCGACAAACATTGACCATAATAAATTGGTCAAACTACCTGTGTCGAGATTACGATGAATATGAGTTGGATTTAAAAAACTTGAACTTTTTCTCTTCCATGTTGCGACGAAAGAGTAATTTCGTCGCAAGTGGTCATCGTAAAATTTTCAATATGTAGTAGTGGTTGAATAGGATAAAAAACCATTTGTGGACCAAGAGGACGTGAGGGAGATGCAACAACCTTGGTGGAAGAAAACCAAGGAAGGGGTATATTTCTCCTCTAATTAACTTGGATATGATTAATGGTCGTATAACCATGAACTAGAACAACTCATGGAGGAGTGTGAAGGAAATATCATTTCAAGTGTGTCATTTCTTATGTACATAGTGTATAAATATGGTGGCACTTCGTCGATCGCATTGAGACAGGTTGGAGATGAGGGAGATGGACCAACCAACCATCCCCCTTCACCTTCAAACTAGATTGTGGCATGTTGTATCATTGTCTTGGTGAGAGGTGGTGAGGCCAGTGGGGAACCTTGAGGAGGTACCTTGGTGGAAATTGTTGAGAACGCAATGGGTGACTTGACATATTGGAGGAAATGAAGAGTTTCATATGTGATTAGTTTACAGTCAAAAATAGATGTTTGAATGTGAAGATATTAGTTCAGAGGCACGATGATTGGATTACCTACCTAATCAGCCAAAGTCACAAGGGGATCTGATGAATAAAAGCATAGGAAGATATATTGAAGTATGGAAGAAATAAAAATTCAAAGAGCAGCAACACTTCATAGGCTCATGTAACTTCCTAAGAGGATTTTCCCTTGACAATAGAAGTTGAGGAAGTAGCAATCATTGGGTGATGACAAGATCGAAAAATGGGTCAAAGACACCATGGAAGTCAACAGATGTTGTTGGGGATGGTAACAACCTAGAGTGGGAGAGGATGTAAGGCATCCCACAACACACACCAAGTGTGTGCACTCCTTGGGAATATTCGATGATGGAATGAATAAAGAGCACAAGGAGGAAGCGATCATTTGGGAAAATAAAGATGTTTGGGTGTGAAAAGGAGCACCTTAGGCACACGATGGTGATTTGCAGCACCAATTGGGGACACACCTTACTTTCCTTAGAACAATTGACAGAGACTTGGGTTTCATTTGGGAAAGGGTGGGGAAACTTGGGAGCAAGCCTAAGGAGTGGACCCATCTACCCTCGACAAGATGGGTGCACCAAATAGGATGGATTACCCCATCACTATAGCTACAAGGATTCATGATGATTGGCATGAGAGAACACACAAGGCAAGGTCTATCCAAGAGATGAATGATTGATGGGTGTGCAGGATTGGATGGCCTCACCGGGTCCACAAGGGGTGTGATGAGTTGGTTGAGTGTGGGTTCACGAAGGGATGTGACACACCCAAGAGACATGACGTTTTTCACAAGTGACTCTTGGGGTCCATATACAAATCATGGGCACACCACTAAAGGAAAGAATAGGGCATCTTTGGCAAGATATTTGGAGAAAATGTTTGAGGCAAATCTAAGGAAACAAACTGAGGTAGATTTTCCGAGATGGAAGACAAGTAGACAAGAGTTGGATGCTTTAGGAGGTTTTGGGGAAGTCCATAAATGTAAGTCTATGAAGGCATGTGTAAGGAAAAACCAAAATCTATGTTAGCTTGGTGAAAGTCTGCAATAACGAAGGGAAAGTAAGTTTGCAGTTGTGGGCACATATGAGGTGCACCACATGTATTTGTAGAGACAATTGCGACAGAAAGTCTTGGTGGGATGAATCAGTTTATTGGATGCCTTTGTGAGGTGAAGTGAATCATTTGACTCTACCATGTTGTAAATAGAGTTGGTAGTGGTCTTATTGTAACTGTTTTGCAATAACAAATACTTATATGGGTGTTATGCGTGGTTTATGTCACCCACACTATTTTTTTTTTGTCTTCATTTGTTCCACAAATGTTCTCTTGGATTCTCATGTTCATGGATGTATCCTTAAATTGCTAAGTGTCAAATTGTGTTAGCAATTGTCTAAGTAAGCAAGAGTTGCACTAGAGTAGGAGTGTGACTCATTGATATCCTAGAACGAAGTATGGGTGTGATCTAGGTGAAGAGGCATAGGTCGGATGAAGTATTCTTGGTGTGCCAAGAAACCAAGTGAGAACCAGTGTTGTGTCTCATGCCCTCAGGAGGTTAATGATCACAAGATCTGATCAAGCATCATGTGGCATCATGACAGGTATCATATTGATCATAAAATAAAAGTTGGTAAATTTAATACCATAATAAATGAAAATTAAATTAAAATATATGACTTCTCTCTCACATATATAATTTTGAAATTAAAATAAATTTATCTAAATTATTTATATAATTTTGAAAAAAAAAATTGTCTAAACTATTTTTTAGTTTTATATTTTAAAATTCTTTATTAACATAAAAAAATGTCAAATAAATAAAAACATATTAATATAAAAATTTATAATTATAATTAAAATATTAAAATTATAAATTATAATAAATCTTAAAATTAAAATAAATGTGTGTTAATTTTTTACAGGTAATATTAAAATTTATTTATTTATTTTATTTTAAATTATAATTAATATATATATATATATATATATATATATATATATATATATATATATATAATGAAAATCCAATGTAATGTGTGAAAATCTAAATTTGAAAAATGAGTAAATGAAAATTAACAAACAACATTACTTTCTAATGAATTGATGATGATTAAAGTCCACTGAGACCGAATTGTTCTAGCATACCTTAGGGGTTAATGGATTACTTGAAATTCTTTAGAATTTTGTTTATGTACTCGAAAAGTATTAGGAGAAGATTTCCAATATCACCATAGTTTTGTTGAGTTGAAAGGTTAGGAAGGTTGGTAGGGTGACAAAAAATTTGAAATTGAGATCTAATCTGTGTACAGGCTAAACAATATAAGAGAAAGTGTTTTTCATATTCAACCTACTTAATGTCACAAATGTGACACACTTTTTCATCCCATGGTGTTTTAGGAATGGAACAACGTCCAGTTTCACTATGGAACTCATGAGAATTTGTTATTATCTTAGCAATGCTTATTTTTTTCTTTACACTTGTCAAAACAGAGAGATAATTTTGATCTTCTAGATTAGGGCTTATTACCTCCTTATAATACCTTAATTTTCATTTTTCCTCTAACTCTTTATCACACCACATTTTCTCCTTAAATTTTGATTTAGTAATATTTTTAATAGTATCCTTATTCTGTAAAATGGTCTCTTCCATGATTCTCCATTGGCTTAGGTAATATTGGGCATCTTTATGTCATCCCCATTTGAGTCAAAGGTGGTTACGGATGGAGTCTGAAGAAATTTTAGGAAGCCTCTTGTCTTCCATGTTGTTTAACTTGTTATTATACATTAGGTATCTAGTCATAGTCATGCTCTCAATGGGGAAAAGGCTTGCCTCTAAGAGAAGGATAGGGTAGGGCGTATTTCCTTTAATTATGAGATTTTAGGTTATAAAATTATTTTTGATTTTATCTACATTTCTCCAGTATTCTCAAGAGATATTGCATCTCCAAAATTCTCATCCATATAGAATAACATGCATAATGAGAGCCTCAAAGAGGAGTTTATTTTTATCCCATATCCAAACATCAGGTGATTTACAATTGCTTTCAAGCCCATAATAAGATTTTCATCCTCCAATTATCCTTTTCCCAATGCTATAATTCAAATTGAGCTTGTGGTTAATATAGATTCCAAGATATTTGTATGAGGTCACTTCCTCCAAGTTGTTGTTGTCATATACAAAGGTATCATAACTATTCTCATTGGATTTAATGATCATGACCTTAGTCTTGTTAGTATTAACAGTCATACCCATATTAGAGAAAAAATACTTGAGTATTATTATTTGCTTTCCAATATCATGGGGACTCCTCTCCATAAGAACGATATCATCAACATAAAGAAGAAGATTGATGACTATGCTAGTGAGAGTAGGGTCGACACAACCTGCTTCTTCCAAGCAATCTTCTAACTTGTCAATTTATATTCCAAAAAGGGTAGGGGACAAGGGGAAACCTTGCTTGACTCCAATATTGCAGTTAATTTCTTATGACTAGCCCTCAATGTTATTAAATGTAACATCCTGCTCTGGTGCACTGACAGAACTTATTCTTTGAGGACACTTGCTCGCAAGTGATCCAGATTATTATGCTATTAAAACATTTGATTGTGATTATGAGGCGTATGGGTTGATGACATGTTGTTTTACCGCGTTGACATAGAAAGGTGTTATTGACTCGGTTTTACTGAGTGTGTAGGATTATGGACCTCGAGGATGCCGAGGCATCGATGGAACCCCTTGGAATCTGGATCGAGTCGGGGAGTGTACAATTGGGGTTTGATTGTTATATTGTGATTTTAGTGCTTCTAATTATATGAGATGATATGATATCGATATATTCTGACATGATTCGTTGATGATGCAGGCTAACGATAGCTTGCCGACCAAACTCACATGTGGAGTAAAGGGGTCACACACAACTACCAGAGATGTTGAGGGAGAGGTGTGGACAGCAACCCTACCACATCCTACTAGCACTCTCGTCATGGATCGAACTATAGGTTAACTTTTACCTAGTTCAAGAAGACCCACGATGCCATGAGGGCAAACTGTGATAGTCTCTCACAATGATTCTAAGGGGCACACAATAAGGCGGGGGCCTTATTCCTTAGAGGCCCTTAGTCTCCCACAAGTTCACCTAGCAGAGTATTGACTCCATGGGTTTTTGATGTCTACCAAGTAAGTCAAGAGGCAAGTAGTACCCGTGGAGCACGCAGGGCGTCCTGAAGGGCACGTCGCGCAAGAAAATAGATGAGGCAAGTGGCACCCTTGGAGAACCTAGTGCGTCCTGAAGGGCACGTCGTGTTTTTTTGATAAATGAACGAACCTAGTTATCCTTAGGATGAACAATGTGATAAGAATTTAAAAAAAAAAAAAAAACTTTTTTCCTAATAAAATGTAGCCCTTCACGAAAATTAAGGTCTAGGTCTAAATCATGCTAGTGATAATTAATTGGAATAAAATTTAATTTAAAAAAATACTAATTAAATGAGAAAAGGGAAAAAGGGTTAATTTCCAAACCTGGCTTTTTGAGTTCTAATTAAAAGGGGAAAGAGGGAAAATTTAAAATATTAGGAAACTAGGAAAAGAGGTAAACATAAAAAGGGAAAAGGGGGAACGTAAGGGAAAAAGAGGAAAGTCAAAATTAGTAAAGTATCTACCATTTAAGAGATTTCTAATTTAAACTGAACTAGCAATTTAATAATAGGGAAAGCCATTAAAACCTATAAGAGAATTTAGGGACACCTAGGAGTGATTCTAGGAGTAACTCTAGGTGGATGAGGGAAATAAAGATATTTAATTAATTAAAGAAATTAATTTATGGAGGAATGAAGGGGATGGGAGACACTTGTACGGGGAGAAATTTTTAGAAATTAAATTTTAAAAACTTAATTAAACGAGATTTTAGGAAAATAAGGAACCACGAAACTCTATATAATGAAGGGAGGAGATGGAGGTTAGGGGTGTTTTGTTTGCGTAATGTTACATTGCAGAGATATCTTTTTGACTGACTTAACTTGTGGGAGTTGGGATACCCAACTCAGTGAGGAGTGGTAGCTCGGCCTTGCGAAGAGAGCTAGGAGCTAATCAAAATCTCTGATAGTGAGTGTGTGGTCTCTTTGCGGCTCGGGGGGCTAAGGGGGAAGAAGAGTACCCCTAGCATTGGATGAGAGGTATCGATGAAGTCTCGATGGTCGATGATCAGGAGTTGCACGGAGCATGTAGGACGTCATTCAGAGCAGGTGATCAGGAAACGGTAGGCTCTCTTCATTTTTGTATGGTAGAATGTATTAGGACTTATGCTTGGATCTGCTTATTTAATGGAGAAGTAAACTGATGTTTTTTTTAAAATTGATGACTGAAACTTTCCTTAGCCTAGCTTGGTGGTTGTTGAATCCCATGACCTTCGTCTTCCCGCATGTCTTGACCACCTTGTTGTGTTGATTGTGACCTTCATAGTGGTTTAGCCTTCATCCCTAGATCACTAGTCCTTGACTGAGCAGTGGGCAAAGAGCCTGATCTATGGTCGTCGCCTTAGTGTTAAAATACCTATGGATCTCAACGCCCTGCTTTTCTATGCGAGGATGATGAGCGAAGGATGAACTGGTTAGCCAACTACCCTTGATGTTTGTCCCTGGTTGATTGTTGATTCTGCCATCCGACAATGACCTATGCGTGTGGATTATCTTATGTCCTGGTTGGTTTTCTCTATGCCTTAACTGATAGAACCCCTGCAATCATTCCATGACCCTTCCCATTGGATCCTTGCATTCTCCTACTGTTGTATGCACTGTATTAGGGTATTCTAGCAATGAAAAATGAAATGAATTCATCTCTGCATTTTACATTGGGTATTCTGGCAATGAAAAATGAAATGATTTATGGTCTGCATTTTTATTTTGGGTATTCTGGCAATGAGAAACTGAATGAATTCATCTCTGCATTTTACATTAGGTATTCTAGTAATGAAAAACGAAATGATTTCTGGTCTACATTTTTATTTTGGGTATTCTAGCAATGATAAACAAAATGAATTCATCTCTGCATTTTACATTGGGTATTCTAGCAATGAAAAATGAAATGATTTATGGTATGCATTTTATTTTGGGTATTCTGGCAATGAGAAACGAAATGAATCCATCTATGCATTTTACATTGGGTATTCTGGCAATAAAAAATGAAATGAACTCATCTCTGCATTTTACAATGGGTATTCTGGCAATGAAAAATGAAATGATTTCTGGTCTGCATTTTTATTTGTATTCTGGCAATGGAAAAGAGGAATTATTCTTGTCTGCATTTCATTTTACCTTTGGGGTGATTTTTCCCTTGATGAAGACTGTATTTTTCTTTAAAATTTTGCTGCCATTTGATTCCTGTTAATGCCCACGTTTTTGTTTTTCAATTCATCAAATTTCCTGTAGTGAAAGACCACAATTTTAGAAATTAAAAATGGACTGTGTGGCATGTTGAATTCGCCCACATTTTTGCTTTCCAATTCATCAAATTTCCTGCTGTGAAAGACCACAATTTTGGAAATTAAAAAGGATTGTGTTGCATGTTGAATTGCCCACAATTTTTCCATTCAAAACGTGACTGAGATTGTGGTTTAAATGCTCACGATTTTCCATTCAAAACGTGACTAAGACCGTTGTTTAAATGCTCACGATTTTACCATCCAAAACATGACTGAGTTGTTGTTTAGTGCCCACGATTATTGCCTTTAAAATTTGACGTAGATTATTGTTAAAATGCCCACGGTTTCGCCCAATAAATGTGACGGAGTTGTTGTTATTTACCACGATTTTAATTACCCAGATTTTAATTATCATGATTGTTACCCAGATTTTATTACCACAACTCTTACTATCACGAATCTACCTCCTTGTTGTTACCATGACTTAGCACCATGACTTTATTCTGGCAATGAAATATTATTATTGCCAAATACGAATTTCATTGATGGCACTTCATTCTTAATGTGTATCAGGTTGTTGTATTAAATATTTTAATTACCTGAAAACATTAAATTATCAAACCAAGGTAAGTAAACTTAGAGCTGCTACACTATATGTGCTGGTAAGATTCTAACTTCTACCTAAAGGTTATTCTGAGAAGAAAACATAAACTTACTCTTATAAATTGAATCCTAATGATTATCTTAAAACTGATCATATCTTGTCTAATTAATCAATGGAAACAATTCTAAATTAATCAAATGTATTTCTATTCCTAATCCAAAGAAATCACCCAAGGATATCTACCATTAACTAAACACCTAATAATCAAAACATCTATCTGAACCATAAAAGACAAAACATTTTAAAAACCTCTTATTTAATCTAAATACCAAGTAGTTCTAAATCTAACAAAGGTGAAACTAATAAATGTCCTATTTTACCCTACAAATATCGAAAGCTTCCTTTAACCAAACCATAAGTGAGATACCCTAACAAAACAGAGTAAATATAAATTCAAACTAATCTTCAAATCATGATTAAACTAGAAACTTGAAAACAGAGCAAAGCTAAACTAATTTAAGAGAGAGTGCAATCGACAATTGGTTTATTCCTCAAATTGTACACTAACAGTAACTCATTCTAACATTCAATGATCTACGAGATAATATCAAACTGAGAATGAACTAAATGAAAATGATTAAGTCAGAATTTAGCAGAGCAGTTTCAAGTTAAGAACTAACTCACACACAAATGCTAAAACTAGAAACAAACTAACTATACGGTAGAAAAGAGAAAGTGAATTGAACCTGTTGGCGGGCCCAACCAAGAGGTGCAATCACCCTAAAACGAAACCAGAGCTAACTCAAATTATTCCATGCATAATTGTTTCATTCCTCATGCTCCATAATTCACAAATAAACTCAAGTCATTTAACAGAAAATGATGTAAATGCATAGAAATTGTATTATCAACAATGTCACATAACATAATATATCATAACAACCCGTCTCTTGAGAGCGATCTGAGTTTATATAGATCTTCCAAAAATAGTCTTGAACATAGGTACATTTAATTAAGAAAATCTTAGATCCAAAAATGACTCAAAGTTAGTTAAAACTAAGTTCACAGCTTCATGACACGAAGTGTCAAGAAGCGTGAATCATAAAATAGAGATAAGCATCATAACAAACAGTTCTATAATTCCTCTCTAAGTCATCATATTCTGTTCTTTTGAAATTAAATTCGAGATTTGAAATCTGAGTTATGACTCAATCAATCATATGAATCGGAACTGTCATTCCATCTGGCAATGTTGTGCAAATCTTTGACATCTCCACTAAGTGCAAGCCGATACTTGGTACTGATAAATCTATTTCAAGGAAACAAGTACCTAACTCATGCCACGTTAGTATCAATAGTTTAAAGTATCAAAATACATTAAAAATAACTTAAATCATTTGAATACCTTGAATAGCTCCATGTAGGGAAAAATGATATGAAATGTATCAAGGTAAGGCCAAAAAGGAATGATACTGTATATGGAATGGGGGTATATCTGACATGATATAGGCAAAAATATGGTCAAAATTGGAGACTAACATTCCCCCAAGTTGAAGACTTTGCATGTCCTCAGGCAACAAAAAGTCAAAAACTAAGATTCATCAGAGTGTTGCAGCAGCTACAACCAACATTTGCAATCTCTCATGCTTCTTTATGTTTCTGATTTCCTTCTTAAGAACCCGATTAATGGTGATGTGAACCTGTAGGATATATCAACCAAGAGACATTGATGTATTCCCATGGTTCTTAGCAAGGAAATATGTCATTGAGGCATGCAGATCCCAGGGTACTAAATACTCTCTAATCTCTACTCCAAATAAGGTGTTGATGTCGATGGAGTGAGACTTGTTGGAAGGTGGACCTTAATCTATCCCACGTCATCCAACGTGAGTGCAGATATAAATTTTGCAGAAAATGATTTTGTGGAACAGTAATCACTTACTTGTGGATTTGATGAGCCCAAGTTAGTATATGCTCATTGGTTTCTCATGTTTTGAGAGTTTGAGAAAATGATAAAAGAAAACTAGGGCGGTTTCTTTTCCATCATAATCTATTAGGCCTGGTAAAGAATAATCCTATCCCTGATAAATGCCCCTTTCATACTTTAATGAGAAATTCAAAGGTAGCAAACAATCTCAAATTTATTAATTTCAAAACAAGACAGTATATATTGATAAAATATTTTCACAAAATAAAATGATCTTACCTTCTTACCTGTTGCGAAAAAGTGATAAAATTCAATTATGTACTTGCTTCAAAAATCCTGTAAAACTGAAAACAATATGTCAATATATCCAAAATGTTATATATATATAATTATTATTATATGCTTTTTTTTTATTATTATTTACAAAATTTTGAAACAACAAAAATGATCAAGGATTAGCAGGAGGAGAAGACTCTTCTCCTACTATCTTTATTTCAAGTTGTTGAGACATTTCCTGTAGAAAATCATCTCTAGACAAGGGTTTGTTGTATACTTTTAATCGATGTCCATTTACTACAAAGGAATTTTGAGAATCAACTATGGTATTGATTCTAAAAGATCCATTATCAAAAACAGTTTCCACTTCATAAGGCCCCAACCATCATGTCGTAAGTTTTCCTTTGAAAGTTTTATATTTGGAATCAAATAGCAATGCCAATCCCCTGTTTGAAAGTGTTTCTTCTTAATGTATTTATCATGCCATTTGCTACGTTGATTTTGTATGAGTATAGTTCTTTGAAGAGCATCTTGCCTAATTTCTCCCAATTCATTTAATTGTGTAACTCTTTGTTTATGTGCCTCATCCAAATTCAAACCCAATTCTGCTATTATGCGGAAGGTATCAATCTGAAATTCTATAGGAAGGATAATTTGCTTGCCATATACCAATTCATAAGGGGTATGACCAATGGTATTTCTCCACGTAGTCCGGTATGCCCATAAAACCTCTGGAAGTCTATCCACCCAATCTTTGTGCTGTAAATGTATTTTCTTGGTCAGAATAGCTTCTAGAACTTTATTCATGGATTCCACTTGCCCATTGGCTTGTGGATGGTATGGGGAAGACTTACAGTGTTTTTTCCCATATTTATCTGTGAGTTTCTTCATCATATTAGAAGTGAATTGAGCACCTTGATCAATAACAATCTCTCGTGGAACACCGAAGCAGGTAAATATATCTTCATAAATAAATTCAACCACTGATTTCTCAATTTCTTGATATAAGGATTTTGCCTCTACCCACTTGGTCACAAAATCTATACAAACCAATATGTACTTCTTCTTCCTTGACATTGGGGAAATCGGTCCTACAAAATCAAGTGCCCATTTATAAAATGGTTCAATCACAACCTGTGTTCATAAGGGCATCTCATCTGCTATGGTAGGCCTCCCCATCCTCTAACAACTATCGCAGCTTCTTACATATTTTGTTGCATCTTTAAACAGTGTAGGCCAATAATATCCTGATTGTAAGACTTTATATGTCGTTCTCTTATCAGAGAAGTGTCCTCCACATGGCCTATCATGACAAGCCTGAAGTATATTGGGAATCTCATCTTCCCGAACACATCTCCTAATGATCATATCAGGACTTGTATAGAAAAGATCACTTCCTACCCAAGAGTAATAAGCACTATGCTAGACAATTCTTTTCTTTTGTGGTGATGGAAAATGAGCTAGCAATCTCCCTGTAGATAAATAATTTGTCATATATGCAAACCAAGGGGTCTTAATAGCTACTGCGAATAGATGTTCGTCATGGAAATTATCATTCACTGGAATGTCAGTACTGTCTTGAGGAATACGAGAAAGAAAATCTACAACTACATTTTCTTTTCCTGGCCGATAAACTATAGTGATGTTAAATTCTTGAAGTAACAAAAGCCATCATCTTATCCTTCTAGTAGAAACTAGTTTTTTCATCAAAAATCTAATAGAAGAATGGTCGGTATGTACAAAAAATTCATACCCAGTGATGTAATGACGAAATTTACTAATGGCATGAACTACAGCCAAAAATTTCTTCTCTGTCACAGTGTAGTTCAATTCAAGAGGAGTAAGGTTTTTGTTGGTAAAGTAAATAGCATAATTTTGTTGGTTTTCTTTTTGTCCAAGCACTCCTCCTAAAGTAGTGTCTGGGGCATTAGTTGAAATGTGGAAAGGAAGAGACTAATTTGGTCCTCGTAGAATAGGTGCCATGGACAATTTTTCTTTCAAAGTTTCAAAAGAATTTTGACAATTGTTATCCCAACAAAATTTTGCATCCTTTGCTAACAGTTTAAACATGGGGTTGGCTATCTTTGTAAAGTTTTCAATAAACCGACAATAATATCCAGCATGTCCCAAAAAACTTCTCACGTCTTTTTGGGTTTTCGGAGAGGAAAGCTTAACTATTACTTCAATTTTAGTTGGATCTACTTTAATCCCTTTTGCAGACAAATGATGACCCAACACTATTCCCTCAATTAATAGCATTTTACATTTTTCGTGACTAAGGGATAAATTTGATTCTTGACAGCGAATCAATACTTTCTCAAGATTACTTATGGCTTCTTCGAAGGTATTTCCATAAACAGTAAAATTGTCCATGTACACTTCCACGCAATCATGAATTAAGTCAGCAAAAATCCCAAGGACTGTTCTCTGAAATGTAGCAGGAGCATTGCATAATCGAAAAGGTAGCACTTTATAAGCATAAGTTCCCCAAGGACACGTGAATGTTGTTTTGTCTTGGTCTTCAGGAGCAATTTCAATTTGATCGTATCCACTATATCCATCGATAAAGGAAAAGTATATTTTTCTAGCCAAGGTATCCAAAACCTGATCTATAAAAGGCAAGGGAAAGTAGTCCTTCAATGTTTCCTTATTCAACTCCCTAAAGTCTACACACATTCTCCATTTCCCTGTCATTTTCTCAGGTACCACAACAAGGGATGAAACCCACTTACTGTCAGAAATTGGATAAATGAATCCCATGTTTAATAATTTATGTAACTCTTCTTTCACAAAATCTTTTAGGATTGGATTCATACACCTTTGTGGTAGTCTTATTGGTGTTATCTCTGGTTGGATATATATGTGGTGAATATAGGTGTCGGGATGAACTCCTCTCATATCAGTGTACTCCCATGCAAATGCCCCTAACTATTCTTTCAAAAGATTTGTTAATTGCTCCTGTTGGTTGAGACTTAATTCAGAATTGATGTATAGACATATGCCTTGGCTAATTTCTACTGGAATGGTATATGATACTGGATTCTCATTAATGGTGAAAACCATAGATGGTGAAAACGAGATAAATGACTCACATCATCCTTGAAATTACTCTCTGAAAATTTGATCGTATTGAAAATATGTTTTTGGAAATTCGGCATTTTCTGTCACAGAAAGAAATTGGCTTAAAATATCATCCTCTGTTGGTTCTTGTAACGCGTGAAATTCATCAACAGAAAATAAAGGATCTTCCTCATCATTCTCTTGATATGGACACTTTAGCCACCACAATTCTTCTGTAACTGGTTGAGCAGGCAGAAAAAGAGTAAGCTTATGTGAAGAAATGCCATTTGAGATGAACATATCCCCACCACGACATCCTATGAAAGCATTGGCTGTAGCCAACCAAGGTATTCCTAAAATGATTGGATGACCTTTCATGGGGTCCTTTGAGTGGATAATCATGAAGTCGACAGGATATTCCCACGAAGCTAATGTAACAAGAATGTCA
>JZKD02S0048952.1:724046-754339 GCA_000966675.3 Picea glauca
TTGAATTGCTATGACATTAAATGATTAATACACTTCACAGGAGAGTAAAACACTACTTAAATGAGCACATATTACCTCCTTAATCGTAGGGATAAAAACTATAAAATTTCCCCCTTAAAAGCCCCTCAAATCCAAATTTTTAAGCACGGAAAGCATGATACATGATGTATATGCATTTTTAATGAAGGAACGGAGGATATATGAGGATGTATACGCCATTGTTTTTAGATAAAGGTGCATGTGTCATTGTTGTTAGAGAAAAATTTAGAAACATTTTTTACGAGAAAAATTTAGAAACATTTTTTACGAGAAAGGTGCATATGTCTCTCTTTTACGAGAAAAATTTAGAAACATTGCTTGAAAATAGTCTGGTAGAACTTGATGAACGTGGAGGTCTTTAGTTAGGTTTTAGAAACACTGAAAAACTATGTTCTAACTCTATTCTAGTTTATAAATTTCCCGTGCAATATTCAATTCATAATTTCTTTAAAAGACAAAACTCAAAAGCGAATTCAAACTACAAGTTTCCCGCTTATAAAGTGAATTTTCCAAAATTGCATATATTTTTATGATAGCTATAAAAGATCATCTCTTGATTATTATTCTCTTATTCCAATCTTGCTTCAAGTATTATCTCCAATTTTCTTTTTCCAATATAAAATTAGATTACTATTTGACCACCCTACCAACTCCCAAATGAGTATTCTTCTTCTCCATGGACCCCCAAGCTGCAATTAATTGTATGAGAAGAGTACAAAAACTAGGATTCAAATTGTATGACTCCTCTAGAACATATGATGTCCCCACCTCCTAAGTACATACAAAATATTGATACCAAAATAAACACTTCAAATGAACATTATTACATTCATCCAACAATAGAGTGCAAAAATGTATGCTCTCAAGCCTAATCCTCATTTATTATATAGCCTTTAAGGTTCGTTTCATTCTTCTATGTCATGAAACATGTTAATTATCTAAATTACTAATTATTATTGACCCACCCATGTCTCACTCCATGCACACGTAATTATTTTAATTCAAATGAAAAATAGATAGTGTTCATTGCATCCCAACATATTCTCCTATTTTTACACTTAGATGTTCCCTAGATCCATTTTATTTTTCCTCTTTGAGTGGGTGCATATAAAATTGTTGTTTTCTATTTAATCAAAAATTAATTTTATTTCCATTTAAGTCACCATTTTCTCTATTCCTTTCCATTTCCAATTATAAAGAAAATTATATTTCCCTTTTTGTTTTACAAAAATGTACATATGTCTATCTTATTAATCAAAAATTATGCAATTCATTCAATTTCCTATGCTAAAATAAAATGAATATTCCAAAGAAAAATTTTCTCCAAAATATACATAAACTAAATCAAGGTCAATACCAAGAGTGACGCAAAGTTAACTCATAGTTTTCAAGTATTTGATACCAAGATCTAGACATTATCACTACATATATTCAAGTACCTTACACCAAGAGCTAGATGTAACCACTTCAATTCTTCAAATGCTTTATACCAATGGTGCCATGCCCCTACATGTCATTCAAATACTACCTACTAGTATGTATCGAGCGTGCCATGTTCACGCATGCCCTTTGTTGAGGAAAAGATATGAAATAATCTTACTCATTCATTTTCAGATATTGTTTGGCTAAATAAAGATAGACAGGAATATCACCCTATGTTTATAGCCTCAAAAATTGTTCCATAATCCACAAGTATTGGTTACAAGGGCTTAGGATGTTTTTTTTATAAACGAAAGATTGCTGAAAAATTCAATGTTTATGTAATTTTTTGAATATAACAGATGCAAAAATAAATGTAGAGAGAGAATTAAAAATGCCAAGTCAATAATTAACACATATGCGACATAAAGAAATCGCTTATTTCATTCCAAATTATAAAAAGAATCATTCTCTTTACAAAATTCCCTAAGGAAG
Source organism: Picea glauca (assembly GCA_000966675.3). Lineage (NCBI taxonomy): Eukaryota > Viridiplantae > Streptophyta > Pinopsida > Pinales > Pinaceae > Picea > Picea glauca. The sequence continues at coordinate 726,000 of JZKD02S0048952.1, forward strand.
TTTGGACCAAAGTCAAACTTAGATGTCCCCGATGAAATCCATACAAAAGGACTTCTGACATAAAGTAAAAAATTGAACTTTAAAAGTTGGATCAGCTTTCCACAAATTGTTTCACACCCGACTGTGGACAACATCCTTTATCAGTCATGAAATTTAATTCACAAACAAGCAAGTCTACACAGACTATCAAAGATAGAACAACACCTATGGAAACAAGGGTTTGAATGATGTAATTCCGCCTTGAATCTTGTTGTCTACAATAGGACCATGTTGTCATAAAAGAGAATTAGGATTTCAATGAATTAAAGAATGAATGAAAACTGAACTATCTCAATAAAACTCAAGAGTAGACCTTAGTATGCTTTCTCCTTCTATTCTCCCCGTGTTCCTCCTTCTCCTTTTGCCTTTAAGCAATCATAATTAGTTGAAGTAGTTAAACTACTTCTTTAGTTAAGTTAACTAAAACTCAACCAAAATTTACTTTAAAGGGGGAATTAATAAAATAATAATAAGGGTCTTTAATAAATAATAACTAGTACGTGGGACCCCTTGTGACTCCCTTTAGTTTCTTTAACAAGCATAAACACAACTAGTTAATCAATCAAACACATCCCTCATTGTGGCTCTCATCATCACTCTCATGATTTGAAAATTAATATCAATGATATTTTAAACCATATCCAAAAATATAATATCCAACATATCCAAAAATAGTGTGTTGTCCAAAAACTTCAAAAGTCAACTATTCTCAACAATCAAAAAATAAAAACAGTCAAAAACCGTATTTTCCACTCTGGGAGGCAATTTTCCCCTTGTTGCTACTGTCTCCCTTTGATTTCTATGAATTTGCCTTAGGCTATGTGGATCCTTTAGGCCTGATCTCATTGATAACATGAGAGAAATCATCTCTCAAATGCATGCGGGATGAAATGTATTTGGCAGAGTCATTTGAGGGAGAGGAGGGGGCAGCAACAACTGTTCCTTTATCGGGTGCATGGTGGGCTTTCATTTTTAACCTCTTACTTGCATGGGAAAACTGTACTGGTGAGTGTGCGAGGGAAGCTTGAACAATTTGGTTAACCAGTGGAGGAGGAGAAGACAGAGACAAATTGGGCCAGCCACGATGTCGGGAGACTGTTGGGCTGACAATCTCTTGTCATCTATCATTTTCGGGGAATTCAGGTTGTAACGAGACATGAGGAGGAACCGGAATACCAGGGACATGTGGATCTTGGAAAGGAGGCCTTTCTATCCTAGGTTGGACTACTCCTTGTCCAATCCAATTAAAAAATCCATCTTGGAATAGTTGGTTCAAATCTTGTGAGTCTACATCAAAATGTATAGAAAACATTGGCCTTCTAGGGCCCCTATTCCAATTTCCTCTTCCCTTGTTATCCTAGCCATGGCTACCTCTGTTGAATAAGCTCATTCATGTATGCATCATTTATTAGAAACTAGTTTCTTCAACAAACCATACATGACATCTCTTTAAATATGAAACAAAGTTTGGCTCAGCAACACATCATACTCATGCAATCCAATCCATAAAAATCGTTTAATACTTGTCAATGAGAAGGGGGTGAATAAGGGTTCTGGGATATATGAGGGATTGTATTGAGAGAAAAGTGGTAAAATTAAGGGGATAGATCATGATTATTGCTGAACAAATCATCAAACAATAAACTATATTAAATATCTCAATTGTAACTCATCCTTGTGCCATCATGATGCACCCCCCCTACCCTCTTGAGGTTTTGCAACCTCCCGGTCTAGGATCTTTCTAATTTCTGAGTCGAATTGACTCTTTGAGCTCCTGATTGAACCCAAATTAATTATACACAAGCCCCTTTTCCTTCTGTGTGCAGGTTCTGTCAAACCCGCGAGCTATTCATGCGTGCTTCCAAAACACTAAGGTTCAGGCACTAGCTCCTTCTGCGATTATCCCCTTCTTCATATGGCCCTAGGTTGTGTCCTTGTGTAAATAAGTGATTGTGGGCGCAGGCAAGAGTGGTTTTATACCAACCCATTTTTTTCCCTGCAATTCCCCTCCAACTACCACGTATCCCTTTGTTAAAACTATGGTTAAAATTGTGGCTTGCTCAAGGAGAATTAACATCCGAGCATGTCTTGGCCCTGCAATCCTTCTCGTTCGTCCATCTCTCTCTTTCGAGAATGATCTATGATCAACGAATTCTATCGAATCCCCTTTCTTTCCTTCTTCTTCCTTGTTCCATGTGTGATCCCATATCTCCACAATCTATCGACACGTAGCTCCCTTCCAAATCAACAGTTGTGGTTGTTTCCGACTTTCTGGCCTTCGGGAGTTTTGACTCTCAAACTTTCGCTTCCTCCGTATGGCAATCTTCCGGAGTAAAATATCTATTTCCACCTGTCTCCCTAAATCTATGGCCAGGATCCCCTCCGTGAATCCGACCTTCGGGAATATCAAATCTCCAACTCTCATTTCTTCTAGAGAGATTTCTCCAAAATGGAAGATCGTCTGCCACGCATCCTCCTCAATCGACGGATTTTCTCCTGCTTCAGGACTTTGGCCTCCTGAACCAAAACGACGATCCTTCGACCTCCTCCTCGATCAACGATAGAGATCTTATCCAGGTCTTCGAACCTTTTCCTCCTCCTCTTTCCTCTAGAGATATAGATTTGGCTCTGCGTGTCCACTTTCACATAAATGGTTCTCATCGTTTCCGGGACGTCAATCTTCAACGTTCTCAAATTTCAACAAACGCAAATCTCTGGAGTGAATCCTTCCAGAGTGTCGTATCTTTTGACACTTGTATTTCCTGATCCAATGGTTATCCAACAAAGTGAGTCTCTATCCTCTGGGTGTCCCTTCGCAGATCAACGATCCACGTCATCCCTTTAGGATCAATGGCCCCTAAACACTTCAACCTTCGATTCTTAGGGATATTTCAAAACACTACTTCAAAAAAAACCCAGAGTAAAATCCTCTGAAGTTCACGATCAGGTGACGCCTGTCCAACCCAGATCAACAGCTATCATCTTCTTTTGGAGTTCGGCCCTCAGAAATCTCAAATCTCAATTTCCCTTTGCTTGGTTTTCCTCCTAATGTTTTACCCAAAGTATATGATCCAATGAAACCTATCCTCCCATGGATTGATGAATCCCAGCTTCTTCGGCTGTTTGGGCTTTGGCGATTTCAAATTTTCATCCTTTGTATTCTCCCAGAGTAATTTCACCCGGAGTTCACAATCTTTCGCCAAGTGTTCTTTCTGGATCTGACGGTCCAGATTCTCTTTGGGGCTTCATCTCTCGGACTCTTCAGTGATTTGTATTTTCGACTCTTCGATATTCAACTCTTTGGACTTTGGGAGTTTCAAACTCCTATACACTCATTTCTCCCAGAGTGCATCTATCTAAAATCTCATATCTGCTAACAACTGTCTCCTTGTAGATCGATGCTCCTCGGTTCTTTGGTTATTCGGAGTTCAGATGTTTCAACATTCCATCCTCATCTTTCTCTTGATCTCATGACTTGCCAACGTGTGTCCCTTCAAGTATGACGGTTCATATTCCCTCCAGTTCTTCGGCTCTTCGACTCTTCGGGCTTCGGAAGTTTCAAACTTTTTTGCATGCATTCCTCTCGGAGCGTCTTCACCCAAATTTCATGGGTTTTCACCATGCATCCTCCCAGATGATGGATGGTCCCAAATGAATTCAATAATTTGGGACTTTAACAAGTCTACCCTCCTATGTGTACACAGCATTAAGACTCGTGCACTTACCTCTGGATCTAATGGTTGTTGATCCTATGTGCTCGGATCCAATGGGTGAAAATTGTTCCTCTCCTCTGCGCTTCCTTCATTCATTGGACATAGATCTAACAGTCCAGGATCCCTTCCATAACCGATCAGACGGTTTTTGTCGCTCCTCCTCTTGAGATTTTGACTTCTTCCACCTTGGAAGAGTTTTGTCAATGTTCAAAGGTTTCGGCCTTTAAACTTCCTCGTGCGAACCTGGTTACTCTGGGTCTCCCTTGTGATTTTGGAAGCATTATCTCTTCTGAGCTTTAGTACTTAGAATAATCCCATCACCCATGCACTCATTGCATTATCCTTTCTAAGCTTGATCTCCTCGAAGATTTTGATCTCCCATGCACTCCTTGCATTTTTTGGATTTCATCAAACTCAAATCCAAAGGATTTCTTGAAAATAAATTATTCTCGCCCTCCTGGCATTCTCCTTGCTCGATGCACACCTTGCAGAGCTTCTCCTTAGAAAGTGTTCAGTAACTCTATCTCTTTATGAACTTAACGTGCACTCCTTGCACTTATGTTGATGAAGGTTCAACTCTATCTCTCCTGAACTTCTCTAAGGTTAAATCACCTCTGTCAACGCACTCCTTACACTCGAGAACTCAAAGAAAGAAACAATTGAAACTTATTCAATACTTCACTAGTTTACACACTCAAACCATGAATGGCATATAAAAACATAATAATGATCACAAATACATAAACACACCATGTGCAGGAAAAACCTATTTTCTATATCTCTGTGTGTCTATACAAATGTTTACAAAAACTGGACTTCAACAGAGTCCTATTTCTTTCTCCTAATCTAACTCTATACTGAGTTTTTCTTATGTTATCAGACCTCTCTCAAGTTCTTCTTCTCCTATCCAACCTCTCTACCAAGTCTCTCTCTCCCTTTACAAAATGATGGCTCTACAATCTTATCCTCTCCACCGCCTTAGTGTCATTATTGTCTCAGTTAATACACCATACTCCTATGACTTCATTACATAAATGAAAATCTAGATCTGACTCAGACCAAGACCTACTTATTGTCGAGTTGGATATATAACATATGAATCAACATTTAATTGTCAACCCGGGAAGGTAGACTTAGAGGAACCAGCACAGGAAATGCAGGGTTGAAGAGGGGGTTTAAAGAATGTCAAACTAATCTCTGGACTGCTAAAAGAAACTTGTTGGAAGAAGCTACTGTACTTTACTGCTACTGTACTCGTTCTGCACTACTCTGTACTACTCTGTAATAACTTCATAAAACTGTTATGTATTAATTAAAAGTGATCATATGCATGTAAAAAGGTCTACTTCACATTGATGGCTGAAAACAATTAAGTTCTTGCTACTTATTACTCCACACAACTCAGCAACCTTCTATTTTATAATGCAATGAAACTCTCTATTGTAATCAAATGAAACTTCTCTATCTCATGAGATATCCAGGCTAGTTCCTGAATGTTAAGCAGTATGAATGTGAAAATTGAAAAAAAGGAAATCAATGGCTGAAAAGATAACGTCTAAACTTGAATCTTGAAATGCTAAACCCTCCGTTGCAATCAAATGAAATTCTATTTCTGTTCTATTAAACCAATGAGAAAACTGACAATGTAAATTGGAACCGAATCTTTGCTGAAAGATGGTGTTCAAATCTGAAGATGGAGTCTACTATAAATGCAATGTATACAGCTCTGTTTCCATCGAAGGGGACCCTGCCTTCTCTGTCAACATACCGTTCTTTAAATCAACGCATCTGAAAGTGAATAACTTACAACAAATTTGCAATAACAGAATTATCTAATCTATGCTCCGGCTATCTTCCCCCCCTTTCTCGAGCATAACATCTCTGTATATAACATTTCAGATCCCCCCACAATGCATGGCTTTGCGCCCTAGATAAACAGGTAGTTACAAAAGTGTTTTAAGAGTACCACCGGGGAATGAGACATGTTTTACATAATCAATCTTCCTAAGATTGCCTTTACCCGTGTCATGAGATTACAAAATGGTTTTCTTCCCCGCGTTATACATGCATGAATATATATATATATATATATGTGTGTGAAGTGTTATAGAAAAATTCTTGATGCTAGTTGTTGAGTGCTCGTTGAGAACCAATGATTCAAAGTCCAGTTTTGATTTAGTAGCATCTAAAGATTGCCTTTATCTCATGCTTAACAAACAGTTTTCCCCCCTACGTTATACATGCATGGATTTATGAAGTGGCATAAAAACACATGGCGCCAACTATTATGTCAAGGAAAAGTCCATCTATAGTGATTCCTCTTCAAATTGCAGAGCACTCTATTTAGATGTTCAGAGTCAAACTTATGTTGGTATTTATAATGGCTAGCATTTTTCATATTGCCCAATAACCCTAGAAACTGAAGGAAATGATGACCTTAACAATTTGCATTATAAGATACACATCTTGAATAATATTGTTGAGATCTTTCTACCTGGAAAATTAAGAAGAAAGAATTCCCTTGGACCAAATGAAACACGAACATACCTCGGTCCTCCACTAGCACTACTAGGGATAACAATAACCCCATGTCTTTTTGCAAAAAACTTCAACATCATCATAAGAACCACTTGGTAACTTTTCCAGAGATAAATTGCTCCTTGTTCACCCTTTACAGCATTTGCACCAAGAGGTGACAGTGCATCCAAAATTGTATCTCTGTTTAAATTTTTGAACCCTTTCTTTCACCCATTCAGGGCCAAGCTCCAGTGAAATACAAAGCAAGCTCTTGTCCAATGATTGAAGCACATATTGGGATATTATCCTATGTTTTGAGCAGTTGTTCTCCAAGGCCCTCGACTTCAGAAGGATATGCTATATATCCAATTTGCCAGCCCATCATACCATAAGCTTTAGAAAAAGAGAATACATTGATAATGTGTGGAGCCTCTACACAAGTATGTTTCAACCCATCATACATAAAATACTTATAAGTATTATCCACTACAAGCCAACACCCTACATTTTTGCAAAGTTCATATATTCTCCGCAGAAGAGGATTATTGTTGCATTTATAGTTGAATTCTTCGCTCATTTGTGGTTTTGGAAGTACTTCATGATTTTTGTATACAGCGGAACATATATGTGTAACAGAATATGAATAGCACAGAAAGAATGCCATTTTCTTAACAAAAGACTTCAGGAGAATAAACAATATCTTCAAGAACCAGCAAGAAAATGTTATAAATCCGGAGCCCAACACTTACAATCAACCATTTAAGGTGATTTTTTCCACTACCTATACAAAGGTACGGCTTGGCATTTATCAGCCTTACAACACAAATTCCTATAGGATCATATTTCAAATTTAAAAATGGGAGGGTCAATGCCTCTCCTTCTATGAAATGTGCAATGATGTGCTAGAATGTTGGTGTGTTGCTGAGGTGGAGCGATGCTCCTGCATCATACTCCACTGCTAGAAAAATTATGAGCTCCTTCTCATGAGCTCCTCTTCTCCAGTGTTGATATCTTCCTGGATCCAAAACTTTCCCTTGGAGTTGTCCTCTTTATCCTCTCCAATTATCTTCTTCATGTTGTTGTTGTTGCTTCTTCTTTTATTTATTCCCTGCTACTATGGCAGGCTCTCTTTTTTTTAGCTCCCCTTTGTTGACTGTTTCTGTTGACCTCAACATCAACTTTCTGATATCCTCTATCACTATGTCCAGCTGCTTCAATGGCTAGTTCTCCCTATGAATTCTTCTCGGTTGCAACTCTTCCTTATCAATGGGTAGATCATCTTGACCCCCCATATCATTTTCTTCTTCTTTTGTGGCATTATCTTGCCACCCTACTGTAGGATCCAGTTTTGCAGTCTCACCACCAAGTTGTTGCTCAGCTTCCTCCTCTGACATATTTTTTTCTTCTATCAACTCCTCTATTGGTACATCCCCAACTTCCTTCAATTTCTCTCCTAGCTGGTATGCTCTTCCATCTTTTTCCAACTTGACCTGTCGGATGTGCAAGATTTGCACCATTACCCTTCTCTCTAGGGCTTCTGATTCCTCATACAGCTCAATAAAATCCATGTTGTTTGTTTTCTTCTCTATTGTAGGCTTCAGTGCTACAGTCATCTCTTGTTTAGCTTCCTGGCTGAAAATTTTGAGCCATTCTTTTGAATGCTCATCTCCTTTTGTTGGGGTAGACATCAAAGTCTGCTCCATTTATTCCTCTTTGACAATTTATGTTGGTTTTCCTTCTTATTTTGCTACACTTTCATCATGTGCATTGGCCTCTACTTGGTTGTTTGGTAGGAATGTCTTGATCCGTCCAATAATCAGAATGCTCCTCTGATCCTCCTCCTGGATGGTGAAAGTATATAACTTCTCATAATATTCATTCACATGGTCTACAAACCCATGTGAATATTCACCCATAAGCACTCCTTGTTGACCTGAACCCACTTTTGAGATCTTGAGACTTCCCGACAGTCTCATTTCTTCTCCCTTCCCATCTGGAAATTTGGGACTTCTCTTCTGCCCACCTGGTAGTCTATGAGATCAATGATCCCATCTCATTTCCCACCTGGCAATCTGAACTTTCAGGACCTCTCCCCTGGTAGTATATGAGACCTTCCACTGATCTCTTTCTATTGCCCACCTGGAAACTTGAAAGTCCATTTCTTCCCACCTGGAAGTTTATGAGATCTTCATCTGATCTCACCTCCTCCTCATCACAGAGGTGTCTCCAAATTTTTGGTTCACATATGTGAATCTGTTCCTCCTCTATGTCACTGAGGTTTTCTAATTCCCTCAGCCACCTTCTCAACTCTTGTTGTTTATTTCTGGCCAACAAATTTTGAACAGGCCATTTTTCCTTCCTGTTTAGAGGGCATTCATACCTCCAATGTATCTTTGCCTCTTGCTACATCTTCAATGCTAGTTGTTCCATCCTTGCTCTTATCTCATTGAGCTACAGATCCATCTCTGGATTGCATTTATTCTTGTGACCTTCTCTTCGACCACGCTCATGGCCTTCAGTAGCCATTTTCACCTTCTACCCACCCTCCTGGCAATTCTATGGATCACTCTACATCCGAGAGCATCTTCATCTTCTTTTATAGATCACCTGGTTGTTTAAATTTTTGTTTTTGTGCACATGCAATAGAGTTCTCACAGAGCATCAGTACCCTGCTTCCATTTCGCCTACTGTCTATAGAAAATTTTTAACTTATGATACCACTTGATGTTATCGGATTATCTCCTTTTACTGTCTCTCTTTTGCCTACATCTATAGACAAACATCAAATTTTATCCTCTGTCTCCCTTGTCTACTATTTGCAAACAAAATTAGGCTCTAATACCAACTGGTATCAGAGTATCTCATGTCACCGTCTCACCCTTTGCCTATTGTTTGCAAGAAATATTATGGCTCTGATACCACCTGGTATCAGAGTATCTCCTGTCATCATCTTTCCCTTTTCCTATTGTCTACAAGAAAAATTATGGCTATGATACCACCTGATGCAACCCCCCTACCCTCTTGGGGTTTTGCGACCTCCTGTTCTAGGATATTTATAATTTCTAAGTTGAATTGACTCTTTGGGCTCCTAATTGAACCCAAATCAATTATACACAGACCCCTTTTCCTTCTGTGTGCAGTTTCTGTCAGACCCGCGAGCTATTCCTGTGCGCTTCCAAAACACTAAGGTTCAGGCACTATATACTTCTTCTATTAGACCCTTCTTAATATGGCCCTAGGTTGTGTCCTTATGTAAATGCATGATTGTGGGTGTGGGAAAGAGTGGTTTTAGACCAACCTTCTTTTCACCCCGCACTTCACCTCCAACTTCCATGTATCCCTTTTTTAAAACAGTGGTTGAAATTGTGTCCCGCTCAAGGAGAATTAACATCTGAGCATGTCCTATCCCCACAATCCTTCTGATTCGTCAATCTCTCTCTTTCGGAAATGACCCATGATCAATGGTTGCTATCGAATCCCCTTTCCTGCCTTCTTCTTCCTCCTTCCACATGAGATCCCAGATCAACATGATATGTTGACATGTATCTCCCTTCAAAATCAACGGTTGTCACTGATTCCAGCTTTCCGGACTTCGGGAGTTTTGACTCTCAAACTTTCTCTTCCTCTGTATGGAAATCTTCTGGAGTGGAAGATCTATTGCTAGTTGTCTCCCTGAATCTACGTCTAGGATCCATGTTGGCCCTCGACCAAGTTTTGGAGAACCTTGGTCGTGTTTCACCATTTTGGGGACTTCGACAGGTAGGTCGAAGATGGAGTGCCTAGGAGAAGCGAAGATCGTGGGATCTTGCCCCCTTTTTATGGGATTTTTGGGTTTAGGGTTTATGTAATGGGTATGGGATGTCGGTCCATGGGTCTTACCCATGTTTAGGCCCCTTTTGTAATGTATAAATAAGTAGTTAGGCAATGCAAATAGTCGTTAATTCTTTGTGCATACTATGTGTTGAGAACTTGCAGAGCTAAGTGCAAGTGATTGTAGGAAGCATATGTGCTTTGACCTAGTTCAGGGAAGTAGTATCTAGCGAGGTGCACGTAGATCTCATGTCCTATGCAGAGTTGGTTTCGTGGCTCTGTGCATGTAAGAATATTGAAAGAAGATAATAAAGAAGATGAAGACTTGGTGAACGTAGCCCCACGTTGGGGGTGAGCCACATATATCTCATGTTATTGTGCTTTGTGCTATATTGTTCTTGTATTTTCTTAGTGCATTGTATAATAGATAGATCTATGAATTCTTAAGTTATGTATGCTGATAATGATTGTTGGATCTTCAGTAAGGCTATGTTCTTGATGATTAGATGTGTTTGATATTGATGAATACTGCATTGTTCTGTAATTGGTATTTGAATCTATGATGTGAATAAGGGTAAAATCTAATGAATGTTAACTGCTAAGTGCTTTATTAAGTATTGTGATCATAGATCTGTGTCCCAGCCAGGTTGTAGACAATTGAGTCCTACAACCCCCCTACCTCTACCTCGAGTGAGACTTCATCTGCTTCGCAGGTGTTTCTAAAAGGGCCAGTAGTTAGGGTTTTGTTGGTGCATTGTTGAAGTGTTGAACCCTCGGCCTACCCCTGTGCCAACAAATGGTTCCGTTGTCGAGACATGAAACTGTGATTGTTGGGAACTGAAGAAAAGAGAAATATCTGTGTGTAGATCTATTGTTGTAGTGCACAGTACTCTACTTGACTTGTGAAGCTCCATGACAAGAAGAGAAGCCTGATCTGAAGAAAAGAGGTGAGATCTTAAATCTTGGTGCTCTGATAAAGGTAAGATAAGTGGAAATTTTTGTTTTGAAAGAATGAATCTAGGTATATTTGATAGATTTCGTCCTAGTCTAGAAACTAGGGCACAGCTAGAAGAAATAAGATATGATATGAATAGATCTGATAGAAATAGTGAAAGATATGTTATTCCTATGCATAGAAATAATTTTTGGGCTAACAAGTGGATGCAGGATCCTAGAAAGAATTTTTTGCAGGTCTATCACTGTGATCCCAGTGTGCAGTACAGGAAAGGTTGGGGATCATGTAAGAGAAAGAGAGGATTGACTCTTTGTTATAGTTGTAGAAGACTGGGACATCTTGCTAAGGAATGCCCTGGTAGAGGTCCTATTTGCCTTTGTTGTAAGGTTACTGGACATGAAGTTTTAGATTTCCCTAGAATGATTGCTAAAGTTGAAAAGATGAACATGAGACAAGGAAACCATGAGGAAGGTCAAGAGACCAATAATATACTAAAGAACCAGAAATAATCTGAGGCTATATTATTTCAGATAAAATAAACATTGAATGATCATAGAGACATCATCTTATCAGAGGTTTTAAAAGAGAAAGAGTGCATAGAAACAAGAATAGTAGACTGATTGTGTATTGGACGTAGAAACACATGCGAACATTATGACAGAAAGTACTTGGGAAATTTTAGGAAATCCTGCTATGATTCCTTCATTGGGAGGAATAGGATTGTTTAAAGGAAAGATGATAACCCTATGTGGAAGACTTACTCATGTACCTATGAGTGCTCATGGAGCATCGACAGAAGAAGAATTCGAGGTCATTAAGTTTGTTGAGAACAACAATCCTTTTGCACTTTTGTTAGGAAGGACTTGGATTGAGAGAGATCAAATCTGAAGGAGAGAAGAAGAGGAAGCTATAGAAGAGAAAAAACAAGAATTAAGGGATTTCATGGCTAAGAGAATAGCACACTTAATAGAATAACAGGAGGACAAGTTGAAGCAACTGAGGGCCAGAGACCTGGTTTTCGAAGTCAAAAGAATGCAAGAAGTCTTAAAGAACTTATCCATGCAGGAGAGTAGAGCACCTACTCTAGAAAAAGTAAGAGAAGAAGTATTATCCTTGAACCTTGTGAAAGATCCTCAACAGTGTGAAGTTTCTATACTAAGAGAAGATAAAAAAAAAATAATGGAAAGAGGAATCCAGAGACACATATCACAGGGAACAAATAAAGAAAGCTCAGTAAGAATAAAGCAAATCTAGAAAAATTGCAGGAGGTTCCAAAGAGGACTTCGCAGAAGGAAAGTTTGCAGAACTTGTACCTCGTCAGAATAGTAGAACAGCACAGACTGGAACTTCGCCATGGAAAAGAAATATGACCATTGGAGGTGTCCCAACCATTAGAATAATGCTCCAGAATGGCTAGAAATGTAGTTATTATTGGAACGTTCACCATTGGAGCGTTAGGACCACGCCATAACAGATGGAATTGTGTTAATCAAAAGATTTACACAAAGCACAGGACCATGTCTATGAGTTTCATTTTAGATGGTAGTTTATTCTCATTTCCTTCATCGCTTGGGATATGTCAGAAGGAGCGACCTTCCCTGAAATTGAGTCGTCCAAACCACTAGTTGTGAATTTCACTATGCTCTAGTATTCGAGTGACATGGAAAAACAATGGAAATCGAATGCGGTGTTCCACACATATTATTTACAGCTGAAGAAGGCCATTGAATCTTTCCCTCGCATGACATTGAATACTTTTCACAGGTTTAGGCCACTTGCAAAGTTCCGCGTAGATAGGCATTTCATTTACATCATTGTGCATGGGAATGAACACAAGGAAGAGCTCCAGTCCTATTACAAACTCACAGATGAGGACATGGAAGAAACAACCAAGGAATGGCCTGCAGAGTTCCTTGTACCGGTCAAACAGATAGAACTCTTCGACCCCAACCTCATCAGAGTTCCTGTAGTCACTTGAGAAGAGTATGATGGACCCAGCAACAATAGAAGGAAGAATAAGGAAGAAGTACAGGAAATGAACAGTGCATCAAAGGAAACTACTCCAGATTCACCAGGAGGAGGAGGATATGATGAAGTATACCAAGAAGAGAATGAAGGGGAAGAAAACAAACAAGAACATGGGAAATTGACACCACCTAACGACCCCATCACGGAGGCTGATACATACAATAAAAGAAAGGTTTCCTCGAAGAAACCATCAGCATGGAAGAAATCACAAGAAAATAAGCCTCAATTACAGACTGTGCTCACGGCGGATGATATTGATCTCATCACCGTCATTGTATCAGATACCTCAGAGAACATTTTGCAATGAAACGAAGCCAAAGAGGAGACAATGTTTGATAGGATCAAGGCAAAGCTCAAAGGGGTACAAAATGATCTTTTTTCGAATCGCGCAGTGTCTACTATGTTGTTGTCATAAGGGAGCATAGAAGTAGGAGATGAGCCTGCCCAGCTATGCATATTAGCAGATTTGACAGAGGCTCACCTTTGTCGAGTCTAGGAGGAAAAGGAGCAAGCCATAGAGGCATTAAAGAAAGAAAAGGAGGAATCCCTAGATCAACATCGAGTTGTGAAGTAAGAGAAAGAAGACCTCCAAGTGAAGTTTTCATAGGATAAAGCACAAATCCAGAAGGAAAAAGAACAACTGCTCACAGAGTAGATGGGATTCAAGGAGGTAGTCACCAAAGCACTTCACTATGTGTTGGGCCTCACACATATAGAAGAAGACACAGTGGAGAGTCAAGTGGAGAAGATCATTGAAGATATTTAGTAGCTTCAAGAAAGAGTGGAAAAAATGGGAACTGCATGCAGTGCCAAGAACTTTGTAGGAAGTGTAATACCAGAGAGAAGAAACCATAAGGAGCACAGTAGAAAGAATCAACACATTGGCCTCAGAATGCAAGCAACTCAGCAACCGCAGTTCACAAACCTATGAGTGCCTCGTAGAGGACCTAGAACTAAGAGCATTAGAAGCACAACTTCAAGAGGCAAAGCAACAAGCATTGACAGTGCAAGCGCAGCTGAAACTGCTTTCAGTAGTTGAGAAGATGAAAAGGTCACAGGAACAACGTGAAATTCAGCAGTAGGTCCATGCCATCCAAAGTAAAGTCATGGAAGTGACCCAGAGACTCCAGCCGATACAGGATGAAGCCTGCACACTTTTTGAGGAGATCGAGGGACAAGGTGCACATCTAGAACAAGTGGTTACCACAGTGGAACAGTTCTTGGAAGAACATGTCACTGAGAAATTCATTCAGAATTTTTTAGAGAAAGAGGCTCTGGTGAAGCAGCAAGTTGAGGCAACTCAAGCCAAGATCGAGGCCTTCGAAGCAGAGTTTCCCATATTAGAGTGACTCAGGACGAGTCACAGGTGAGTGTTGGGGGCATGTTGGCCCTCGACCAAATTTTGGAGAACCTTGGTTGTGTTTGACCATTTTTGGGACTTTGATAGGCAAGTCGAAGATGGAGCACCCAGGAAAATCGGAGATCAAGTGATCTCACCCCCTTTTTACAGGATTTTTTGGTTTAGGGTTTATGTAACGGGTATGGGATGTTGGCCCATGGGTCTTACCCATGTTTAGGCCCCTTTTGTAATGTATAAATAAGTATCTATGTGATGTAAGAAAGAGTCAATTGTAATCTAGTGAGCTAAGTGAAAATAGTCGTGAATTCTTTGTGCATACTGTGTGTTGAGAAATTGCAGAGCTAAGTGCATGTTATTGTAAGAAGGCTATGTGCTGTGACCTAGCTCAGAGAAGGAGGATCTGGTGAGGTGCACGCAGATATCTTGTCCTATGTGGAGTTGGTTTCATGGCTCTGTGCATGTAAGAAGATTGAAAGAAGATAATAAACAAGATGAAGAGTTGGTGGACGTAGCGCCACGCTGGGGGTGAACCACGTATATCCTGTGTTATTGTGCTTTGTTCTATATTGTTTTTTTATTTTCTTAGTGCACTGTATAATAGATAGATCTATGAACACTTAAGTTCTTTATGATTAGAATGGTTGTTGGATCTGATGTAAGGCTATGTGCATGATGATTAGATGTGCTTGATCTTGATGAATACTGCATTGTTCTGTAATTGGTATTTGAATCTGCGATGTGAATAAGGGTAAAATATAATAAATGTTAATTGCTAAGTGCTCTATTAAGTATTTTGATCACATATCTATGTCCCAGCTAAGTTGTAGACACTTGATTCCTACAACCCCCCTGCCTCTACCTCGGGTGGGAATTCATATGCTTCATAGGTTTTGCTGAAAGGGTCGATAGTTAGGGTTTTGTTGGTGCGTTGTTGAAGCGCTGAACCCTGGGTCTTCACCTATGCCAACAATCCCCTCTGTGAATCTAGCCTTCAAGAATCTCAAATCTCAAACTCTCGTTTCTTCCAGATAGATTTCTCTGAAATGGCAGATCATCTGCCATGCGTCCTCCTCAATCAATGGTTTTTCTCCCACTTCGGGACTTTGTCCTCCTCAATCGAATCGATGGTCCTTCGACCTCCTCCTCGATCAACGATAGATATCTTCTCTGGGTCTTTGGAACTTTTCCTCCTCTACTTTCCTCTAGAGATATATATATGGCACCGCATGTCCACTTTCACATTGACGACTCTCGTCATTTCTGGGACTTCGGTATTCAGTGTTCTCAAATTTCAAAAAACACAAATATCTAGAGAAAATCCTTCCAGAGACTTGGATATTTTGACACCTATCTTTCCTAATCGAATGGTTATCAACGGAGTGATTCTTCTCCCTCGATGCGTCCCTTCGCAAATCAACGATCCACGTGCTCCCTTTGGGATCAACGACCCCTAAACACTTCGGCCTTCAGAGCTTCAAGATATTCCAAAACACTACTTCACAAAACTCCAAAGGACAATCCTTTTAAGTTCACGATTAGGGGATGCTTGTCCAACCCAAATCAACGGCTATCATTTTCTTTGGGACTTTGGCCTTCGAGAATCTCAAATATCAATTTTCCTTCTCTTAGTTTTCCTTCGAACGTTTTACCCAGATTCTACGATCTAATGACAGCTATCCTCTCATGGATCAATGGCTCCTAGCTGCTTCGGTTGTTCAGGATTCAGTGATTTCAAAATTTCATCCTTCGTATTCTCCTGAAGTTCACGAGCTTTCACCACATGTCCTTTCTAGATATGACGATCCAGATTCTCTTCGGCCCTTCGAAGCTTCGACTCTCTGAATCTTCAGCGCTTTGGATTTTTGGCTCTTCAAGCTTCATCTCTTCGAACTTCGAGAGTTTCAAACTCCTATACACTCATTTCTCCTAGAGTGCATCTATCTGAAATCTCATATCTACTGACAACTGTCTCCTCACAGATTGACACCCCTCGGCTCTTCAGCTATTCGAGGTTTGGATTTTTCAACATTCCATCATCTTCTTTCTCTTGATCTCATGACTTGTCGATTCATTTCCCTATGAATCTGACAGTTCATATTCCCTCTGGTTCTTCGGCTCTTCGAACTTCGAAAGTTTCAAAGTTCTATGTGTGCATTCCTCCCGGAGCGTCTTCACTGGAATTTGATGGGTTTTCACCACATGTCCTCCCAGATGATGGATAGTCCCAAATGACTCCGGGACTTTAGGAATTTAACAAGTCTACCCTCTTATACGTACATAGCATTAAGGCTCATACACTTAACTCCAGATCTAACGGTTGTTGATCCTCTGTGCTCAGATCCAACGGGTGAGATTTGTTCCTCTCTTATGAACTTCCTTCGTTCATTATATGTAGATCTAATGGTCCAGGCTCCCTTCCACACCCGATCAGACAGTTGTTTTTTATCCTCCTCCTGAGATTTTGACTTCTTCCACCTTGGAAGATTTTTTTCATTGTTCAAAGGTTTTGGCCTTTGAACTTCCTCCTGCGAACCCAGTTACTCTGGGTCATTCTTGTTCTTTTGAAAGTGTTATCTCTTCTGAGCTTTAGGAATTAGAATAAATATATCACCCATGCACTCCTTTTTTTATACCTTCTGAACTTTAGGACTTAGAATAATTCTGTCACCCATGCACTCCTTTCTTTATCCCTTCTGATCTTGATCTCCTTGAAGATTTTGATCTCCCATGTAGTCCTTGTGTTTCTGGGATTTTTTCAAACTCATATCCAAAGGATTTCTTGAAAATAAATTCTTCTCGCCCTCCTGGCATTCTCCTTACTCGATGCACACCTCGCAAAGCTTCTCCTTAGAGAGTGTTTAGTAACAATGTCTCTTTACGAACTCAACACAAATTTCTTTCTATTCACTCCTTGCACTTCTGTTGATGAAGGTTCAACTCTATCTCTCCTGAGATTCTCTGAGGTTAACTCACCTCTATTAATGCACTCCTTGCACTTGAGAACTCAAAGAAAGAAACAATTGAAACTTATTCAATACTTCACCAGTTTACACATTCAAACCATGAATGACATATAAAAACATAATAATGAACACAAATAGATAAACACACCATGTGTAGGAAAATATTATTTTCTATTATCTTTGTGTGTCTATACAGATGTTTACAAAAACTAGACTTCAACAGAGTCCTATTTCTTTCTCCTAATCTAACTCTATCCTGATTTTTTCTTCTACTATCATACCTCTCTCGAGTTATTCTTCTCCTATCTGACCTCTCTACCAAGATCTCTCTCTCCCTTTACAAAACGAGGGCTCTACGAGCTTATACTCTCCACCACCTTAGTGTCATTATTGTCTCAGTTAAGACACCATACTCCTATGGCTTCATTACATAAATGAAAATTCCAGATCTGACTCAGACCAATACCTGCTTACAATCAACCATTTAAGGTGACTATGTCCACTACCAATACAAAGGTATGGCTTGGCATTTATTAGACTTACAACAAAAATCCCTATAGGATCAGATTTCGAATTTAAAAATGGGAGGGTCAATGCCTCTCCTTCTCTAAAATGTGCATTGATGTGTTGGAATGTTGGAGCGTTGTTGAGGTGGAGCGATACTCATGTATCACATCCTTCAACTGCTATAATATAGAGTTTTCATTTAACTGTAATTTAATTTTAAGAACAGGGAGTGAATAGTGAATCTGGGAAGGTGAGGGGACTTGTAATGTGCGGAAAAGTGAGAGAATGGCAGGGAAATAACGAATATTATTCATAAGAAAAATCAAGTAATCAATAAACATAACTCTATACTCAATACAAAAAATACCAACACTAATTCAATAATTACTATGTATCAAAACTGCTCATTGTTCCAGCATTTAAATTCCTCAAAACTTCTCAATTAGAACAGTTTGTGCAATCAAACTCGTAATCGAAATAATTTTCCATTCAACGGTCATGTTAATAAAATGCTTGGTCTTTAATTTATTTCCTTTTAAGAATTTAAAGAAAACACACAACAACATTATTCCACCTCTATACCATAATGGATTACTATAAAAATATCATACACTATCCATCAATTCACAATCGACCAATTAAAACATATGCACAGGTCCCTTTCCAAAATGAACAAACTTCTAAAACATGCCCGATTTCATACATTCTTCAACATATCAACCAATAAGTTTTTTAATGGAACCACTGTCAACATAAACCCAAAACTTATCATTTTCGATGTAACCATTTCCAGTATGCATGATGATTCAATAATGGATGCACAATTATCATAACCAAATACACACAGTTACCAATTCCATAACTTGCTATCACCCCTATCGGGCCTAGTGAAACACATAGGTGTTTACATTTTTCAATTAAGACAATATTTTAAAAACATGTTGAGTGGAAACATAACGAGAAGATAACATCCCTCGACTGCATATTATTATTCATTCCCAATCACAACCTTTCAACCAATTTAATCATAGAAATATGAGATATGTACTTGATGAAAACTTTCATAACCACTCCACTTCATAAACCAAACTTCAACAACCAAGAGATGCCTAACAGGGGAAAGAACAATTGGGTATTTTAAAATTGGGCTCTGTCACAACAAATACAAGGAGACAATCAAGAGTGTGCTTAGTCATCAATAGCACAAAGAACTAGAGGTCCTCAAAGGCATATCAACCATAGGCAAAGACCCTTTCGATATAAGCACAATAGAAAGCCATATGATTTCCTTATAACTCCTGGTCTACGAAAATAGAACAACAGTTAGCCATAGAGGAAACAACAATGGGTAGGGTAGAAAAACCAACGCACAAAGTGTGTTTTACATTTGCAGAGGAGAAGCGAATGTCCATTAAATAGTGACAGTTACCCAGAACACACAGAGGTATAACCTCTGTCTATTTTCTTAAGAGTCAAACCATTTGACAACAACATCGATGAGGATGCATAATCTAAGGCATAACTTCTATCACCCCACAACCATACAACATATATATCGATGTTATGGCCACCCCAAGACCGATTCTTTAAATATTTTGGCGCCAAGACACTGAGACCACGACCATGACTCTGAGAAATACACAGGAACCAAATGGTGGTCTGAACACAACTGGATAGGGATACACTCATGATTGTGAGGAAGAAACAGAAAATAATACATAGAGCGAAACCCTCCACCATTAAAAAACGGAGTGATAATACTCGTATTCATTTAAAAATCCACAAAGACCCACCACGATTTTAACCAACAGAGCAAAGAGTGAATGCACAACTCAAACAAAACCAATTCTTTTTATTGCAATCTGAACAATTACACAGTCATTCTAGAGAGAAGAATCGCACATTTACATTGATGTCATTCTCAGGAAAACACAAGCCCAAGCATTACTGAGCCATTGTTTGTTCATATACAAATATTAATTCATGGATGGGGTTGTTACACATCAAAATCACTCAACTGGATAAGTGTCGCATATTCCTCTCAATTGTCGTAAGTGTTGCAACTTCCTTACAACTTTCGCAAGTGTCGCAAGTTGGTTACAAGTGTCGCAAATGTTGTTTGAGCATACTGTCATGATGACGACACTAAGGAGGCACTTAAAACATATTATGTACTTGGTTTGAAGAAGGAGAATTGGTTCACTGGAGTCAAACATCTCTTAACACCTGAAAAGGGATTCCAATCAAGAGTTTTGAGGGTGAACGCTCCCCTGAAACGGCCTTCGGAGCATTGGCTCTCCCCTATAAGGCCTCAGGGATTGTTATAACTCTTCCTCACCCCTATGCAAGAGCACTGCCCACTTTTGGAGAACTGGCGCTCCCCTTAAGCCTCTCTGGGAGCGTTCTAGCGCTCTGATGCCCCTTTTGAGGGAGCGCTCCCTAATCTGGGTCAGTTGTTAGCCCGGTGAGGAGAATAAGGAAAAGATATTTCAAGATTAGGAGGCATTTGTGCTTGAATTCTTGGTTTCATCAATAGATCCTTGATCTAAGGAGGAGGTTCCTAACTTGTTCTAAACATAACTCAAGAGGTTGGGCTCCTCCCAACCTATATAAACAAGCTCTATGATGGTGGAAAGGGGGAGAGAATTGCTAGCATGAAACCTATGATCTCATAGGAAACACACAGTTAGCCAAAGGAGAAGTGATCAGTGAAACTGCTATCAACCAGGTTGTGGATCTTTCAAGCAAGGGTTAGACGAAGAGGACTTGATGAAGTTGTCGCATTCGCATCTACGATTGTAAGCACTGCTGTCGTTATTCTCATTAATATGACACGCTTGGCCTGTTTATTTCTAGTTTGTGTCTGATGATTACATGAACTTATCATTAATTGGTAGATATGTTTTCAAGCTAATATCAATAGAGTAGGAAGTGGACGTATCTTGTTTGTTTGCAGAACTCGGCGAGGAGCAAAGGATTGGAGCGCAACTCGGAGCGTGCAGGGACAAATGTCGATTAAGAGGTACTTCTGTTATCCTTCCTTCTCATGTATTAGTTTAGATAGATTTGAAAGGAAGTCAATGTCCACATTAAGCATTTTTCTGTCTAGGGTTAAGGTCAAGCTCTAGAGGTGATATACCTGTCCACAGGGAGATTTTCCTACAACAGGGGTGAAAAAGAACCATACCTATAACATAGAGCTTAAAAGGTTAAGTTCATCGAGCGTTTTCTTCCCAGTCTTGAAATGTGGATCTTAACCACCAACAGACTAAATGCAATAACAACCATACTAGGGTGACAGCCTAATGGGGGGAGTATGGAGTGACATTCATTTACTACACATTGCTTCCATATCCTATCCTATTCAATTCCAAAGTGCAAGACATCTAAACCTTCACCCATGCATTAAACCATGTAATCAATTTCCAAACCATTGAAATCTGCGACCATATTCCTTGCCCAATGCGCAACCCAAATCATTCACACATTAACCCTTGCAAAGATCTTATGTCATACCATATGCATTGCCATATCATATGCACCCCAAAATAACTCAAATGAAAATCGCATAGTGACAAACCAACATATAATAGATAGGATTAACACTAACATCCTTTACCTTTCCATTTGCATATAATCCTAACATAACTCAAACATAGGTCCTTTCTTTTTAGGATTTTTTTCCATAAGTTTCTTTTCTTTGTTTTGGTTATGTCGTTACTAACATATTTCTTGTGTATGTGTGGCCAAGTAATAAATCATGGTGATTTGTAACATGATTAAACATAGAAAATGTAAATATATGCCAATCATAACATACAAATAATGCTTTGAATTGCAGAAACATCCCATAAAATGCATCATCCACCTATTACTATATCCAGAATGAAACCATGACTACATTGTCAACCATATAGGACCCTGTAAATAGCATCGAAACAGCAACAAAAAATGTGTGATATGACTATCTTTGAGCCTCCGGTCTACAAGGGGGTCCCACCTACTAGTATTATATTATTAGCATAGTTTAAATAATAGGGCTTTAGCAATACTTTGTGGGTGAAATTCCTCGTTGTGATTTTAATCATCAACAAACTGGCGAATCCACAGGGTAATTTGTTTCCAACAGATTAAGAACACAGAATGTATGGTTTCTCATACCAAGTAACATCAGATCAATAAGATATAAATCAAAATGATTATGCCACAGGGGGAAGTGAGTGGATTTAATGGAAAAATGACCAGGAATTTGGGAATAACTCATGGAAATTGTTAATTATGAGGGGGTTTATCCCTAAGAATAATCATTCAACTATAATTTTCTCTGGACTTCAAGGAGAAAAAATTTCTGGACTTTCTCTTTTGAATCTCAAAATGGATGAAGAAATGGAAAGCAGAAGCGGGAAGTAACCAACTATCTCATAAGACAGTAGTGAAAGAAGATAACAAATTCAATGATGCCTTTAGGGGGAACATCATAACAGTTGTGTAAGCTTGATTTTTATTGACTAACAATACTTTGCAAGAGTGTCATTGTGGCAGAACTGATCCAACATTTTATTCTTGACAAAAAATTGAAATCAAAAGAACAAAAGAAAGAAATGTCATAACAGAAACGAAACTGTAAAATTGAAAACAACAGAAATGGAATGAAAGAAATACAAACAGCAAAAGGAAAACTACTAAAATGAAAGAAGAATTGAAAACTATTTTAAAAGAAAAAATGAAACTATTAAAATGAAATCAAAATTGAAAACTATTTTAAAAGAAGAAATGAAACTATTAAAATGAAAGTAAAAGTGAACTACTAATATACAGAACAATACAAATAGCGTTAAACTCTTCAAGTTGGTTCCACGTAGTGTTTTAAGTGATAATCATTGGTGCTGTAGGAAAACAATTGCTCTTGTAAATCCTTTAGAATGTAAGAGATTGCACCTAAGAAAAACGCGATCTTGAAAGGACCCAGCCATAATTTTTGAAACTTTGAGACATCTGATCATCTTTTAGAGTACACGATTAAATCATCAAGATAGATATGAATAATATTGTCAATCAAATCGTCAAAAAGCATCTGCATAGTCCTTTGAAATGTGACACCTTCATTGGATAATCCAAAAGGCATATGTTCATAAGCAAAAGTGTCACAACGATTAATAAAAGTGGTTTTATATTTATCTGCCCTTTTCACCTTGATTCGATTGTAACCAAAGAAACTGTCAAGTAAGGACATCATCTGTAACCCTGCAACTTGATTCAAAATCATTTCCATATTAGGGAGAGGAAAGTGATCTTTTATGATAGCCCAATTTAATGCGTGAAAATCTACACAAAATCTGATTTGACCAGTTGTTTTCCGAACGGGAACCAAATTAGAAACCCATTATGAATACTTAACTAGAAAAATAATCCCAGCCTTCAAAGAGCTTTTCCAAATCCTTTCGAATAGTTTCTTCCAGTGCAGGTGTTAGTCTCTAATTTGTCTTGGTTTAGTGAGAAACCCTTATCCTAAGTTTTCCTTACCTGCACTTCAATTTTTATTTCTAGTTGTTTTCAATTTTTGTTTTGGTATCTTTTAGTTTGCATTGCAGTTTTGGGATAGTTTATTTAAGTTTGATTTTGAAAGCACACAGTTTAAAATTGAGGTGTCTCCTTATATGCCTGTTTGAATTTCAAATTTTCAAATTTTTGCTAAAGTCATTAATAGCGCTATGAGAATAAGCCTATTCCCGTAGCACCAAAAAATCATGCCATGATATGCGCCTGCCATCCATATTTTTTTTATGATGACACGAATTGTGGGTTGAGAGTTCACATGTGCCCATAAAAGCTTGGAAATTATTTGCAAATTCAACCATTTTAGAATCCGATTGTTGTGTACTTGAGCAAGACTCATTTCAAATCACCCTTTTTCTTAATGATCGTTATATCTTACCTATTCGAGTTTCTTGAATTCAAGCTTGCAGTGAGGAATGAAGGTATCCACTCAAAGGAATGGTATACACTAACAATTGCAGGTGGAAAATTTGGAACCCGAGGGTGCCAGTTGCAGAATTGTGTTTTGATGGTGCCAAAGAGGAGTAGAAAGTTTGTCAGAATAGAACCATAGGGTGCCGAAATTCTTGAAGCCTATCCTCAGATGGATAAAAGGTTCAAAGAAATTTGTTGGTATGAATTCCTCACCACTTTTCAGGGTTATGATGAGCAGGTCTCCATGGAGTTCGCTCTGAATTTTTATGGTCACGAGGTCGAAATTGGTAAGATGTTGATTCTAGTGACAGAACATGTGGTCATAGAATTTGTAAGCCAATTCCTCCTTCCAGATAAGCAAAATCTGGATTGGATAAGCGGAATACCTAGTAGCTGAATTTGACTCGAATGGCACACAGCTCTGGTCGTGATTCATAGGTATATCACCTACGAAGGAAGGTTTTCACTGGTCTATATATACCATATCAGAATATTAATGCATTTAAATGGTGATTACCCGTTAAACCTCCCTTATTTTTTGCTCAAAAGATTGACAAAAATGTCAAAAAGAGTACAGTCACTCTCTACCAATGCTAAAAGCAGTCTATTCCATCAAGTCCTGATCAAAACCCTAGTCATGTCTGCTTTGATCGAATCACAAAAACCGTAAAGATAGCTCACGCAATCTTTAACCCTATCACTCAGTCCAATAAGAAGAAGAATGGTAGAGGGAGGAAGACCATTACACAGAGATGAGATATTTTTGAAGATTTTTCTGATATCAAGGTGACCAGGAGGAGCAGATGTAAAAAGCCTAGGTGGGATCTTGAAATTGAAACATTTTTTGAGGAAGATGTTAAAGGGGAAAAAGATTCGGATAATGATCTTGATGCTCAAACTACAAAAACCTAGAAGAAATTCTACTAGGTTCACCAATAAGTATAGACTGAAGTCAAAGGCAATGTTCAATCCGTCAATCAAAGAAGAAAACTTCATAATCATAGAAGATGATTCTGAGGATGTTGAATCAAGCACTAGGGAAAGGACAAAAAGGACTCCATTCCCCAACAAATATGTCAGCAAAGGAAAAAGAATACTTACACCACCTACAGGTCCTATAACGAGAGCTTCAACCAGATTGGAAAAATATGAGGTGGCTAAAGTATCAGTGAAACCCCTGAAGATAAACAGGATTACTTTGAATACTCAAATCGCATACCAAATGTGCCTGAAGCTAAAGATTCAGCAAGTTCTGAGGAAGAACATAGCTCGGAATTAGTCTCAAAGTACCAAGTTAAATCCAAGGAACCCAGTGTTTCCTTAAACCTGAATGAACCTGCACCTTTTGAAGAATTCTTAGGATTTGGAGTTAAAATTAGAACTGGTTAAGAAAGGATCAAGGAGTTTCAGAAAACAATAAGACAATTAAACAAGGAGAAGGTGTAGATAGAATAGTGGAATGCTCTCCAGCAAGAAAGGATTCAAGGCTTTAAAAAAAATAAGAAAGAGCAAAGGGCATTGCTCAAAGAACTCAGGGAGATTAATTTCAGACTCTATTGTCACAATGTCATTCTTATCACTAAGCTCAAACAAAAAAATGCCAAAGCCACTATTGTGATTATATCTTAAAGGTAACATGGAAATTTGTTACAATCATGTTTAAATTTTTTCCAGGAAATATGGCAAAGCCTACTCATTTTTGGTCAGTGAAATGCTGAGAACTCGTTCTGTTTTACAAAATCAAATAAAATTCCTATTTTGTAGAGTCAAATGTAATGCTGGAAATATTTGTTATATCAAGTTGTTGAGATGTGATCTATTTTGGGGTTATAGAAGCTCTTTTTGAGTGAACTACCTTAGTAGTTAGATACTATTTGAATCTAGTCATTAAAGGCTATACTACATGATAGGATCTAAAATTTTGATAGATGGTTTAAATAGACAGAAGAAAGACCATGTTCGGGTCGAAAAATTGGAGACCCAAGGGACCTTTTTGTGAAGCACATTGTAAAGGCATTTATGTTCAATTTGACACTTAATAGAAAAGGCATATGGATGGTTAGACCCTATTTTTCTATTCTATTATTTCTTTATTCATGCTTGAATTCATTATTCGAAATTGCAATGCTTTTTTATTCTTGACTGATTATTTATATAGTGGAAATTTTACTATAAAGATTATTTTTCAAGTTGGATATCAAGATGAACATCTTGTTTCTTTATGATATTTTGAGGCAAGAATTCTAGTGAAGTTGACAAATTGAAGGCTTCACCTTCCTTTTTCTTAATTGGTTTAATCCATCTTTATGTTTACCTATTATTCAGTCAATGGGATATACTCTATTTTAATCTTGTTTTTCATATTGTGTTGTTACCTTGAAACCAGTTTCAAACCACCTTACTCAAAAAACCCAATCATAAAACCCTCAAAACGCTTTTGCAATAAATCAATGATGCCCTAGATTGCCCTTAGCAGTCAAGTGCAACTTTAGGAGATAACATTTTTGGCGTCATTTTCGGGGACGAAGAAACGAAGAGATCTTCCCTGGGGAAATGATAAGTTTCATTCAAATCTTGGTGGTGAATAATATTTGGACATTATTTAAGATTGTGATTATTCACCTAGCAACTCCTCTGTGGTAATTCTGGCTTCAAAAAGAGAAGGTAAAGGACCTAAAAATCCTATAAATTCTTCATCATCTAATAAGAGACCAGTAATAGGGAAAAATCTAGATCTAGAGCCTGTTGCAGCAGTTCTAGATCCAGAAAAAGTTACGAAGAAAACCTAAAGTTCTTTCCGGTCAGTCTTCACTCTCAAAGGGAAAATTTTCTTCAAAATATTCTCAAGCAGAATCCTCTGAAATCATCAAAACTCAATCAAATGAGGATTTGAAACCTGGAAGTGAAATTAAACCTGTCGTTGAGTCTGATATAGTTTTGTTCCCTTCAACTATTTCAGAATTAAATCCAGAGCAAAAGAAATTACTCATTAAACTCATTAAACAAGAGTATCCAGACATCTTGCATGTAATTGAAACTTCGACAGGTCACAACACAGATATTAAGAGCAAACCTGAGACATATTCATCATCTCTTAGATCTGTCTCATCTGAAGATTTCGGATCACACTATTTTTCTTTTGAGAACCCTTTGTTTCTCACCCCATTAGTTGATCATAGTCAAGAGGATAAATCCTTGTCTGATAAAGATCAAGATTCAGTGTCAAAACATATAAGTTGTGATACACAAGGAACTAACATTTTTGGCGCCACTACATCACCAATTTTACTCATTTTCAGAGCTCCAAAAATAACCAATATGGTTGCAGACAGAATGGACGAAATAGTTGCAGCAAGGTATGCTCCCCTGGTTCTTCCACAAGTCATGTATGCCTTTCCACCAAATGATTATATGAGATACTTGCCCAGATTCAATGGAGATGGAACAGTTACTGTTGAAGAACATTTGAGTTCATTTTATAGTTTTGCAAATAATTTTAATGTAGAGCATGCTAATGTGTGGATGCGACTATTTGTACAATGTCTAAATGGTGAATCAAGAAAGTGGTTCAGGAGTTTACCTCCCAATTCAATAGCTGATATCGTAGCCTTAGATGATGCCTTTCTCAAACATTGGGCAGACAAAAAGGACTTTCTACACTACATCACTGAATTTGGTGCTTTAAGGAGGAAACAAGGTGAATCAATACCTAATTTTACCAAAAGGTTCAACCAGATGTATGGTAAAATTCCAGAGGAGATAAAACCTTCAAAGACATAAGCTAAAATCACCTTTGCCAATGCATTTGATTCCGAATTTTCCTTGTTTCTTAGGGAAAGAATAACCACTACCCTCAGCCTGATGCAAGATGTTTCTATTGAGGTATAATCTAACATATTAGCAGTAGACAAATTGAAGTCTAGAAATGATAGAGAAAGGAAAAAGCAAAAGGAAGAATTGCCTTCATATTCCAATTCAACATTTGATTCTAAAATGGATGAAATGACTAAGATGTTGAAAAATTTGACATCTGAAATGGAAAGGTTGAAAATAGAACAAAAATATCCCAATAGACCTATACTGGAGGGTGGTTACAGAAATCCAAATCAGTTCAGAAGACTAAACAATGTTCCTCAGATTTTACCAGGAGAAAGGAAAAACTAGGATGACCAAAAAGTTTTACCTCCTTTTCAGAATAATGTAGTAGATGAGGAGGAAGATGAGGATGATACAGAAGAATATCCTGCAGTTTATTTGAATGATTTAGAATCACTTCCTCTACATGTGACACAGCAGGATTATGAAGATGCTTTGATTGCAAATTAGTTTGAGGAAGAAGATGGAGATGAGATTGTCCAATGTTAACCAAACATCAATATAGCATGGAAAAACCTCAAGAAAAGTACTCAACGCCTTGAAACTGAGATAATTTCATATAATAAGCCTCTTCGAGGGGGAAACCTCCTTTTACCCCACTT
>JZKD02S0048952.1:758917-785277 GCA_000966675.3 Picea glauca
TTACTAATCTAAATTACAACTAATGGCCTAAATCCGACATAAATAAAATAGCATTACTAATCTAATATGCCCCAATTAAGGGGTAATGAGCCAATATTAGGGCTTAACATCCAACAAGAACCTGAAAGGAAAAAATACAATCTTAGATCTAGTTCCAATGCACCTAAAGTAGATACACCTGTGTCCACAGAGAAGGCTAGCACTCCAATTAATTCGAGGGTTATCAAATATGTTCCCAAGATTCATGTGGATCAAGCATCGAAGAAACCTACCAAAGATAACACTGTTGACATAAAGGAACCAGATAAACATGTTTTTGTTTTTAATTTAGAACATGAAATCAACAAAATCAAGATTTTAGTGCCATTATTAGAACTCATGAAAACAGAACATTTCAGAAAGACTGTCCTCAAGGCTCTTCAAACACCATCTCAGGTCACCTTTTCAGATACAGTTAATCTAGAGGATGAAAACCCTGCTATAACTATTGGTCCTCACATTGAAGACAAAATTGATGCCTCTCCACCTTTTTACATTTCATTGAATATCCATGACAAGATATTACACAACTGCTTAATAGACTCTGGTGCCTCACATAATGTAATGCCTAAGGTGGTGATGGAAGAATTAGGGTTGTACATTATCAGACCGTATCATGATCTATATTCTTTTGACTCCAAGAAAGTCAAATGCCTTGGAGTTATGAAAGATGTGGTGGTTACTCTTTCCCAGTTGCCTATGAAAAGTGTGGTATTAGATGTTATTGTGGCTGACATACCACCAAAATTTGGAATGCTTCTTTAAAGATATTGGGCTAAGAAGGTAGGTGGTACTCTACAGATGGACCTTAGCTATGCAACCATACCTATTTTTGGTGGAGAACAATGGAGATTATATAGAGAAGTCAGATCAACTTATTTGGTAAGTGATCACAATAATCCCACTAATCATCCAATATACGTTGTAGAAGATAATCTAGGTTCTTCTATTTTTCATATGAGTGAGGAAATGGCAGAAGTATCAGTCAGAAAGTCAACAACTACGGTGGGAGACAGTAAAGATAGTTTTGTTTGGAAAATGTATTTTGACAGGGCATGTTCTAAAGAAGGTTATGGAGCTGGTATTTTTTTTATTTCCCCTTCCAAGGAAGTTATCCCCATGTCATATAAACTTGAATTTGACACCACCAATAACATCAGTGAATATGAAGCTTTGTTGTTGGGTTTGAAAGCTGCCAGAGATGTGGGAATAGATAAGTTGTCTGTTTTTGGAGACTCGGAAATTATTATTCACCAGATCAAGAATATATACCAAACCAAATAGAAAAGGTTAAAACAATATAGAAATGAGGTGTGGGACTATGTGGATAATTTATTTTCGGCATCTAATATAAATTTTGTACACTGAAATTTGAATTAGTAGGCTGACTCTTTGGCACTGGCAGCTAGCAGCTTTAAAATGCTGATGTTTCATAATATGAAGTTTGAATTTGAAGCTAGAAACAGACCTTCAATACCGGATAATCTAAAGCATTGGCAAGTTTTTAAAGATGGTGAGGAAATTCAAAGATTTTTGAAAACTATTGAAGAGTTTTCTAACATTTCAATTGATCAAGATGGTGAAGATGCAGAAGCAGAAATGTATGTTGAAGAAGTCCTTCAAGATAAAAAAATTGGCCACAAAATCATTGAACTGAAGACAAACCATCTGCCCAAGGGTTTGGTTCCACTAGAAAGGTTGTTCGATCATAATGATGTTTCCAGGAAGGTTTTTATACAAGCAAAAGAAACAGACGTGGTAGACTGTGACATTAGTTCAGATGAAAATCCCAGGTTAGTAAAGATATCCAGGAAGATGTCACAAAAATAGAAAGAAGCATATGTTGAATTAATGAAACATTATTCAGACATTTTTGCAT
This sequence comes from Picea glauca, assembly GCA_000966675.3. Lineage (NCBI taxonomy): Eukaryota > Viridiplantae > Streptophyta > Pinopsida > Pinales > Pinaceae > Picea > Picea glauca. Next base: position 760,836 of record JZKD02S0048952.1, read on the forward strand.
GGTCTTATGAAGATCTAAAGGTGTTTGATACAGAGATTATTCAGCACAAAATTCCTCTAAAATCGAGGTCAAAACCTGTTAAACAAAAGTTCAGGTAATTTAATCCTTTGTTGTTACCAATAATAGAAAGAGAGATGAAGAGGTTGTTGGAAGCAAAAATCATAGTCCCACTAAGATACTCAGAATGGGTAGCAAACCTTGTACCCGTTAGAAAAAATAACGGAGAGATAAGGCTCTGTGTATACTTCTGAAATCTAAACATGTGCTCTCTGAAAGGCAATTATCCATTACCAAAAATGGATTATATCTTACAAAGATTTGTCGGCGCAAAGAGAATATGTATGCTTGATGGATATTCAGGGTACAATCAAATATCAGTAATGGAAGAGGACAAAAAGAAAACATCTTTTACCACTCTCTGGGGCACCTTTATGTAAGAAAAGATGCCTTTCGGGCTGATGAATGCCAAAGACACATTTCAAAGGGCTATGGACATCACTTTCATTGGAGAGAAAGACAGGTTTGTTTTTATTTACCTTGATGACATCATATATTTTCAGCATCTGATGAAGAACATTTACAGCACTTGAAGCAGACCTTTGATAAATGCAGGAGGTATGGCATTTCACTTAATCCCAAAAAGTCACATTTTTCCATGGAGGAAGGAAATCTTCTAGGACATATCGTCTCACCTAAAAGGATTAAAATAGATCCAGAAAGGGTAAAGGCTATTAATCTAATCAACATTCCGAGAAATAAAAAGTCCATTCAGTCATTCATTGGTAAAATTAATTTTTTAAGGAGATTTATACCTAACTTTGCATAAATTGTCAAGTACATCACTGACATGTTGAAAAAGGATGTAGAAAATAAGTGGATGCTGGAAGTGAGAGAATACTTTGAAAGGATCAAACAATCTATTGTTCAGGAACATGTTCTAATAAGCCCAGATTATTCCAAAGAATTCATGATATTTTCATTTGCATCAGAAAATATCATAGTTGTTGTTCTTCTGCAAAGAAATGAGCAAGGCCATGAGCAACCTATCTCCTTCTTTAGAAAAAATCTCAGGGACTCTGAATTGAAGTATGATTTAATAGAAAAATAGGCCTATGCCTTGGTAAAGGCATTAAAATCATTCAGAGTATATGTTCTTCAATCTAAAATTACAACTTATGTCCCAAGCAGTGAATTCAAAGAAATATTGGTTTATCCAGATTGTGAAGGAAAGCGTGGGAAATGGATAACCAAAATCCTAGAGTACAATCACACCATAAAGCCTACTTGGCTGATAAAGGGACAAGGCCTCGCTAAATTAATGATAGAGTCTAATTGCAAAGAAATTGGGTTATATCATCTTTCAAATGTGACACAAGACTCTTCTCTCCAGATTGAAGAAATAGATTTACAGATAAACAGTAAGTATGCTTCTTCAAAATGGTACAAAGATATCGTATTTTTTCTGCTGAATTTTCAATCTCCCCCAGAGTTGGATAAATCGAAATTCAAATCATTAAAATTGAGAGCTATAAAGTAATGTATTGTTGATCAAACCCTGTTTTGGAAGGACCCCAATGCTTTTCTGTTGAGATGTGTGGACGAAAGGGAAGCTAAAAAAATCTTTCAAGATTTGCATCATGGTGTCTGTGGAGGCCATCATCATTGGAAGGCTGCCTTCAAAATTATTAGAGCAGGCTATTACTGGCCAGTTATATTCTCAAATATTTTTTCTCAGGTCAGGGCATGTGAACCCTATCAAAAATTTGTTGGAAAGAAGAAACTTATATATCTGCCTCCGAAACCAATCATCGCCCATGGACTGTTTCAGTAGTGGGGATTAGATTTCATTGGAGAGATTAATCTGGCATCCTCAGGACAACATATATGGATTCTTACAGCTACAGATTATTTTACGAAGTGGATTGAAGCAATTTTGACTCGGAATACAATAGACAAGGTAATCATGGAATTTCTAGAAGTATATATTTTTTCCAGGTTTGGTTGTCCTAAAAAACTGGTCATTGATAATGCACAGGCCCTTAAATCAAATTCCATGACTAAATTCTGCAATAATTATAGTATCAAATTGGTTCATTCTACTCCCTACTACCCCCAAGGGAATGGATTGGTTGAATCTTCCAATAAGACTCTGATAAGAATTATCAAAAAATTACTTTTAGAAAATAAAAAATCATGGGATTCCAAGTTAAAGTTTTTTCTCTGGGTTGATCGTATCAGCAACAAGAATTCTATTGGGACATCTCCCTTCCAAATGGTATATGGGACAGAACCAATCCTTCCAACTCAATTGGGCCTGCTGGTTTTAAAGTTTCTGCAAGAAGAACTACAGGAACCCAATGATGTCCAAAGAAGAATTTTTCAGATGATTGAAGTTCAACAGGTCAGAGAACAGATTAATCACAAAGCTACTAATCATAAGATCAAAATCGAGGCTACATTCGATAAGGGAACTAAGAAAGATATTTTTAATGAAGGGGATTCGGTGTTAATATGGGACTCCAGGAGAGAGGATAAAGAAAAACATAGAAAGTTTGATAATCTATGGTATGGTCCTTTCAGGATAGCCAAGGTAATGAACAATAACACTTTTCTCCTACATAATTTAGACAACACTGAAATTTTTGGGGGCCCAATGAATGGAAGGTTCTTGAAGCACTAGTTTCTCTAAGGGCTCATCAAGTTTGAGTTAGTACAGTAGGTTTTCTTTTCAATAAAGACCATATACCAAATGGACTTGTTTTTATAGTTATGCTGAGAATAAAAGACTAATAGTTACAGGGGAATCAGTGAATCAAAGATAAATGAAAGGCAATGGTCTGCAGTTCTTGGAGTTTAGTATCAAAACTCCATCCCCAGAAGGAGCCAATGTTAGTCTCTAATTTTTTCTTGGTTTAGTGAGAAACCCTTATCCTAATTTTTCCTTACCTGCACTTCAATTTTTATTTCTAGTTGTTTTCAATTTTTGTTTTGGTATCTTTTGGTTTGCATTACAGTTTTGGGATAGTTTATTTAAGTTTGATTTTGAAAGCACACAGTTTAAAATTGAGGTGTCTCCTTATATTCCTGTTTGAATTTCAAATTTTCAAATTTTTGCTAAAGTCATTAATAGCGCTATGGGAATAATTCTATTCCCGTAGTGCCAAAAAATCATGCAATGATATGTGCCTACCATCTTGATTTTGTTATGATGACAGGAATCATGGGTTGAGAGTTCACATGCGCCCACAAAAGCTTGGAAATTATTTGCAAATTCAACTGTTTCAGAATCTGATTTTTGTGTACTCGTGCAAGACTCATTTCAAATCACACTTTTTCTTGATTATTGTTATATCTTAATTGTTCGAGTTTGTTGAATTCAGTCTTGTAGTGAGGAATATAGGTATCCACTCGAAGGAATGATATACACTAACAATTGCAGGTGGCAAATTTGGAACACGAGGGCGCCAGTTGCAGAATTGTGTTTTGATGGCGCTAAAGAGGAGCGGACAGGTTGTCAAAATAGAACCAAAGGGTGTCAAAATTCTTGAAGCCTATCCTCAGATGGCTCAAAGGTTCAAAGATGTTGGGTGGTATGAATTCCTCACCACTTTTCAAGGTTATGATGAGCAGGTCTCCATGGAGTGTGCTCTGAATTTCGATGGTCACGAGGTCGAAATTGGTAAGATACTAATGCTAGTGACAGAACATGTGGTCACAGAATTTGTAAACCAATTCCTCCTTCCAGATAAGAAAAATCTAGATTGGAGAAGGGGAATACCTCGTAGATGGATTTGACCCAAATGGCACACAGCTCTAGTCGTGATTCATAGGTATATCACCTATGAAGGAAGGTTTTCACTGGTCTATATCTACCATATCAGGATACTAATGCATTTAAATGGTGATTACCCATTAAATCTCCCTTATTTTCTGCTCAAAAGCTTGAAAAAAATGTCAAAAAGAGTGCATTCACTCTCTACCAATGCTAAAAGTAGTCCATTCCATCAAGTTCTGATCAAAACCCTAGTCATGTCTACTTTGAGCGAATTATAGAAGCCCTGGAGCTGGCTCATGCAATATTTAAACCCTATCACTCAGTCCAATAAGCAGAAGAATGGAAGAGGGAGGAATACCATTACACAGAGCCGAGATATTTTTTATGAAACCCCTGTGAAAGAAGAGTTTTCTAATATCAAGGTGACCAGGAGGAGCAGAAGTAAAAGACCTGGGTGGGAGCCCAAAATTGAAGCATTTTCTGAGGAGGATGTTAAAGGGGAAAAATATTCAGATAATGAGCTTGATTCTCAAACTAAAATCAAGCTTGAAATGCCATCAACCAGCAAAAGGGGTGCTGCAACCAACGGGAAAAAGGTTAAAGGTGTGTCTGTATCACAGAAACCTAGAATAAATTCTACTAGGGTCACCAAAAAGTATAGACTGAAGTCAAAGGAAATGTTCAATCCATCAATCAAAGAAGAAAACTTCATAATCATAGAAGATGATTCCGAGGATGTTGAAGCAAGCACCAGGAAAAGGGAAAAAAGGACTCCATTCCCCAAGAAATTTGTCAGCAAAGGAAAAATAATACTTACACCACCTACAGGTCCTGTAATAAGAGCTTCAACCAGATTGGAAAAAGCTAAGGAGATGGCTAAAGGTATCAATGAAACCCCTGAAGATAAACAGTATTACTTTGAAGACTTGGATTGCATACCAGATGTTCCTAAAGCTATAGATTCAGCAAGTTCTAAGGAAGAACATAGCTCGGAATTAGTCTCAAAGCACCAAGTTAAAGCCAAGGAACCCAGCGTTGCCTTAAACCTGAATGAACCTGCACCTTTTGAAGAATGCTCAGGATTCAGAGTTAAAATTAGAACTGATAAAGAAAGGATCAAGAAGTTTCAATAAACAATAAGACAATTAAAGAAGGAGAAGGCACATATAGAACAGTGGAATGCTCACCAACAAGAAAGGATTCAAGGCTTTAAAAAGAAGAAGAAAGAGCAAAGGGCATTACTCAAAGAAATCAAGGATATTAATTTCAGACTCTATTGACACAATGTCGTGCTTACCACTAAGCTCAAAAAGAAAAATGTCAAAGCCACTGTTGTGATTATATCTTAAAGGTAACATGGAAATTTGTTACAATCATGTTTAAATGTTTTCCAAGAAATATGGCAAAGCCTACTCGTTTTTGGTCAATGAAATGCTAAGACCTCAATCTATTTTACAGAATCAAATAAAATTCCCATTTTGTAGAGTCAAATGTAATGTTGGCAATATTTTCTATATCAAGTTGTTGAGATGTGATCTATTTTTGGGTTGTAGAAGTTGTTTTTGAGTGAACTACCTTAGTAGTTAGATACTATTTGAATCTAGTCATTAAATTCTATACTAGATGATAGGATTTGAAAGTTTGATAGATGGTTTAAATAGATAGAAGAAAGACCATGTTCAGGTTGAAAAATTGGAGACCCAAGGGACCTTTTTGTGAAGCACATTGTAAAGGCATTTATGTTCAATTTGACACTTAATAGAAAAGGCATATGGATGGTTAGACCCTCTTTTTCTATTATGTTATTTCTTTATTCATGCTTGAATTCATTATTCGAAATTGCAATGCTTTTTTATTCTTGACTGATTATTTATATAGTGGAAATTTTACTGTAAAGATTATTTTTCAAGTTGGATATCAAGCTGAACATCTTTTTTCTTTATGATATTTTGAGGCAAGAATTCTGGTGAAGTTGACAAATTGAAGGCTTCACCTTCCTTTTTCTTAATTGGTTTAATCCATCTTTGTGTTTACCTATTATTCAATCAATGGGATATACTATGTTTTAATCTTGTTTTTCATATTGTGTTGTTACCTTGAAACCAGTTTCAAACCACCTTACTCAAAAAAACCAATCATAAAACCCTCAAAACTCTTTTTCAATAAATCAATGATTCCCTAGCTTTCCCTTAGCAGTCGAGTGCAACTTTAGGGACTAACAGGGTTGATAGGTATTTGTTTTTTCCTAACTGGTTTTATGCCCTCCTTGATAGGAATGGCATGTTGTATAAGAGAGGGATAAAAACCATGAACATCCTCATCAGACCAAGCAAAAACATCTTGAAATTCACCAAGCAGTCTAGAAAACTTCGATTTTTCTTCATCATAACATTGGGAACCTATTTTAACATTCTTTGGGGGATCGGGTGTTCCAATGTTCAAGGAAATGGTTTCACCCACCTTCCTTTTTGGCTCCTCTTCTTTATGTTTCTCTTTGTTGCCTACAACACTCGATGAAAATGAACTCTCTAGAGGAGTCAATCCCTTAGGAATCTTGTTATCTTTCATTGATATAATTTTCTTAGGCTTATAAGGTTCATTTTGAATGAAAGCATAGATGCTCTCATCACTATGGAAGACCTTCCATGATTCTATATTGTTATGGATATGTGGAGGATATAGAGATTGAAAAGTACAATCATGTCTTTGTGGCAGAAGTTTCTGATTAGGAGAGGCTGCAAAAATAGCTAATCGATCAGCCATTGAGTTCAGCTCCCTCTTAACATGAGTAATGTTGAAAGATAGTAGGTTCAAGATAAGTGCCCAAATAGTTTGGGTGTATAGTTTCATCAAATTTTTGCTAGGAGAGTATATCTTGCATACAATGTTCACAACAAGCTTGGAATCCCCAAAAACTATAAGGTGACCACAATCCAGATTTTAAGCGTTTTCAATGCCTAATAATAAAGCTTCGAATTCAATGACAATTTTTGTGCAAGCAAACTCTAACATATAAGAAAAGTTATGAATTTTCCCCACAGAAGAGTACAAGCTAATGCCAGCTTTGTTTCCTTCATTAGAGCATGAACCATCAAAGTGAATATGCCACATACCGTCGTCTAAGTCAATTTGTTCCAAGGGAGTGTTATCCTCCTCGACAAAGATGGAATACACTCTTAGGTCCTCTTCGATATAATTCACATTAGGTTGTGGGACACTTTCTATGTAAGGAGAAATCCTTCCCTCTCTGAGGACTATGATGTTTTTACCATTCTGAGGAACGGATAAGTGTGTCCAGTTGAGTGAGAGGTATCCACTTGTCAAAGATTTCCAATATCTTCCTAGGATTATCGAGTAGTTTCTTACTAGCATATCAATTACCTAGATATCAAGGGTTGTCCTTATTTCAGGGTGCACACAAAAAACCGTGGTCACATTCTTGATTTCACCTATGGTCATTTGTTGTAGACTATTATAAGAGAGCATGCTTCTGGCATTTTCATTTGTACAAGACAAGGCTAGCTCTTCCATAATAATATTTGACATTACACTTGGGCCCAAACCATTGTCAATGAGGAAACAATGGGCAATCTTATCCATAATATTTACATAAATATAAAAAGGGGGATTTTTTATAGGTACACCTACTTTATGTACAGACGAATCCTCTTCATCTACCTCTTCAGAGAGGTTGGCTATAACAGAAGATTTTCCTTCCATGAATTGTTTTAGATGCTTCTATTGTTTAGGGACGACAACCATGTCCAGAAGCATTGCATCTGCTTTAATGTTGGCCAACTGATTTAGAATATTGTATTTGAAAGATGGGAGAGGGGAGGTATTTCCTTTACTGTCAGGAGCCTTAGGAACCTAAACAGTAGAATCTAGTGAGGATGATCTCGAGTTAGAATAATTGTGGGGAGGATCATATTTTCCTTTTGGAGCATAGGATTTATTCCTAGTATTGATGATCATGACATCTTCTGGCTCTGCAAATCTAGGACAACGATGGTAGTTTCAGGTCTCTTACCAAATATTTTATCTATGGCACTCTTCTTTACCTCACATGTGCTTTCCTCATGGTGTTCCTCACAAAAGTTATACCAACTACGAGGAATGATATATTTAGGCTGAAAATTGTTTTCATTTGGATTTCTAAAGGGGGTGTCCAGAAGAGGATGAAGTTCCAGGGGTAAGAGGGGAGACATTTCCATGTCTCTCATACGATATCATACGATTATTCATGTCTTGTACAAGTTGTAACAAGGTGGACATGTATGTTTGTTTAATTGAGTCTCCCTCAGGAAAACTTGTTCTTTCAAGTTGTTCTTCATACTCTAAATAATTATGCAAAGAGAAACTGAGGTTATCAATGGCCTTTTCCTCAAGCCTATGATGGTAGGGGGAAGGTAAGGCATTATGATAATGCATGAAAGTGGCTTGGTTCTGAGGTCGAATGAATTCAAGGATTTGATTGTATAACTTGATGAAATGAAAGTTGAAGGACTTGATGGTCTCACCATACTTATAAGTGATGTTATTGTATCCCTGTAACTACTCGGATGGGATCTTGGATTTCCCATAGGTGGATTTGAACCAATAGACTAACTCCTCCCATGTAGATAAAATATTAGGAGGGATATCAAAGAAATTGGTCACAGCCTTCCCTTCAAGGGAATTGGCAAATAAGCGCATACAAGTATCATTTTCATTGGCTCCTATGTTGTGAAAGGAATTAGAAATTACCACCAAGTGTTCATTCGTAGTGACAATGTTATTCCATGAAAACCTAGGGATATGTTCTTTGAATTTAGGAAGTGGATGAGTAGCAGGTGCCAAGTTAAGAGGAGAGGAAACATGCCATGGTGTGGTTGTAGCATCTTCTTCAAAATGAAAAATCCCATAATTTTTAATGACTTTGGTGGGGGTTTTGGTAGATTGGACAGGGAATTGGTGAATATACAAGCTACCAATAACTAACGAAGATGAATATTGAGATGAAGAAGCACCTCCAGTGACACCAGATCCACCACTAGATGTCATCTTATGGATAATAGGTAAGGGAGAGAAAGACAAACTGGATGAATGACGCATACCCCCTGCCCTCGGGCCAAGATCCGCTTCAAAATCTTTCTAAACCTGCCCTCTTGAGTCTAATTGACTCCTTGATTCTCCATCGGGAATATATCATACACTCACGGTGTATCCATAGGTCCTTATGAGTTGAGCCTTTGTTAGCAAACACTAGGCATCAACTCTTATCTTCTGATCAACAATGAAATTGCGTCTTTCGCCAAATCGGAACTTCGGGTTTCGCAATTTTGTGATCCCTGATGTCGAGATTCTCGACTCTTCCACCTGTCGAAACCTGAAATTCCAAAATGCCGAAATCCTTGTCCACGTCTTCCTCTGCTCCTATTTCGCGTTTCACGACTTCAGGAATTTCAGAACTGGGAACCCTGATCTCTTGTCTTCTAAAGTGTTGAATTGTCGAATCCCAACACGTTCATCAATTTTTTGGCCCCTCAATGGGTTTTCGCCTTTTTCGGGGTTTCGAACTTCACGATTTCACAATCCTAATCTGAGGTTTCTTGACTCTCCAACCCCCGAACCTCGAAACAGTCAACGGAGTCTGACTCCGATTATTGATGAAAACTCGCCACCTGTCCTCTTGAACTGTACTATGTTTCTGATGTGGGCTCTCATCACTTATCACCCAAGCTATTGGCTTTCGAAACTTGAGCTATCCTCCTGTTGCTATTTCCTCTGTCCTTTCGAAGTTTTGAACTCTGAAATAGTGGCTATACAAAATCAACAGATGACCATCACCCTCCTAATCCAACGACCCTCGTGATTTTTGGCTTTTGGGTACCGGGAGTTCGAAAATATCGATCCCAAAACATTTTTCACCACAAATCCCAAATTCTTGAACCCCGAAACACCGAAATGTCGAAACGCGCCTTCACAGATATTTCGCATTTCACAAATTTGAGGTTTCTAACATGAGGTGCTCTGAATCTTTGTCAATGTGAATGTCAAAACCCAGATCCCTGAAATGTCGAAATGCCACTTCAAGCATTTTCTAAGTTTCAAAATTCTAGGTTTTTCAATACAAAGGCCACTGGCTCCTTGTCATCAGGACTTCCGGTATTCTGAATTCCGAATTACCGAAATCCTAAAATTCACATCCAATTCTATCGCGACTTGGGACTTCAGGTTTTTCCCTCCACTATGTCTCGATCACTTGTCCTCAAGACCCCCAAAATTCTGAAACGCCAAAAATTCTTCTCCTCGCCTTCACATACGATAATCCAGTTCGCGCTTCGGGAGTTCGAGCAACCAAGGGTTTCATCCACAATTCGGACTTACAACTCTCAAAATTACAAAATGATCTCGACAGTCCAATAGTCATGATAAATGGTCCATATTGGACCCTGCCTCTCGAAGGATGAATTTGTCCAATTGCTTAACTTCCCCACAGCTCTCTTGGATCCTACGATCCTCGCTATTTCATCAATTCTCCACAGAGAATTTCGACCATTCGATTCTTCCCTCAAGAACCCCTGTGAAATGAACTAATTTTCCCTCGTTGTGACCTTCCTTCTGCAAAGAAACTTCACTTCACCTTCCTTTGAATACTTCAAAGGAACTACCCCTTCTGAGCTTCTCTGATAAATTTAAGCCTAAAAAAAAAAGGCCTCTTCTCGCACTCCTTAAGGAAGACCTTCAAATACTTCTAAGTATTTGGCTCTCCGACTTTGTGCACCTTCTACAACAGCAGTCCTTCGACTCTTAAATCTTAGTCGATAAGTCCTAAGGTCTCGACCAGCCTGTGCACACCTTGCACGATTTCTGTGCTTCACCTGCTGAAATGGGAACAATGGTATCTCTCCTGAGCTTTTAGAGATAAACTCTGAAACTTGTCAACACACACCTTGCGGACGCTTTCACTGCACTCCTTGCAAGAACTTCTCTTACTCAGGAAGAGAAACAATTGAAACTCATTCTCTCTCTTTTCCAGACTTCAAACATTTAACATGAAATCATATACATTCACAGTACTAAATAAAATGCATAACAAAGAGCATAAAACAATTGTAAGCAGACCATTTAGCATGTACAAACAGAAAACATCATAACACCATGAATCTGAATTAAATCTTCATATATTAATTCAAAGCTCCTATACATGAGTTCTTCTTCTCAACTCTCTGCTACATCTCTCGCTTCTCTTGCTCTATGCTAATGTTACAATAATGATCTAATGATCTAAAGATGAGGGTGTCTATATTTGGTTTTCCCTCCTGCTCCTAAAACTGTCTAATCTATCATTCAAATCTACCTACTTTCATTAACTATTCATAAATGCCTCTACATTATACAGATGAGAGTGAATCACTCATGATTTGTTTACAATATGCAAGTATGCTCCCCTTTAACCATTTCATTAATGCTACAAAAACATTTCAAAAATGTGTGTTGGTGGTCTTCCAGCTGTCTTTCGCCTTCATGCTTGTTTGGCTGCTGACGATGCTCCTACATCATACTCCCTTGCTTGAAAATTTTCATGAACTCCTGTTCATGAGCTCTTGCATGATTTGTCCATGCTTATGAATTTCTGCCTCATCCTCCCAACTGGAATCTTCAACTAGATGTCCCTTCCATTTGACCAAGTATTCAAAGTACTCTTTCGTCCTGGTTTTTTTGCTAACCCTCTTGTCAATTATTCTTTCCATCTATGGATTTTCAGCTATAGGCATTTGTTTGGTCCACTGAACCTCTGTCTGTTCATTTTCTACCCCTAATTCTTTAGCTCTGTAAGGGTACAAATTTGAGATGTTGAATATCAGTGAAATTCTGATCCCATCAGGTAATTCAATCTCATATGTGTTTTCCCAAAAAAAAATTATGACCTTGCATGGTCCAATCTTCTTCATTTTCAGTTTGTTATATGTCCCCCTTGGGAACCTCTCCTTCCTTAGATGTGCAAGAATCAAATCACCAAATTCAAATTGAAGTTCTCTCCTATGTTGATCTGCTCTGCACTTGTACTCTTGAGTCAAATTCTGCAATCGTTCCTTAACTCAGCTATGAAGATCCTTCATTGTTTCTGCAAACTCCTCTGCACTAGCACTTCTGAATTTAGTTTGTTCCATGTCTTTCAATTCAGAAACTCCCCCTGGTTGCATTCCATATACAATTTGAAATGGACTCTTCCCTGTGATTCTATTGATCAAATCATTATAAGCAAATTACGCATGTGGCAGAATGTGATCCCACTGACTGTGGTGTTCAGTCATTAGGCTCCTCAGTAAATATCCCAAGCTTTTGTTTACAACTTATGTCTACCCATACATCTGAGGATGATAAGCTAAGATAAAATACAAACTTGTCCCCAGCTTCTTCCATAAAATCCTCCAGAAATGTCCAACGAACTTGGTATCCCAATCTGAAACAATACTCCTTGGAAAACCGTGAAGTCTGACGGCTTCTTTGAAAAACAATTTTGCAATATGAGTTGTGTCATTGGTTTTCTGGCATGGTATGAAATGTGTCATCTTTGAAAATCTGTCTACCACTACAAAGATTGAATAAAATCCTCTTTGTGTCCTTGGCAGCCCTAATACAAAATCCATGCTCACTGCATCCCACGGCCTCTCAGTTATGGGTAATGGTTGGTATAATCCTATGTTCTGCCTTTTCCCCTTTGTGTGAGGACAAATCCTACACCTGTCCACAAATTTCTTAACATCTATCCTCATCCTTGGCCAAAAATATGCACCATTCAATTTTGAGAACGTTTTTTCATGATCGAAATGTCCAGCCAATCCTCCACTATGTTTTTCTTTCAGCAGGTTCTCCCTCATGGAGAAATTTGGAATACATAACTGATTGCCCTAAATAATAATCCACCCTGGATCATATATTCAGTCCATTGGATTTTTTCCTTGAGAATTGGATTCTTAGATGCCTCATACGCTACTTTAAAATCTGGGTCATCCCTATACATTTCTTTGAGGTTATCAAAACCCAAAGTTTTGACTCTAAATTCCTACATAAGCAAACATTTCCTACTCAAAGCATCAACAACTTTGTTAGCAGTTCCAGAAATATGTTTAATTACAAAAGTAAAATTCTGCATGTATTCAACCCATTTAGCATGCTTTTGGTTCAACTTTTCCTATTGAGTCATGAATTGCAAAGCGTGATTATCGTTGTACAAAACAAACTCCTTACGAACCAAATAATGTCTCCATTTCTTTAGTACTTGTATGACTGCATAGAATTCCTTGTCATGTGTTGAATATTTAATCTTTGCTTCATTCAACTTTTCACTGAAGTATGTGACTGGCCTTTTTTCCTGGCTCAAGACTACTCCAATTGCAAATCCACTTGCGTCACACTTGACCTGGAACGTCTTGTTAAAGTCTGGAAAAACCAGAATTGGTTGCTCTATGTTCTTCTTCTTCAACAGATTGAAACTTTTCTCTGCTTCCTCTGTCCAATGAAAAGATTTATGTCTTTTCTTCACCGTATCCATCATTGGTGCGCTAATTCCATTGAAATTTTGGATGAATTTCCTGTAGAAACTAGCTAATCCATGGAATCTTCGAACTTCAAATACACCTTTCAGTGATGGCCAATTCTTAATCGCTTCTACTTTTTCCAGCTCCATTTTCAACTTATTCACAGAGATAACAAATCCCAAATAAATGAGTTATGTCCTCATAAATGATTATTTCTTCACATTTATCATCAATTTCTCTTGTTGTAATCTCCTCATCACTGTAGCTAAATGCTTCAAATGCTCTGCTTCTATTTTGCTGAAAATTAATATATCATCAAAATATATAATGACAAAATCTCTCGATGAAATCCTTCAAGACTTCATTCATCAATCTCATGAAAGTACTGGGCACATTTTTTAAGCCAAATGGCATAACAAGCCATTCATACAACCCCTCATTTTTCTTGAATGTTTTCTTCCATTCATCACCTTCTCTCATACGAATTTGATGATATCGTCTTATCAAATCAATTTTTGAAAAAAACTTTTCTCCACTCAAACAATCTGTCAAATTGTCCATCCTTGGCAATGGAAATCTATATCTGATGGCAATCTTATTGATTTCCCTTGAGTCTGTACACATCCTCCAGCCTCCATCTTTCTTTGGGCTGAGCACTGTTGGAATAGCACATGGACTCAAGCTCTCTCTAACCAATCCTTTGTCCATTAAATCCTGGACCTGTCTCTTGACTTATTCATTCTCATGTGCTGTCAACCTGTACGTTTCTTTGTTTGGTAAACTAGCTCTGGGTATAAGATCAATATGATGACTTATACTTATGATCGGTGGCAACAAACAAGGTAGTTCATCCACTACTATATCAACAAATTCCTCCAGCAACTTCTGGATTTCCTCTGGTAAATCATCCATCCTTGTACTGGTCAAAACAATTATAGGCTTCCTGACCACAACAAATTGTGTGTCTTCCTTCTTTTTAACCTCCTTAAGAAGTTCCTTCCCACTCATCAGAAGTATATTGTTTCTCACCTCTGTTTTCACTTCTTTATCCTTAATCGACAGCAACATGTGAGTTCTCCCATTCTTCTCCAAGGTGTATGTGTTCTTTCTCCCATCATGAATCACATTCTTGTCGTATTGCCATGGTCTACCCAGCAATAGATGACAAACATCCATGGGAATGACATCACATAATATTTCATCCTTATATCCTCCTATTTTAAATTCAACTAAACATTGTTTAGTGAAATTTACCTGATGTCCTTTTTGTAGCCACAAAACTCTGTATGGGCTTGGATGTTCAACAGTCTCTGGCACCTATTCTAGCAACAACCCTGAATAGGCGTTCATCCAAAGCATCTTCGACTACAACTTCTTCTCCTTCATATCCAGCTTCATCTTCACTTTCAGCCTCACTAATATCTCCAGCGTCGATTGTGCGCCTCTGTGTTGTCTCCATGGCATCAAGCCTGGCACATAATTCGTGCATTTCTCTTTCCACTACTGGATTAGGAATTGGCCTATCTCTTATTTGTAGTGGCATGGCTGTAAAATGTCTCTTTTCTCTGCTACATAAAGAAAAGAACTCTTTCTAAGCTTTGATACCAAAATTGACGCAAACCCCCTGCCCTCAAGCCGAGATCTGCTTCAGGATCTTTCTAAACCTACCCTCTTGAGTCTAATTGACTTTTTTATTCTCCTTCAGGAATATCTCATACACTCGCGGTGTATCCACAAGTCCTTATGAGTTGAGACTTCGTGAGAAAACACTGGGCATCAACTCTTATCTTCTAATCAACAATAAAACTGTGTCTTTCGCCAAATCGAAACTTTGGGTTTCACGATTTCACGATCCCTGATGTCGAGATTCTCGACTCTTCCACCTGCCGAAACCTAAAATGATGAAATGTCGAAATCCTTGTCCATGTATTCCTCTGCTCCTGTTTCGCGTTTTGCGACTTCGGGAATTTCAAAACTGGGAACCCCGATCTCTTGTCTTCTAAAGTGCTGAATCTCCGAATCCTGACACGTTCATCAATTTTTTGGCCCCTCAACGGGTTTTCTCCCTTTTTGGGGTTTCGGACTTCACGATTTCATGAATCCTGACATGAGGTTTCATGACTCTACAACCCCCAAACCCCGAAACAGTCAACGGAGTTTGACTCCAATTATTGATGAAAACTCGCCACCTGTCCTCTCGAACTGTACTCTGTTTCTAACATGGGCTCTCGTCATGTATCACCCAAGCTATCAGCTTTCAGAACTTGAGCTATCCTCTTGTCGCTATTTCCTCTGTCCTTTCAAAGTTTCAAACTTCGAAATAGCGGCTATACAGAATCAATGGATGACCATCACCCTCCTAATCCGATGACCCTCATGATTTAAGGCTTTCGGGTACCGGGAGTTTGAAATTCTCGATCCCAAAACACTTGTCACCACAAATCCTGAATTCCCAAACCCCGAAACACTAAAATGTCAAAATGTGCCTTCACAGATATTTCACGTTTCGCAAATTCAGGATTTCTGACATGAAGTGTTATGAATCTTTGTCAACGTGAATGCCAAAACCCCGATCCCCGAAATGCCGAAATGCCACATCAAGGATTTTTTGGGTTTCACAATTCTGGGTTTTTCAATCCAAAGGCCCATGGCTCCTTGTCATCAGGACTTCCGGTATTCTGAATCCTGAATTACCGAAATCCCAAAATTCACATCCAATTCTATCGTGACTTGCGACTTTGAGTTTTTCCCTCCACTGTGTCCCGATCGCTTGTCCTTAGGACCCCCGAAATGCCAAACTCCGAAATTACGAAATGTCGAAAATTCTTCTCCTTGCCTTCACATACGATAATCTAGTTCACGCTTCGGGAGTTTGAGCGACCAAGGGTTTCGTCCTCACTTCAGGCTTACAACTCCCAAAATGTTGAAATGATCTTGATGGTCCAACAGTCGTGATCAATGGTCCATATTAGATCCTGCCTCTTGAAGGATGAATTTTTCCAATTGCTCAACTTCCCCACAGCTCTCCTGGATCCTACGGTCCTTGCTATTTTGTGAATTCTCCACAGAGAATTTCAACCATTCGATTCTTCCCTCAAGAACCCCTATGAAATGAACTAATGTTCCCTTGCCATGACCTTCCTTCTGCAAAGAAACTTCACTTCATTTTCCTTTGAATACTTCAAAGGAACTACCCCTTCTGAGCTTCTCTGATAAATTCAAGCCTCGAAAAAAAAGGCCTCTACTCGCACTCCTTGTGGCAAACCTTCAAATACTTCTAAGTATTTGGCTCTCTGACTCTGTGCACCTTTTGCAACAGCAGTCCTTCAACTCTTCAACCTTAGTCGATAAGTCCTAAGGTCTTGACCAGCCTGCACACACCTTGCATGGATTTTGTGCTTCACCTGCACTTCTGCTAAAATGGGAACAATGGTATTTCTCCTGAGCTTTCAGAGATAAACTCTGAAACTTGTCAACACACACCTTGCGGACGCTTTCACTACACTCCTTGCAGGAACTTCTCTCACACAGGAAGAGAAACAATTGAAACTCATTCTCTCTCTTTTCCAGACTTCAAACATTTAACATGAAATCATATACATTCACAATACTAAAGCAAATGCATAAAAGAGAGCATAAAACAACTGTAAGTAGACCATTCAACATGTACAAACAGAAAACATCATAACACCATGAATCTGAATTAAAGCTTCATATATTAATTCAAAGCTCCTATACATGAGTTCTTCTTCTCAACTCTCTGCTACAACTCTCCCTTCTCTTGCTCTATGCTAATGTTACAATAATTATCTAATGATCTAAAGATGAAGGTGTCTATATTTGGTTTTCCCTCCTGCTCCTAAAACTGTCTAATCTATCATTCAAATCTACCTATGTTCATTAACTATGCATAAATGCCTCTACATTCTACAGATGAGAGCGAATCGCTCATGATCTGTTTATAATATGCAAGTACACTTCCCTTTAACCATTTCATTAATGCTTCAAAAACATTTCAAAAATGTGTGCTGGTGGTCTTCCAGCTATCTTACGCCTTTGCGCTTGTTTGGTTGCTGACGATGCTCCTGCATCAATGAATCAGACAAGGTTCTCCTTAGATAACTTTGTTGGGTTGATAACACAACGTTCCTTCTTCCTATTTCAGTGATAGGATTAATTTCAAGTGATAAGCCTCTTCTTCTCCTAGAAACACGAGGATCTAAGGACATGAAAAGAAGATAAAAGATGAAGGAAAAATAAAGTTATGGTTGATTCCTAAGTTGTCTATGCCTAGCTTTCCAACATTCTTGGGCACTTATGTCTTGTTCAATTGCTTCCTATGAATGATTAAGCTTAGCCCAAGTATTAGCAGTGTCTAAAATGGTGCTAAACAAGTTTAAAGCAATGTTGGTCTGATCTTGAAGACTGGGCTCAATATTAGGTTGCCTTGCAACAAGTACAATCATTAAGAATTGAAACAGTCAAAGAATCAATATCATAAAAATAGATATATTCGATGATTATCAAGCATAAAATCAACCAGAGATATATGGAAGATCTCCCCAGTATGGTTGCCAAATAAATGTTGAGGAAAAGATATGAAATAATCTTACTCAAGCATTTTCATATCTTTCTTGGCTAAATCAAGATAGACGGGAATATCACCCTATGTTTATCGCTCAAAAATTGTTCCCTAATCCACAAGTATTGGTTAAAAGGGCTTAGGCTAATTTTTTTATAAATGAAAGATTGCTGAAAAAATCAATGTTTATGTAATTTTCTGAATATAAAAGATGCATAAATAAATGTAGAGACATAAGTAAAAATACCAAGTCAATAATTAACACATATGAGTCATAAAGCAGTCGCTTATTTCATTCTAATCCATCAAAAGAATCATTTTCTTTACAAAATTCCCTAAGGAAGTTTGGACTAAAGTCAAACTTAGATGTCCCTAATGAAAACCATATAAAAGGAATTTTGACAAAAAGTAAAAAACTGAAATTTAAAAGCTGGATCAGCTTGCCATAGATTGATGCCCACTCGACTCTATACAATATACTTTATTAGTCATGAAATTTAATTCACAAACAGACAAGTCTACACAGATTATCAAAGATAGATCAACACCTCTCAAAAACAAGTGTTTGAATGATGTAATTCAGCCTTGAATCTTGTTGTCTACAATAGGATCCTGTTGTCATAAAAGAGAATTAGGATTTCAATGAATTAAAGAATGAATGAAAACTGAACTATCTCAATAAAACTCAAGATCATACCTTAGTATGCTTTCTCCTTCTATTCTCCCCTTATTCCTCCTTCTCTTTTTGCCTTTAAGAAATCAAAATTACTTGAAGTAGTTAAACTACTTCTTTAGTTAAGTTAACTAAACTCAACCAACTTTTAGTTTAGGGGGAAAATTAATAAAATAATAATAAGGGTCTTTAATAAATAATAACTAGTAGGTGGGACCCCTTGTGACTCCCTTTAGTTTCTTTAACTAGTTTCTTTAATCAATCAAACACATCCCTCCTTGTGGCTCCCATCATCACTCTCATAATTTGAAAATTAATATCAATGATATTTTAAACCATATCCAAAAATATAATATCCAACATATCCAAAAATTATGTGTTGTTCAAAAACTTCAGAAGTCAATTGTTCTCAACAATCAATAAATAAAAACACACAAAACCATATTTGTCACTCTAGGAGGAAATTTTCCCCTTGTTGCTACTATCTCCCTTTGATTTCTCTAAATTTTCCTTAGGCTCTGTGGAGCCTTTAGGCCTGATCTCACTGATAACATGAGAGAAATCATCTCTCAAATGCATGTGGGATGAAAAGGATTTGGCAGAGTCATTTGAGGGAGAGGAGGGGACAACAACAGCTTTTCCTTTATCAGGTGCATGGTGGCTTTGGCTTTTAACCTCTTTCTTGTGTGGGAAGACTATACTGGTGAGTGTGCAGGGGAAACTTGGACAATTTGGTTAACCGATGGAGGAAGAGTAGGTAGAGACAAATTGGGCCAGCCATCATGATGGGAGACTGTCGAGTGGACAATCTCTTTCCATCTGTCATTTTTAGGGACTTCAGGTTGTAACGATACATGAGGGGGAATTGGGATACCAAGGACATGTGGGGCTTGGAAAGGAGGCCTTTCTAGCCTAGGTTGGACTACTCCTTGTCTAATCCAGTTAAAAAAATCCATCTTGGAATAGCGGGTTCAAATATTGTGAGTCTTCATAAAAATGTATAGAAAACTTGGCCTTCTAGGGCCCCTATTCCAATTTCCTCTTCCCCTATTACCCCGGCCATGGATACCTCTGTCTAAGAATCTCATTCATGTATGCATTATTTATTAGCAACTAGTTTCTTCAACAAACCATACATGACATCTCTTTAAATATGAAACAAAGTTAGTCTCAGCAACACATCAGACTCATGCAATCCAATCCATAAAAATCATTTAATACTTGTTAATGAGTAGGCGAGGAATAAGGGTTCTGGGATATATGAGGGATTGTATTGAGCAAAAAGTGGTAAAATGAAGGGGGTAGATCATGATTACCACTCAACAAATCATCAAACAATCAGTTGTATAAAACATATCAATTGTAACTCATCCTTGTGCCATCCTTCAACTGCTATAATACAGATTTTTCATTTAACTATAATTTAATTTTAAGAACATGGAGTGAATAGTGAATTTGGGAAGGTGAGGGGACTTGTAATATGTGGAAAAGTGAGAGAATGGCAGGGAAATAACAAATATTGTTCATAAAAAAAACCAAGTAATCAATAAACATAACCTTGTACTCAATACAAAAAATACCAACACCAATTCAATAATTACTGTGTATAAAAACTGCTCATTGTTCTAGCATTTAACTTCCTCAAAACTTCTCAAATAGAACAGTCTGTGCAATCAAACTCATAATTGAAACAATTTTCCATTCAAAAGTCCTATTGAGAAAATGCTTGGTCTTTATATTATTTCGTTTTTAGGATTTAAAGAAAACACACAACAACATTGCTTCACCTCTATCTCATAATGCATCACTATAAAAATATCATACACTTTCCATCAATTCACAATCGGCCAATTAAAACATTGTTATAGGAGAATCCCCCTATGGACAAGTGGATTTCCTCTTGGATGTTAGACCCCTAACTTCAAGATAGAAAGTGTTATTATGGACACTGACATTCCTTTATCATAAAGATAAACTATCAAAGAAGAAGAGGGGAGAATGGTAAATACCTCTTTACCGATGTTTGTCCTTGCTCTCTCTGGGATGATCTTGATCTCCAAGTTCAGTTGAAGGTCCTATGATACAATGAGCAATAACAACAATACTTCCTACTATACTATGATTAGCTTCATGATGAATCTATGAAAGAGACAAGTTCATATACACAAACTTTAAAGGAAACAGGCCAATCATGAATTTATATTAATGAGAACAAAGTGTTTCTTACAGCCATGGATGTAGTGCAGCAACTTCGCCAAGCTCCCTTTGTCCAGACCCTTGCTCAAATAATCCACACACAAAATGTTGATGCTTCAATGATATCTCCCTTATGAGATCATAAGTTAGATGCTTTACAATGTCTCTATCCCTTCCTTATGAGATCATAAGTTAGGTGCTTCTCTCAAACTTTATCCTCCTATTTTCACCATGAGAAGGCCTCCTTATATAATCTTGGAGAGGCCCAACCACTTGAGAGATCTTTGGGATAAGTTGAGGATTCTTCTCCTTCAGTTGAGGATCTTCCCTAAGATCATGCCTTGACCTCAGATTTGAATCCAACTACCTTCAGAGATTGAGGGGATTCTTCCCTGATTTATCTCAACAAGCCAAAAATTTGCTTAGAAAGGGTATTTCTCCCCCAAAAGGGTGCTCAGAGCATTCCAACGCTCCCCCAAAGAAGGCTAGGCAGCATTGGCGCTCCCTGACAGTGGGTAGGAGAGTTTTTCCTTCCAAAAATCATTTTTAAGTTGTTTTTTCAGTGGAAAAAGGCTTGTACTCCTTGTCAAGTGATTTATCCTCTTCAAAACCAGTCTTTGAGGTGTCTTAAGTGTCCTTATGATGTTTTTAGAGGCATGAAATAGGCAAGATGGCAGTATAATGTTTGCGACACTTGTGACACTTTTGATCAAGATGTGACACTTTTGGACAAGATGCGACACTCACAACACTTGTAATGACAACACTTGCGACACTATTGAAGTGAGTAATTTTCATGTGTAACAAACATATGCACAGGTCCATTTTCAAAATGAATAGACTTCTAAATGTTACGAGGAAAATCTCCACTGTTGAGCACTTGACCCAAAGCAATATACCTCCAACTAGTCCACAACAACCAAGAAAAGAAATCATATGGTGATAATATATGATGTTATCACATTCACTAGCATAATTCATTAATATACATGGCAAATATTCCCATGGAATAATAATTCAAATATTTGCAAGATATTAATTGGACGGAAAAAGAGTATTTCTATTAATATATGATCAGCAGAAGTGAAAAAGTTATAGACTTCTGTGTTGGCACGGTTCAGAACCGAGAAACTAATTTCCTTCCAGTTGGACCTCCACCACTTCAACCCTCCACCAAAGGCAAGCTCATAGAAGAGAGACAATGAAGTTATCAATCAATAAGGGAAGAGCTTGGGGGTTGAACACTATGTTCAGACTTAAAGGACAAAGGGATGCAAACTCAATATGAAATGAACAAATTCTCCAGAGTAACTTTTCTCTCAAAGTTGAATTGTTTATCCTCTTTTCCATATCTCGTAATTGGCCCATTTATAGCCTTCAAATGGAACTGAAGGGCTGAGCCAGAACATTTCCAGTATATGGAAGGCCAAGGATCATAGATCTCCTATCGTGACATGGAAACCTGACACCATTTTTAATTTTTGGGCACAAATCCCAATGTACGCGAGATGTAGTGGTGTAGCCTTTATATACGCATGATGTATAGTAGTCAAGGTGCGTATATGTGGAAAAAATGTATTTTGTAGCTATGGGATTTACAAAAAGGGATGAAAATTCTACATAGGGAAATGGAAAAGGCCCTCTGTGAAATATTTCATAGGGTGAGGCAAATCTTGCTATAACAGATGCCCCCTAATGTGTGAGGTCATAGGAGTATCTGCGATGGTCAAAATACATTATAAAAAACCAGAAGTGGAGTGATGGGGAACTAGCTGGAAGAACTAGTTGCTCATTACATTATGCATTGAATTTGCATACATGGCTGCCAATTTGAATTACAGTGCAGATCCATGTGAAAATATACCAAACAACTATCTGTGGCCATGATTAGGCAAATACAAATGCAATTACATGCCAAAGGTTGTCATAGTCACGAACAAGGCCTAGTAGAACCAGTCTCAAAATCAATCTGAAGATAGATGTATACCATGGAGTACAATTTGATCTCCCATGATCACTGAATTCATATAGGTACGAGTCCAATAAAAAGGAAGCAACAAATCAGGAAAGTTGCAGCCACATACTGATGTATTCTAGTCTTATACACAATATGGCAAAGGTGCAAGTCTACATCATGTGAATAAAAGAGTTGAGGTTGAAAACAATGAGACATTGTTTGATTACCGGTCATTGAGGTATATTGTTAACAAACGTGAGACAACCTATCGATAATGAAAGTAGGTATCAAGGCACTAAGTACATTCTTACAAGTGTGAATAAAGGAGTTGGGGTCGAACACTTGAAGAATTCATCGTTCAAGAGACATTGATGTATTCCCAACTGTCGATGGCAAGAGAACCTGCCACTAATGTTGCAAGCCTCAAGGTACTCATAAGACTCTAGGTCTTGTTTCCAGAATAGATGAGTTGAAGTCGATGGAAGGAGACCCATTGAAAGGAAAGCATTAAGGCATATCTCATCATTCAGCATGAGGTACAAAGAAAGAGCTTCATGATTTGGAGGAAATCAGACAAAGAACATGTTCATGAACCAACGAACCTATTTGTATTTTCCATGTTCCAAGTGAAAGAGGTACACGAAAAACACCCTCTAAATAGCATCCAATGAGGAAAACTGTTGAAAAAGGCAAGGAAAACACCAATAAGTCTAATGGCATCCAAGACACTGCACGAATCCCAATGTGTGAATAGATGTCTTGTCGTAGAACATAAGGGAAACCACCCAGTCAACGACCAATGATGAAATGTCGATTGTTGGGTTCAAGGTTACCTACCAATGATGAAAGTAGGACCAGGGTGTGTAATAGGACTATAGTATCATGTGATTCTGAGTCAAAATGAGGGTATGGCTGACATGCAAAGACAAGAGTTCTGAGGAATGGCCGACACAGGTTGATAAATTTCCTTTGAACAAGAGCATGAGACATAAGGAAGACTCTGGCAACATAGACTCAATGATGAAACCATGAGATGCAAGAGGCATCAATGAAATTCTCCATAGGGACTAGAAGAGTAACCAGTCGGTAGAGAAAACTCTTTGTAACGAGATCAACTCCCTAAGGCCATGCTAAACCCAAAATTATGATGACAAATGGACTCAATAACTTTGTTCTCTTTTCAAAGGTGACACGATTTCTGCCAATATAAGATAATACTCCCTTCCCACCCAAATATTTTTGTTTTTTCATAGACAAATGAATGCTATGATACAGAGGAGGAAACAAGTGTCGCAAGTAAGAAAAAATAGTTCTAGCAGTGGAACATACCTATGCTCAATGCAAGGATATGCATGTGGGAGATGGACACTTGGGGGAATATTCCCTCCTGGGTATAGGGTGTCAAATTGTGAAGGATATAAATGAGTCTCTCCTTGGTTGCGGATGAAAAATTGCTGAGGCAAATGGTTTATAACGCCAAGCGAGAACTGGCTATAGGCTCCATACTACAAGCAAGGGCATGATATAAAATAACAACTTAATGCCAAAAAATTTCATTTTTCATGATCTTTAGTCTACTTGGTGTGAAAAAGGGATAACTTGTACCAAATTGACGTCCTTTCTGTAAGTTTTAAACCTGTGAAGTAAAGCAATGCATATATATTCTTAAGCAATACAGAAATTAATCAATGGCTCATACACAGAATACACAGAGATCTTTACCGGAAACCCT
>JZKD02S0048952.1:789387-806988 GCA_000966675.3 Picea glauca
CTTGGGTGAAGGGATCATCAGACGCAGTCGTCGTATCTGACGCACCCACACACACACACATGCAAAGAATATAACACATACCCAACACTTTCAAATCCAATTTACGAGTGTGAAAGAGACAAGTTCACTCGGCAATATTTTCGCTTTTTGAAGACGAGTTGGAGAAAAGCTTAAATTAAACTCGGTTGGGAGTCCTCTAGGTATAAGGTAGCATGTTTATGAGTGAGAAATGAGGCTCAACATAAATTCATGTATTATTTATAAGGGACTCCCAGTCCTATGGAAAAAATCTCTGCATGGGTACCAAATGAAGTAGAGGATCTAACTAGGAAACCCATTTTTGGTAAGTCTCTACCACTTGATAACAACACGTCTTATATCAGATGGAAGTCTCCGTGTCGCAAAAAATGGTTTCGTACATAAGGCATATGAGTGACAATTATAGGACAATGCAAAAGTGCATGGTGGAATGGATACCTATCCTATATGTTGGGTAGTGAAAATAACTGCCCGTGGTTATGAACAGTCAACATAACGTTGAAATCCACAAGAATCCATGGTGAAAACTAAAAAAATCAACTCAATCCACTGTTGTATTAGTCCATTAGGCGAAAAAATGACTCAAAACCATAGAAAGTGGGTAAAAACTGCTATAAATAGTAACAAAACCAAAAATTACTATGTCATTTTGACGTTTTACCCAAATAGTGAAAATTGGACCAAAATACCTATGATCTTCAACTGGTGATTTTGGGAGTGTCGAGTGACGAAATCAAAAAGCGTCTGGACCAGGTAATTCCTCTTCCCCTCCTCTTCCTTTCTAGTGGATTAGATTTTTAGATTAGGTTTCAAAATTTGAGAAACTTAGGGTGAAAATTGAGTAACTCAGTGTACGCGGGCTACCATTCATCGGATCATGTATATGTGAGGTTATACGTGATTTTGTAAAATACAGGAAGCATGTACTCAGCCCTATATGTGACTGTGAATGCATCAGCTCGCATAAAAGTCCATAAATAATGTTTTCTATGGTTGCTAACTCAAAAATTGACTTTTCTTCAGGGATGATTTTAAGGATGAAAATTTATTTTCAAATGTAGAAACCTTGGTGAATCGTTCTAATCATTCATATGCCAACTATAAAATGTTGACGATATTTTTGTAAAAATATTCAAATTTGTAAGGATTTTATATAGTTTGTATAAAATTTTGGCAATTTTTAAGGTAAAATATTTTTATCCTATAGAATTTGGGCAAATCAATTTTAGAATAACGAATCGTTTTTTGGGAAAAACCATGGAAAATTAGCCCAGGAGCAAAATTTAGCCCTCAAAATCATCCATGCTTTTCTCTGGAAGGATGGTGCTAGAATGGAGGGAAAGGGAGCACGAGGAGGCATATGTTTTTGTGGATAGAGATTCGGGGGCCCAAATGGCCTTGAAAATATGCGGCTTGTATAAATTTTCGACACTCAAAGGGATGAGGGCTCAAGTGAGGTTTCTTGAGATGCTTGTGGATTACTGGGATCCTGACAGTGAGAGCTTCAGCCTCGATGGGAAACCATTGAGGATTGAAATCGAGGATATATACATTTTGATTGGGTTATCGCATCGGAGTGAGGTGGTGAACCTCAAAGCCCGGGGAGTTGGTAGCGGTATGAAGATAGAGGAGTACATAGATGCTCATTGTGTAGCAGGGACCCTGAATTTCGGGAGTCAAATCCCCATCTGAGTGATAAACAATCTCAGCCTCAATATTGTTGTCCTCATGTTGACCAGGATCACAGGATCGGCTTTGTTGCACGAGGAATCAAGGTTGGTCATGTTCTATGTTGTAGAGTGCTTGAGACCCAAAATATATGATTGGTGTACCTCACTACTGGCTAATATGAAGATCCAGTTGACAAAGTGAAAACAGGGTGGAAAGAGGAACTTCGGGTTTTCCTCTATCTTATGCATCTTCTTCTTCAAGCGGGTTCTAGGTTTGGGACCTAGAGTCGAGATCATTTTGAGAGGACCTCATGATCCATCCATGGCACGATGGACTGAGGTAATGAGATGGCAGAGGGGAGGTAGGGTGCCCACACCCTACAATGACGATTTCTTCTACTGGTGGAGGTAACAGGTCATTTATCTAGATGACTACCCCTATGCAAGGATCGACTTCAGAGGGGACCCTAACATGCCACTCCCACCAGGGACAGCCTATGGGGACATAGGTATGTCAATGTTTTTAAATATTTCATTTTTTGTATTTTTGCATAGTAAAACAAAAATATTTTTGGAAGATGCTTAAGTACTAACTAGAAACTTGTGTGATGTAGACATGGGTCCACGATGGCCAGACAGGATTCCTCGACATCATCAAAGGCACCGGGGAGATGAGGTGGCAGGAGGAGAAGTAGAGAGAGTCCTTCAAAACATGCAGGGCAACCTGTCTCATTTAACTCATAGGATTCTGATGGTTGAGGTAGAGGATTTGTCGGAGGCCATGCAATGGAAAGTGGTTGGTGTGCCCAGAGCTTGGGTGTGACTCTTTCACTGTCTTGTAAATGTCGTAGTTTGTTATCATGACACACATCTGGCACCATAGGCATAGATGTCATGGATCTTTTATTATCAGTCGTATATGTGTATTGAGGGTGTTAGCCCCAATTTTGTACTATAAACATCATATTTTTTGAAATATATATAAAACAGGGATCTTCAACTTTAATTATATTACAATATGTACATTGATGAGATGGTTTTATTTTATTTAGTTATGTGACAAATGCCAATATAAAACGAAATTAGCATAAGCATTGAATACATAATTAGAACTCCTAGGTATGTGATAATAAGTAATAAAATCAAACCATAATTCTAAAAGACGTACCCATAGGAATCGTTGGAGTAAAGTAGGATCACGCACGTGGTAACTATCGTTCAACTGACATATTACTAACTGGGAATCCATTCGAACCTCTAAAGAGCAAATACCATGTGAGATATCATTGCACAGATGTTTTATAATGGCACTATATTCAGCCACATTATTCGTGGATGGCCCTAGGAATACGTCACCTGAAGACACCAGTAGACCCTCGGGTGAGTAAACCACCCAAGCGGTGAAAGATAAGTTCCGTGTATGATGATTTGCTCCATCTGTGAATCCTAAGTAGACCAAAGACTCCATTGACATCTACCAACCAAAGGAAAACTCGATAAGCAAGATGAAGACAAAAAGAAAGGGAAAATATATATACACTAAATTACATTAGTATACAAAGAGTTTCGCTCGATATTGGGGCTCAAGCATAATATATTTTCAAGTAGATCCCATTCATGGGCTCAGCCAACATATTCCCTTCATAATATTCTAACTTATAGGCTCCTTTTTCTAAGACACGTCGCATTATATAGGGACCATTCCACATGGGTTTAAACTTGCCTGCCCCCAGCGATTCTTTGGCTTTATCATATAAGAGAACCAAGTCAACCTCAGTGTACAACTGAGGATAGATAGACTTATCATACTAGACCTTGACAAGTCTTTTTTTCTTCTCGATAGTCGTAGATGCGTCTCGATGCTGCTCATCAAGACTCTCTAGGTGTATAAGTCGTCACTCCAAATCAAAAGTTTCATGTAGGAGCGCAACTGCCAAATTAAGAGAATGGATTTCGCATTCAATATGTAATATCGACTCCAAACTTTGTACTAACTGGAAAGGGGAAAAACCAGTGGCAATCTTGATTGAGGTTCAGTATGCCCAGAGTGTGGGATATAGCATAATGTGCCAGTCAAACTTACTCTAGCTGACATTTTTCTGCAAAATGGTCTTGAGAGACTTGTTGAGGGCCTCTACCTATCCATTTTCCTGGGGGAATTAAGGGGAAGAATGACCATGATTAAACCCCATCTTAGATGATAGCTCTTCCATCATTTCATTCTGAAAGTGACTACCATGGCCAGTGACAATCTCACTCGGGATACCGAACCGGGCGATAATTTGATGGAATGTGAAGAATGTGGTATTATTCCCATTGGATTTAACTGTAGACATGGCCTCAACCCACTTATTAAAGTAGTCGATGGCCACGATAATGTGTCGATTCCCCCCAGCCAAATTTGGGTTTCAATCCATGAAGTCCACCCCCCACTTGGTGAAGGGACCAACGGTAATGACCGGGTGAAGAGGGGCTATATGGGAGTGCATTTTATGAGTGAACACCTTGCAGGGGTGACACTTCTTAATCGCTTCAACACAATCTTTAAAGATAGATGGACAGAAATAACTAGCTCACAATATTTTCTAGGTTGTCGCAAGACCAGATAGATGACCACCACAAGCCCCACTATGGAAATTGTTTAGGACTGACTCATCTTCCTCATGATTTAAAAAACAATGTAGGATATTGTCTATTCCTTGGTGATAAAAAGTTTCATCGACGATAGTGTAATTCTTAGCTTGGTATCATACACGTCGTCAGTCATCTCCCGAGAGATGTTGAGGGAACTTCAAGGTTTGAAGATAGAGAACGATGTCTACATACCAGGGGTCGGACGATGAGACAAGGAAAATGTGTTCATCCATGAACGAATCAACATGGATAACATCCTCATATAACCATGGAAATTCAGATATTAACTCCACGAAGACTAGTGATTCTTGGATTTCATAGAAGACAAATCGAGATCAAATTCTTGTAAAATGAAAATCCATTTGTTATATTTTCCCCCTATGATACGCCTGGTGAGGAAGTATTGTAATGGATTGACATCGGAAACCACAGTAGTCTTGCAAAGCAATATATAATGGCGTAAATGTTGGAATGCGTGAATGACACCGAAAGATAGCTTTTAAACGTGAGAATAATTAAGCTCGGGACTGACTAAGTTTCGACTAAGATAGTAGATGACGTGCTCGTCAAGATCATCATCCTCCTGAACCAAAACCATACCAATCGTCTCCTCAGACGCGGTGATATAAAGCAAGTAATCCCTACTGTAGTCAAGAGACTTCAGCAGAGTCGTCGATACCAAGTCTTTCTTCAAAGCATCGAAGGACTCCTGGGCTCGCTCATCCCAGATAAAAGGGGTGTCCTTCTTCAAAAGATGCATGAAACCCTAACTGATATTGGCATAGTTTACAATAAACTGACACAAAAGGTTATCTTTCCCCTATAAACCTTGAAGTTGTCAAATAATGCACGGGGGAGGCAACCGAAGTATTGCCTCAACCTTTAATGGATCTACCATGATCTCGGTCTCATAAACTAGAAATTGTAGAAGATGACTAGACCTAATGAAAAAGATGCACTTATGAGGGTTCAACTAGATTCTATAGTAACGACATCTTTCAAAAACTATCCAAAGTTGTGTAGATTGATCTTCTCTCTTACAAGAGTGAGCAGCAAAATAATCATGGTAAGCTTCGACTATATGCTTAAGATCGTGGAATGCAAAGGTCATAGCATGTTGGAAGGTTGCTCTGACGTTTTTAAGGCCGAAAGGCATCTTCCGGTATGTGAAAGTACCCTAAGGACAAATAATGTCATCTTGTGTTGATCCTCAGGTTTAATTTGAATTTGGTTATACCCTGAAAATCCATCCATAAAAGAAAACACTTCGCTTCTCGCACACTTGTCGAGAATCTGATCGATGAAAGGTGTTAGCAGGTTGTCTTTAAGACAGGATTTATTCAGGTAACAAAATTCCATGAATACATGGATGGTTCCTTTCTTCTTATTAATAGGAATGGGATTGGATACCCATTCAGTCAATGGATCCAGGTAGATAAAGCCAACATTAAGTAGTTTCTCTACCTCTGCCTTAATAGCAGGGGCCTTCTGGGGATTGACAGCTCTAAGACGTTGTCGAACTGGTTTAGCATCCATATAAAATCTAATATCATGCTCGACAATACGAGGGTTGATTCCTGGAATCTCTTCATATGACCAAGAAAATACATCTCGAAATTCCTTGAAGAGTTCGGTGTAGATCATGATTTCTTCTAGCGAACAATCCGCATCGATATGTACATTTTCAATCTTTCCAGGGGTACGAGAGATATCGATCGTGACAGTATGAGAGATACTCACGATATTTACTTCAACATAAATGTTGTGTGTATCAAGTAGAACTATAGCATTACCAACTATCTCACTCAAATTAGATCGAAAGCCATCTTATTCGATTCTTTCAAGCTTTGGGAGAAAATAAGAGCGGTTATGCATATCATCCCAAGGTTTGTTAGAACCATTTATGGATTCTATGATAGATTCATCTGAGGGAAAAATATCATCTAGGAAATCATGTGAACAATACGACAAAGTGGCCCACACGGGCTTAAGAACAGAATCATCCTCATCTGTCGGCGAGGTAACAAGATCAATATCAGCAGAAGAGTCAAGAACAGCTTGATACGCAACCTCCGTTGTCGATAGTGGCATGTTCATTCCATCATGTGACTGGCCTTCACAAGGTGAGGTCGAGGAAGGTAGGGTCCAAGGATCGTTAAAATAGGAAGTGTGGAAAGGAACGGACCTCTCTGACGAAACGGGCCTACTAGACATGGTGTAAACATGGTGAATCGGTGCCATGAAGTCGAAGGTACCCATAAGGGATGAATACATTTTGACATTGATATGCTCAGTTGTTGGCTATGAATTTTTGACCATAGGAATCGACGGTCCAAAAGATACATTGGGGCTAGCATACGCAAAGGATAATTGGTCAATCATCATGATCTTCCCATTGAGTGGAAAACAAAGAGTGTGGAAGACAGATGATATGACGACAGTCATAGCATAAGTCCAATTGAATCCTAGTAATAAGTTATAATCAAGAGGCACATCAACTGACTCAACATCCACCTCTACCATCTTCCCACCTAAATAGACCGGAAAGGCAGGAAGAATAATGTGAGGGTGGAAGGGACGACCGTCAAAAGAAGTCAACATGGTCAGTGATTGAGAGAGATTCAGAGAGCCAAGAGCTTTCCAACAAATCAGGGACATCACACATGTAGAAGTGTTGTTATCGAACTAATCGGTAGGTGTGGACACTAACAGATTTCCCTAGATCCACCTGGATCTAGAACAAAATAGGACAAGACATGACACTTTCCCTAAGTTATGACCATTGAATTAGCTAGTAGGGAGGAACAAGTGACATACCTTTGTATCGCTTCCTAGGGTCTATGTTTCTCCCGCTTCACTCCGGCGCTCTCGTGAGGTCAAGACCAAGACAACACAAACCAACCAAAGTGAAGATAGCAAAATATATTCAATTGTCAACTTATGTGTATAATCAAGGAATTACACAATAAAGTAAGAATGACTTTATGGGAAAAGTACATGATGTTGTATCATATTAATCAAAAGTAGAAGATACAACCTGATCACCTTGATGTCGCAAGCTTCCTTTCGGTGGCTCTTGGTTCCAACATACACGCTTGCTCAATCCTTGTATGAAGAAGATCCAATTCCTCTTGATAGACTTTCTGGAGTCTCCAAGCTCCTGTTCAAGCTAGGTCCTTCACACAATTCCTTCACCAATTCTCCAATTAATCTTGCTTAACCTTTTCCATGAGAATCCCATCAATATATAGGAGAGGATGAGATGGTTACTTGGATGAGAATGATCCCACAATATCAGGGAAACCAATAAAATGATAACCATTCAAATGCCAACCCATTCTCTAGAAGATTCCCTTCTATAACCATCGAGACTTCATCTTTTTCCAAGCTTGAGAACAAGTTCACACCCTATTTATGTAGCACAGTGTGAGAATTTTGCACCCTAGCTGAAGGCAGCCTGCGAGAATGGGTCATTCTCACACTCTAGGATATAAGCAACCTGCGAACTCTCTTCAAAAATATGTTTTCTGGGAAGAGATGAATGTTACTTTTCTCAGGAGAAAATTCTTGCTAGGAGCCTGAGTTCACCATCATCAATACACCATCAAGATGACCAAAATCTTGGGTAACAGAATGCCCCCCAAAGTATGAGGCCGGAATCAGTGACATCCAAAATACTTTGTAAACTGCGTGTGTGTATTGGAAACCTAGAGTGCACCTAATCGAAAACCTGCAAACAACCAAGCATCTACAGATTATCATATTAATTTTGAGGTAGGCATTCCCATACTCATATCATAGATGGATGAAATTATAGGCATAGGTCATGGCCACCAATCATACAATGTGGATCCATGCCATCAAAATATAGCATAGCCACTAGGAATACACTGTGGATCTATGCAAGAAAATTCAAATTGAGACGACATAGCCATGAGACATACAAAGTGGATCTATGTGTCGCAAATTAGACATATTCCATTGCAACCTAGACAAAGAGATGATATCCAGGGTCTTCAATCTCGTCGCCTAAAAGTACGAATCTAACCATGTGATTACATGTGCTGAAGTTGAACATGGTAGAAACCACTTGATTACCGGTCATTGATGAAACCATTAACAATTGCAAGGGAAATCACCATTAATGTCAATGACTCCCAAGGTACACTAGTACAATCCACCGAATGTGAATGAATGAGTTTAGGTCGAACATCCAACGGAATCTTTCGATCAGGGGTCAATGATGTAAACCCACTGTCGAAAGAGAGGAAACCTGCCATTGAGGCATGCAAGTTCCAAGGTACCAAAGAATTTCTAAGTCTTGTTTCCGGATAATGAGCTGAAGTCGACGGAACAAAACTCGGTGCAGGAGGGCCTTGATGTATCCCTCATCAATGACACGAAATGAGTAACAAATTTTGAAGGTGAAACAGAGTATGATATAAGTCGGACTGGACATAGGGAAGGCCGACATAGAGAGGATGGACAACTGCAGATGGCCGACTCAATAAAGGTTTCAGATGAACTTCTCTTGAACATATGAATGACATGACCAATGATTTGGAAACATTGACTCAGAGATGAGGCAGGGTATGACCTTGTAGCAAATCGAATGAGAGACAAATAGATTTCCCAAACCGGCTTCAAATAATGAATAGGGGGGTGTCATGTTCAAGAGAAACACTTCTGCTAATTAATATGAATATGAGAACACATCCCTTTCCCAAATTTCCCCCCACCATTTCTGGCGAGTACCTCTTTATTTTTACGCAAGCTTGAGGAGGATAACATATGCTTGTTGATATAAGCTCAGCCTTCGGATAAGTCCTTCGGAGTATGTTTAACGAACCCTAGGAAGGAGTGGTTCGGTCCCATTACGGGTCTGTAGATGTTTGTTTAACGAGTCCAAAGATAGAAAACTCGAAGGTTTTTCATGATTATAGAGTCTGGAAAAACACTTAAAAGAGAATTCTCTCCGTTCCTTTTTCGTAAAATAGTCTGATGAGACCGAAAAAGAGATAAATTATTGCCCAATAGATGCTTTCTTCAAATAATTTAACGAGCGTGAAAATAGCAAGGTCGCTTGGCAATCTTTTCATGTTTAGAGAGTCTGAAAATATTTTAAAGAGGACTCCAAGGGGGTTCCTTTTTCGTATAACCTTGTTGAGCCCGAAAAAGTGATAAAAGTGTGCTCGATCACATTCTCATGTATTTTCGAGCGTGAGAACGGACAAAGACCAAGCTCAAGGTTTT
Organism: Picea glauca; assembly: GCA_000966675.3. Taxonomy (NCBI): domain Eukaryota; kingdom Viridiplantae; phylum Streptophyta; class Pinopsida; order Pinales; family Pinaceae; genus Picea; species Picea glauca. The sequence continues at coordinate 798,984 of JZKD02S0048952.1, forward strand.
GTAAAAAAACCATAAAAAACAATCAAAACATGCGATGAAGAAGAAAAAATGTCTGCATCCCTGTGCATGAACATCGAAGTCATTACGCCTGCAAAAGTCGTACTCAAAAGTGCATTAGGCATTAGGTTTTAATAAATAAACAATTATAAAATCCAATAACAAATGGTAAAAGTAAATATAAAGGGGTAAAAGTTCTTTTTCCCATAACCATTTTAACTTTACCAATATTTGAGTCCAAAACTCCTCTTTTGCCCTTGAATTTCGGCGCTTGATTGCGGGATTTACGAGCATCCATTCAACAAACTGTCTCCAACAGTCAAGTAAGCTCCTTGTCCTCTACCTTTTCATGGTTTAATTTTTCATTTTCATTGGCAAAAAATATAGTTTTGAGTTTATTTTGGGTGTTAAAGTTGCGCTCAGCCATTCTCGCAGGTCAACCATGTAGGACCTGCGAGAATGCCTCATTCTCGTAGGTGACCCCAAAGGCACCTGCGAGAATCTTGCACTGTGCCTAAAGGGCACCTGCAAGAACCGCAAAGTCAAAAAAAAAATTTAAGTTTTTCTCAATGAAAAGGTACCAAGTGTTGAATAGAGTTATTAACTTTCTTCTTATGCTTCTTATGCAGGTATTTGTCCATCACCATGGTTCTGGAATGGTGTGAAAGAGAGCATGAAGAATATGATGCCATTTCCAGAAATCATTTGGCCACCGTTGCCACTTTACGAGATTGTGGTCTTCTGAAATTATTTCGTATCCTAGGTATGAGGGCCCAAGTCAGGTTATTGGAGTACCTTGTGCATATGTGGGATCCCGACTAGCAAGTATTCCATGTAGGGGTCCACACATTGTCCTTGGATATCGAGGACATTCACTTCTTGACAGGACTGTCATGGCGTGGGTACCACACGAGCCTGACTGGTAGCAGAGGTGGTGGGCTGCCCATGAGTAAGTACTGTCGCTTGCACTGTGTTCCAGAGGCAGAGAGGAGCAAAGGGAAAGTATCCATTTGGGGAGTGTGGGATTTGACCCTCCGCACTATTTTTTTCACCATTGCTCATATGTCTGGGAGCGTTGCTCCTCACATGGCTCTCCAGAGCTACTTTCAGTATGCCATAGAGTGTACTGAGCCTCGGGTTTTTAACTGGGCAGACGCAGTGCATCATAGCATGAAGAGGCAGTTGACCAAATGCAAGCGAGGTAACCTGAAGAAATTCGGGTATGGGTCTTTGTTGGTGTCCTTCTTTATTAAGAGGGTTCCCTTGTTGAGGCTACAAGTTGAGTGGGGTTTACCGACTCCAATAGTTCCAAGAATGCTGAGGTGGTGCCAGCTCATGGCCCGGCACGTAGCTGGACCAATTATCAAATATAATGATGCCTTCTTCGACTAGTTGTGACCACAGATGTTGATGGTCGATGATTATGCCTATGCCGGGTTGGAATTCCGAGGAGATCCAGACTTGGTCCTGCCTGAGGGTGATTAGTGGGGGGATCTTGGTAAGAAGTACACATTTTTTTTCTTTTTAAATGTTTTTGTGAATTTTATCATATGCAAATGTTTTTTAATGTTCATCCAAGGTCTAAATACAAAATTCTATTTGATGACATAGACGTGGGACCTTACCGACCTCCTAGTACTTATCTTATTCATCAACGAGGAGAGGTGGTGCCAGTGCCATGATGGGACATCGAAGATTATGAAGTGATGGAACAAAACCTAGAGGGTTTGACAGCAGACATTCCGGACATGCCCCTTGGAGAGGTTACACGATGTTATCAGCGTCATACAGTAGGAGTGTCACAGTCCATTAGCCGACTGCTTCATAGGGTTGCCTGGGCAGTCGTGTGTTACCATGAATGTCATCCATGACGTCACTTTGTAGAAGCTATGAGCTTCATATTTTGAAATTTTGGTCCTCGGACTGAACTTTTTTGTAAAAACTCTTTTGATCATTATATATATACATACAGCTTCTACCGGTTTATCTTTTGTTGTGTGAAAATTGATGTGATTAATTTATAAATGACCCAAATGTCTGTCTAATACATAGTTAGTTAATGCATCAATTAATGTATTTAGACGTCTAGGAATATGTTGATATTCAATATAATCAAAATAACATTCCAAGAGGCGAATTTGCAAATACACCCGTAACAAAGTAGGACTTCGAATAGTATAGACATTACTTAACTATAGTACTATGAGCTGCGAATCGATTCGCACAACCAAATGATGGATTCCAAGCGAGATAGCATCAATCAAAAATTTGATAATGGTGTTATACTCTGCAATATTGTTGGTCGCATGACCGAGACACACACCTCGTAAGGAGACAAGTTCGTTTGTAGGGACGTAAATTGCCCATGTAGCGGAAGCAAGGTTCTGAGTACTACAGCTAGTGCCATCAGTGAAGCCAATGTAGGGTAGCGAAGACTCTGACATCTGGAAACCAAACACAACGTCACATAAGGGCATAGACCAGATAACGACAAAAGCAAGCTACAGTAACACACAAGAAGTATGATACAATAAAAATACAGGTACTCGTGCACAGGTGATCTTATGCATAGTACTTCTTCAAGTACAACCCATTTCTAGGTTCACTCAAAGGGATACCATCATAATCTACTAACTCATAAGCCCCTTTTTCCAAAACTCATCTAACGATATAAGGACCTCGCCACATGGCTTTGAATTTTCCAGCTCCTAGCATATCTCGATCTTGTTCATAGAGGAGAACGAGATCTCCTTCAGAGAAAATGTGAGGCTTGACATGTTTGTCATATTGGGCCTTGACACATTTTTTCTGAGCTTCTATGACTAGGGTAGCATCGCGTCGAGTTTCGTCTAATCGCATTAGATATAATAGACGTTCTTCCTCAACATAAGTGTTTGGTAGGAGTTCAACAGCTAGTTTTAAAGAGGGTATCTCGCATTCAATTGGGAGAATGGCTTCCAAACCATAGACTAACTGGAAAGGTGTAAACCCAGTAGCAGACTTGATGGATGTTCGGTAAGCCCACAATGCCAAAAAAAACATTGTGTGCCAACTTGTTTTGTGAATCCCTATCATTCGTCGGAGCATAGTTATGAGAACTTTGTTAATTACTTCGACTTGGCCGTTGGCTTATGGGTAATAGGGCGTTGAGTTTTCATGGTGAAGACCCAACTTTTCAGTAAGTTCAAACATCGTGAAGTTTCGAAAGTGGCTACCATGATCAGTGACGATAGCCTGGGAACACCAAAACGAGCTATGATGTGATTAAAAATGAATAATGTTGTAGTCTTTCATGTGTTGTCAAATGTCGGCATCACCTTGGCCCATTTCGTAAAGTAATCTACAGCTACAAAAATGTATCCATGCCCCCCAGCCAAGTGGGGGTGACATGTCATGAAATCGATGCCCCATTTTGCAAAGGGACCAACGGAGACCACAGGGTGAAGAGGAGTGGGATGTGACCGTATCTTATGATTATAGGTCTGGCAAGCATGGAATTTTTGAACGACGATTATGCAGTTGTTAAATAAAGAAGGCAAAAAATACCCTGCTCGTAAGATATTCTAGGCAGTAGCATACCCAGATATATGACCACCACAGGATCCAGAATGGCAGTCATTCAGATCTTTCTCGGCTTCGTCAAACGTTAGGCAGCGTTGAAAAACTAAGTCAATCCCCCGACAATAAAGAGTATCCCCGAGGATAATATATTGATGGGCTTAGTAGTGTATTCGACATCGGTTAGTACTAGACAAAGTTGGATGGAAAGTCTGGATTTGGATATATATGATGACATCGCCATACCAAATATCATCAGAGCTGATGAGGAAAATGGATTCATCGGGTAATGAATTAGCTGCTACATTTTCTGTTTCAGAATAGGGAAAGTCGCATATCAACTCAGCAAACACTAAGGACTTCTTGGACTTGGCACGTTCAAATTCCAAGTCAAACTCCTAGAGTATCACCATCCATTTGGAGTATTTTCCCCCTAGCAATTGACGAGTGAGAATGTGTTGCATAGGGTTGCAATTAGAAATCACTGTAGTCTTGCGAGAGAGGATATAGTTCCGGAAGCATTGGATGGCTTGGACGACTGCCAAGGCTAGTTTTTCAACATGTAAATACTTGGTTTCGGTAAGCATTAGACTTTGACTCAAGTAATAGATAACATGTTCATCGTTAAAATCATCGTCTTGGACGAGAACCATACCAATGGTGTAATCCGAGGCGGCAAGGTAGAGGAAATAATCGCGACTGTAATCGGGGGGAAAGAGAAGCGGAGCACGTGTTAGGGACAATTTCAAAGCTTCGAAATCTTTGTTTGCGATAGTATCCCATACGAACTTAGACCCCTTTTTTAGGAGCCGCGTAAATCCACAAGTTATCTCGACGTAATTTGGGATGAAACAATAAAGAAAGTTTCCTTTCCCCTGCAAACTTTGTAACTGGAAAAGTGTAGAAGGAGGAGGGAGATTAAGGATCACCTCAACCTTTAAAGGATCTACCCTAATCCCTTGACGCAAAACAATAAAGCATAGAATTCGACCGAATTCCACACAGAAAACACACTTGTGAGGATTCAAGCGTATACGGTAAAACCGACAGTGGACGAAAATGGCTCGGAGGTGGGTTGGATGATCGACTCGGCGCATTGAGTAAGCGGGTAAATCGTCCAGATATGGTTGCACGATGTGCTTGATATCATGTAAGGCATAAGACATAGCGTTTTGAAAAGTTGCGCCAGCATTCTTGAGACCGAAGGGGAGTTTCTGATAGGCAAAAGTGCCCCAAGGACAAATAAAAACATTCTTATGTTGATCCTCAGGAACAATGTTGATTTTATTATACCCGAAGAAACCATCCATCAGAGAGAATATTTCACTTCCGGTGCAATCGTCGACAATCTGATCAACGAAGGGGGTAGGAAAGTTGTCTTTGGGACAAGCTTTTTTGATATCCCTATAATCAACACATACACGAATTGTGCCTTATTTCTTGTCAATCGGGACAAGATTGGAAACCCAGTCAGTGAGGGCCACCGGGTAAATAAAGTCGGCTTTGAGAAGTTTCTCGACTTCGAGCTTGATAGTAGCCGCTTCACGTGGGTGAACTGGATGAAGGCATTGTCGGACATGCTTAGCGTCGAGGTATGTCTTTATCTCATGTATCACAATGTTGGGGTCGATACTCGGCATTTCTTTGTAGCTCTAGGCGAAGACGTGGTGAAACTCTTTGAAAAGGGACGTATAGGTGACAATTTCATCAGGGGAACATGAAGATCCAATATGGACATTTTCAACAATTCCAGGTTTGATGGATATGTCGAGGGGAATAGTGGGCGAGATATTTCTTAAGTTCCCTTCAGAAAACACATCGTGTGTGGACTCGGGAATGGTTGAGATGACAACAACGGTCGACGGGGTCGAGATCCGTTGGTATTTCTCAATGGTATGTTTCTCCAGGAAAAGGATGGAATGATGATGTCCATTTTCCCAAGGGGTTTCCTCCATGACAGACATGATCATCTCATATGTGGGAAAAATGACACGGAAGGGATCTGGAGATAAGTCACCAAGAGAGGGGGTAGAAGGGGTTGCCGATTGAATGGCCTGATAGGCGAATTCGACCAGACTTAATGGAATTTCGTCGCCATAACGAAGATGATCTCTAGGGTCATGTACTATCCATGGGTCGTGAGATGTAGGAATTCCATGAATTGAGGTAGAGATCATGTTGATTGAAGCAACAGACGAGCGTGGAACATCAGGTGGTGGAATGGGGAAAGTACCCATTAACGAAGAGTCTTTGAGAAGTCCTACACCGACGTTCTCATAACCTAGTGGGGTTTTAGAAATGAACGGTACATTGCCAGTACGGGTATCGGAGTTAAAGAAGGCTAATTGGTCGATGGTGATGACCTTCCCTTGATGTGGGAAACATACCACATGAAAAAGGGTCGACACAACTGTGCGCATGGAATCGATCCAGCTATGACCAAGTTGAAGATTGTAATCAAGAGGAGCGACAAAGACTTCCACTTTGACTTGGACCATTTTGCCTTCTAACATGATTGGCAATGAAGGAAGGACACCATAGGGCTTAAAACCGGATCCATTGAAGGCTTTGAGAGTGTTTTGGGATTCATTCAAATAGGGAGAGTCAATGGCTTTCCAGCAAGCAAGAGACATGACACACGTTGAGGCACCCTCGTCGATAACTGTTCGACAAATATTTTTGTCAAAGACAATCACTTGGATTTGGAACGTGAGTTGAGGTGGTAACCTTGGAATGTTATCTTCCCAGTCAAAAATTATTAAATTTGTATCCATCGAGTCGATTCCACAGATAGCTTTCAATAGTGCCTTTCGTTGTGTGGGACAACTTTGAAGGACTTCGAGGGCTGACATCGCAGAAGGTGCTTGGGCCAGATCTTCAACAATGTTGTAGTTCTGGGTAGCATGAGAATGATGATTGAAAGCCAATTTCCGAACGACGCCCTTTGGGGGGGTGTTTGAAGAACTGTGTCAAGGCTTGGTCATTCGAAATGAAGAGGACCATTGGTAGGTGGAGTCATTGGAGAGGGTTGTACCAATGAAGGGGGTGGGTCATCAACCTTCTCTTTAGAGGGAGAATAATCGTTAGCTTGAGTGGTGAGTGCAATGTCATTCTGCTTTGAATCACCAGTACACATCAATACATAGGATGTAGTGGAAGGTGAGGGTTGGTCATGAATGACCAATTGAGCCTGTTGTTGAGACTGGAAGGTTTGGGACAAAACAGTCGGAGCAAGTGGTTTTGGGGCTCCTTGAAGGAACTAAGTGACCTCGGCGTGTCGTGGACAATCTTTCGTGTAGTGATCATCACCACAGATAAGACAAGGGTATCGAGTTTTGTGCTTATCCCTATCATCAATAGGTGGATTTTTGGTTCACTCTGCTTGAGAAGTATTTTTGTCCTCCTTATTCTTACCCCTTTCCTTTTTGGATTTGTTTTTACCAGCTGGGGTAGATTGAACTGCATTTACCTCAAAAGTCTTGTCGGTGGGAGGGGTAGGAGATGGAGCATTTTGAACATTAGAAGAAGTAGGTTTGGGGTTGTTTCTTGAGGCAGAATGTGGTTGGGCATGGAAAGTGCCAATCACACCGTCGGGTGCATGAGAAGCAGCTGGAGTAGTTTAAGTGGTAGAAGTGGAAGGACGAGGTGCTTCAGGTAGTAAGTCGTAAAGGGTCCCTGTTTGTGAGTAAACGAGGTCAAGGTATTGAGCATGACTTATGGTCTGCTCTTTCATGACCACTCCACCCATGGTGATGTCACGATTGATGTCATTCACAAATGATTTTGTGAACCACTCTGCTAGCAACTAATCAGGGAGTTCGAGTTTGATGAGACGTCGTCTCCGTCGCCACTCATGAATGTGATCAGATATATGAGTGGCTTTGTTTTGTTTGAAAGAACTCAAAATATTGGTCCCCATTTCATAATGGATCGGTAACTGGTAGTGGGTGAGGAAAGCTATAGCTAGGGTGTTGAAGTCAGCGAAGAAACCTTGTGGTAATTCTATATACCACTTCGCAGCAGAACCCGTGAGGGTCTGTTGAAAAACACATAAATGAATAGATTCATCCATCAACGAGTTGGATGAGCACCAGAGGTGAAAAGTCATGACATGATTGTTCAGGTCCTCTCCCGCTTTTCCTTCGAATTTAGGGATGTCTGATGGTATCTTGGCTAGTATAGCAGGCCATTGGGGAGAGTGACGAATTGGATCATTTAAAATTCTCGACAAGTTCAGGAGATCCAAAGTGGCCAAGAAGGGTAACTATCGATTCACATGTAGGTACTGGTGGGTTTGGGGAGGAAGCTCCGTTGGAAAACCAGTAGGACCATAAGCAGTCTGCATATAATGTGAAGACCCAGGAAGATTCGGTGGTGGTTGTAGAGGAAAGTAGCTCATGGGATTGTATCCTTGAACAGGGACGTGAGTTTGAGCATTCGAGCCCCAAAT
>JZKD02S0048952.1:823039-833429 GCA_000966675.3 Picea glauca
TTTTACAATAGACGAGAATGCAAAAATTCATAGACATCCAAAAACCTAACCCTAGGAGATGAAGTGCCAAAAGTCATGTGGGCCCCGTTTGGGTAAGTTAGTACATCAACTTCCCTGGGTCGTAACTTTTGCATACGATCTCCATTTTAGGCGTGTGATAGATCGTTGGAAAGGTATCATCGAGGAGATTAATTTTGGGGGCTCAATTATTCCTTTAGCTATAATTGAGAACCTCGATCTCAAAAAACCTTCATTTAGGCCCTCAAAATGGCCCCGAAAGTTAAAACCTACTAAAAATAGTAAATTGCCAAAATTGCTAGAAAACTGTTTTGAGCCAGTTGGAAAAGGTGGGTGGCCACCGATATCCACCTGGATCACCTTGTGTTCTGAAGACTCAGTTCAGTACTCATCCTTGTATAATCACAAGTATGAACAGTGGAGGTGTGTGTATCATGTCTAATAACTCTACGCCTTTTCGAAGGAAAAGATTCGAAATCTAGTGGTAGTTGTAACAAGTGACAGGAACAGTGGGGATGTTGGTCTGACTCCATGATGAATTAAGAATCAAGATACAAAAAATAAATCCTAGGGCCAACTAGTAACCAAAGAGCACACCAAAAGTCAAATGGCCAATATGCCCACAAACGGGGTAAAGTGGTTGAAAGAGGCCTCCCTCCCTAAAGAAGTTATGTCTTTCCCAAGAGGGGCTTGAGACTCCTTGCTAAAGATAAAAGGTAACAGAATCAGTTATAAGGGCCCTCGTGGGCTTAACAACTAGTTGTTCATATCCCCTGGGAGAGGTAATCCTCCATAAAGGTTGTGTGTTGTCTGACCCTTATCTAACCTAGGGTACCTATAGAATAACCCCTGCAAGTAACCTATGTGGCACCTAAGTCAAGCAACTAAGTAACCAATGTATAACCAATGCAAAGGTGAGTGGTCATAAGTCAGGTCCACCATATGGGCAGGGTAGCAAAGCCTGAAACCTTGAAAGCATCGCCTCTCACAGAGGTAAGGGCACTAGCAAGATCCCCAGATACGAATAGATCCCTGGAAATATCTCTGATGCTAAGAAGGTATCGAGGGGATATCCCTTCAACCAACCTCACGTGACCTCGTGATTAACTCTGGTGTAAGTGGAGCCTCCTAATATTATCGATTATACAATGGATTTATCCACTCCCTTTGTCAGACACATATGTTGATTTAATAGCCTTGGAGAAGTTTACTCACAAAATCCTACTCCAAGGCACTAAATCCTAAGCTAGTTTGTGCACCCTAGAAAATAAAATCGTGACTAATCAATTTTAAATTATAGCATCAATTTTAATGGCCATGCTTACTCAAAAAGGTATAGTAGTGAAACTCATGATGTTATGACTTAGCAAGTAAAGTAAATATGAATACAATGCAAAGTCCTAACTTCAATTTTCAATGAATGATATGCTTCTTAAAACAATGCAATTTCCAAATTCAACTCTGCATTCTGAAGTAAAAAATGCAATTTTTCTTTACATGCACTAAGCTAATGACAAATACTTAAAAGATCAAAATACCAAGTAATTCAAAATGCCTAATATTTTTTTATTTTCAATACAATAAAAAATGAAAATGCATGGACTGAACAGTAGCTTGATATATAAAAACTCTACTATGTATAGAAAGAGACAACTCAAGTAGGACACCAAGAAGCAAGACACCCAACCCAATGTAAAATGAAAAACAAAATGAAAAGGTGATGAGAAAGACTCCACCCAGAAATTCAACCAAAGATAGGTTTCATGTCACCCCACAGACACTTAACAGTCACTACAGAGACCCAAGAAGACTCAGCAATCATCAAAACCTACCCAGCAACCACCAAACCCAGAAAACAAGCCAAAGAGATTGATGTACTTGACTGCTCAAGGAAACAACATGTATGTATGTAGCTTGCAAAAGGACAACACGCGTATATACATGACTGTCAAGCAAAAACCTGCGTATATGTTTCAAAAAACAAAGCTAGGCAAAGAAGAAGTCTGAAAGACTCATACCCAGAGTGAACAGAGGCTTCCAAGAAATGATATGACAAGAAATGCAATAGGAACAAGAGAAATCTAAGGATAAAAACACTTCGAACCCCAAGAAAGAAGATTCAATCCCCAGTATGGTCGCAAATTTTGTTACGAGGAAAATCTCTCTATGGCTAGAGTTAAACCACAATAGAGGGAAATGACTGTGGAAATCAACTCCATTCTTGAGTATGCTATATAGACAAATATGCTAGCAAGACAAGATAAAAGGCCTACCTCGTCCAAACGTTCGATGAAGTCCACCGTTGAGCACTTGACCCAAAACAATATACCTGCAACAGGTCATCAACAACCAAGCAACGCAAGAATATGGTGATAATATATGATGTTATCACATTCAATAGGATAATCCATTAATATACATAAAAAATATTCTCATAGAATAATAATTCAAATATTTGCAAGACATCAATTGGACGGGAAAAGAGTATTTATATTAATATATGATCAGCAGAAGTGAAAAAGTTACAGACTTCCATGTTGGCATGGTTCGAAATCGAGAAACTAAGTTCCTTCCAACTGGGCCTCCACCACTTCAATCCTCCACCAAAGGCAAGCTCATATAAGAGAGACAATGAATTTCTCAATCAATAAGTGAAGATCTTGGGGGATGAACATTGTGTTTAGACTTAAAGGACAAAGGGATGTAGATTCAATATGAATTGAAAAATTTCTCGAGATCAACTTTGCTCTCAAAGTTGAATTCTTTCTCCTCTTTTCCAAATCTTGGAATTGGCCCATTTATAGCCTTGAAATGGAACTGAAGGGCCGAGTCAGAATGTTTCCAGTATATGAAAGGCCAAGGATCATAGATCTCCTGTCATGACATGGAAACTCGACACCATTTTTCATTTTTTGGCACAAATCCCTATGTACGCAAGCTGTAGTGGTGCAGCCTGCGTATACACATGTTGTATAGTAGGAAAGGTGCGTATATGTGGAAAACCTGTATTTTGTAGCTCTGGGATTTGCAAAAAAGGGATAAAAAGTCTGTATAGGGAAATGGAAAAAGGCCCTCTATGCAAGATTGCATAGGGTGAGGAAAATCTTGTTATAACACTAAAACATGCCTGATTGCATACATTCTTCAACATATCAACCAATAAGTTTTCTAATGGAACCACACTCAACATAAACTCGAACCTTATCACTATTGATGTAACCATTTCCAATATGCATGATGATTCAATAATGGATGCACAGTGATCATAACCAAATACACACAGTTACCAATTCCATAACTTGTTATCACCCCGATCGGGCCTAGTGAAACACACAGGTGTTTACATTTTGCAACTAAGACAACGTTGTGAAAACACAGTGAGTGGAAACATAATGAGAGGATAACATCCCTTGACTGCATATTATTATTCACTCTCAATCACAACCTTTCAACCAATTTAATCATAGAAATATGAGATATGTAATCAATGAAAACTTTCATAAACACTCCACTTGATAAACCAATCTTTGACAACCAAGAGATTCTTGACAGGGGCAAGAATAATTGGGGATTTTAAAAACAGGCTCTGTCAAAAAAATACAAGGAGACAATCAAGAGTGTGCTCAGTCATCAATAGCACAGAGAACCGGAGGTCCTCAGAGGCATATCAACCACAGGCAAAGACCCTGTCGATATAAGCACAACAGAAAGCCATAGGATTTCCTTATAAATCTCGATCTGGGAAAATAGAACAATAGTTAGCCACAAAGGAAACAACGACGGGTAGGGTAGAAAAATCAATGCACATAGTGTGTTTTACATTTGCAAAGGATAATCGAATGTCCATTGAACAATGACAGTTACCCAGAACACACAGAGGTATAACCTATGTCTATTTTCTTAAGATCTAAACCATTTGACAACAACATCATTGAGGATGCATAACCTGAGGCATAACTTATATCACCCCACAACCATACAAAATATATATCGACGTTTTGGCAACCCCAATATCGATTCTTGAAATATTTTGGTGCCAAGACACTTAGCCCACAACCATGACTCTGAGAAATACACAACAACCAAATGGTGATTTGAACACAACTGGATAGGGATACACTCATGACTGTGAGGAAGAAACAGGCAATAATACATAGAGAGAAACACTCCACCATTAAAAAATAGAGTTATAATACCCGTATTCATTTAAAAATCCATAGATACCCGCCACGATTTTAACCAACAGAGCAACCAGTGAATGCACAACTCAACCAAAACCAATTCTTTTGCTTGCAGTCTGAACAATTACATAGTCATTCCAAAGAGAAGAATCGCGCATTTACATAGTTTCCATTCTCAGGAAAACACAAACCCAAGCGTTACTGAGCCATTATTTTTTCATACACAGAGTGTAATTCATGGATGGGGTGAAAAAGAACCATACCTGTAACAGAGAGATTAAAAAGGCGAGTTGGTTGAGTGTTTTCTTCCCAAGCTTGAAATGCGTATCTTAACCACCAACAGACCAAATGAAACAAGAACCATATTAGGGTGATGTCCTGATGGGGGGAGTATGGAGTGACATGCATTTACTGCACGTCGCTTCCATATCCTATCCTATTCAATTCCAAAGTACAAGACAACTAAACCTTAACCCATGCATTAAACCATGTAATCAATTTCCAAACCATTGAAATATGCGACCATATTCCTTTCCCAATGCGCCACCCAAACCATTCATACATTAACCCTTGCAAAGCTCTTATGCCATATCATATGCATTGCCATATCATATGCACCCCAAAATAACTCAAATGAAAATCGCATAGCCACTAACCAACATATAATAGATAGGATTAACACTAACATCCTTTACCTTTCCATTTGCATATAATCCTTAACATAACTCAAACATAGGTCCTTTCTTTTTAGGATTTTTTTCCATAAGTTTCTTTTCTTTGTTTTGGTTATGTCATTACTGACATATTTCTTATGTATTTGTGGCCAGGTAATAAATCATGGTGATTTGTGACATGATTAAACATAGAAATTGTAAATATATTCCAATCATAACATAAAATAATGCTTTGAATTGCAGAAACATCCCATAAAATGCATCATCCACCTGTTACTATATCCAAAATGAAACCATGACTGCATTGTCAACCATATAGGACCCTGTAAAAAACATCGAAACAACAATAGAAAATGTGTGATATGACTATCTCCAAGCCTCTAGTATACAAGGAGGTCCCACCTATTAGTATTATATTATTAGCATAGTTTAAATAATAGGGCATTAGCAATACTTTGCGGACGAAATTCCTTGTTGCGATTTTAATCGTCAACACCCTTCAAGTATCATTTTTCAATGATGGAGGGCAATTTCATGATTTGGACTAGTCCAAATTATTCACCACTTGTAAGAGACTAATGGTCACTAAGGAATAAGTATTGGCACATTATTTCATGTCCATCAACAAGACCTTGTAAGTGATCAAATCTATGACCTACCTTTAAGGCAATGTGTAACCTCTAAGAAAAAACATAAAATGTGTGTTTTTCAACCTATTACATGGTATGGTGGCTAGTAGGAAAGAATAGGCAACCTATACCTCTTCTCCTTAATCATATGCCTATCACATCTCATCATACAACCCTTTTCCCATGTGTAAGCTTATTTGGAAAATGTTTCTTTGTCTCTACACACATCTAGAGACAACATATCAAATAGTGTTGTCTAATTATCATGAATAAACAATAATAATGGCATATACATGTCAATCATACATAACCCAACCCCATATTGAGTTCACATATCTTGACCCAATCTGGAGTCCATATGCACCTATGGTTCTTCCTATTGCACTTAACAAACCATCGGTAGAATCATATAACATAATAAATTCCAGCATGTGTCCATGTTTTCATTTACAAAATTCCATAACATCTTTAGAATATCACATAATAAACCATGAAATATATATACCCACATCAAGAAATAATCACATCAAATTAGAACAAAGGTCTAGAACGCATAATCCATGAATACATATCTATCAACCAATTGGTTCATTCTTGTAATTGGAATTCCCTAAAATAATAACATCATATCATTCAAAAACAAATTCAAAGAAAAAGATGGCAGTACATACACCCCCCTCTTCAAAAAACTTCATCCTAAAATTCTAAAATAAATAAGAACATTGGTGATGCATCTCAATTGCATTATCCTATGTAGTTGAACCAAAGACTATAAATATCCCACTAGACCCTTACCTAGTCAACCAAACATTGTCAAAGCTATCAATTTTGTCGGTCTAGTATTCAAATTAGTTTTTCTTTCAAGGCCCCCTTAATCGACATATGAAAATAAATTAAATCAATAACATGAGAAGGATCTAAAATATAATGATGCAAAGAAAACACATGAAAAATATCATGCATACAATCTAGAGATGATGATAATGCAAGATAATAAGAATTAGTTCTAGTGTTTATGTGATCTTAAGTATCCCCCCATAGCTTGGATGCAACTTATCTCTCTTGCCAAATTTAATCAAACTCATTTGCAGTCTAACTTGCAAATACACTTTGTCTCTTTCTTTATAATTTCTATATACTATATGTACATCCATATAATTGTTTTGTCTCTTTTTAGCTTATTTCCATCTTTCCCATATTTTTTTTAATTTTATCTTCCATTTATTGAATATTTTTTTATCCAATTAGAAATTTATCTTCAAGTTTGTCCCAACTAAGAGGATTTATATAGGGCCTACCATACAAAAATTTGAAAGGTTCCATATTTATTGAACTTTGATAAATGTTACTATATGCAAATTCCATACGAGATAAATACTCTTCACGGTGATTTTGTTAGTATGTTACATATATATGCAACATATCATCTAACACCTAATTTACTCATTCTATATGTCCATCTATTTAATGATGATATGCCGTACTAAAATTAAGTTGTGGTTCTAAAGGCTTCTTGGAAACTAGTCTAAAATCTTCCCAAAAATATTGAATATCTATCCAAAATGATTTTTTTGGAATTCTAATTCCATGTAGTCTCATAATATCATTTATAAAAGCTCTTACTTTTTCCAGTACCTGATAAGTATTTTTTATTGGAATAAAATGCACATTATTTTTTATAGTATCCACTACTACTAGGATCAAATCATGTCTCCTTGATGTCATAGACAATCCCAGTATGAAATCCATCAAATTCACTTCTCATTTCAATTCTGCTATTTCATGTGGTTACAATAATCTCGTTGGATATTGGTGGTCAAGATTTACTTGTTGACATTCTATGCATCTAGCCATGTAATATATTATGTCCTTATTCATTTTTCTCCAAAAGAATAGCAGTTTTAGATCGTTGCACATATTTTACACTCTAGGATGAGCCATATCTACTATCTTATGTTCTTCCCTAAGTATCATCTTACAAATTTCTTCATTTGGAGGCACATTAACTCTTCTATGAAATCTCAATAATCCATCATTATCCAAACTATATCCCTCATACTCGAGAATTCTCATTACTTCACTTTCTAATTATGTTTTTGGGTGAGTGCAAGAAGTTTGTGGCCGAAAAATTGGCAAGCGGGTCAGCAGAAACGTGCACTCGCACAAACATGTGTGTGTTCTTAGGAACATGCACATGTTCCTAAACCTATAGGTTTGGAAGTGGTGAACCTCCATGAGGCTTGCCACATAGGTTTAGTGGCAGGAATGCGCTTGAATTCCTAAGAACGTGTGCATGTTCCTAAGAATGTGTGCACTTTCCTAAGAACGCGTGCACATTCCTAGGAACGCACGTGTTCCTTCTATTAAAATTTTTTAAAGGGACACAAGCGTGATTTGTGCTCATTGTGCACAAATTGCACTCATTTTTTGACTCTCATTAAGCAAAGAGAGAGGAGCAATGAAGGGAGGATATTTCCACCATGGCCAGGTATGTTTGATTTATCTTATTTTTAACCCAATTTAGTCTTTTGCTCCCAAGAATCTAAATAAAAAAAATTGTAATTCTGTATTTTAATTAAAAAAAACAACCTAATTTACATACCATGGCTTTTAAATTGCAACATATACAATACAATGGAACCCCAAGACAATGTAAACCACTGAGAAGAAAAACAAGAATATCAAAACCCCAACCCACCACAAACACCCAATGTAAACACTCAAATTGATGAGGGTTTTGTTATATTAAGAACCCTTGAGGAACAATTAAGGGACACTAGAGAGCCTAGCAGAGTCTCCTTGGCCACTTCTTTAGACATCATTGTGAATTCCATTGCAAGTGCCCAAGGGAAATTGGCCTCTATTTCTTATTATAGGGAAAGAATGTATGATTACTATAGCACTAATTTGGACAGAAACCAAGTCAAAGAACTGGGCATTTCAAAAGACAAATATTGTCTATTTTTAGGGATCCTATAAATGGAAAAGAACTACCATTGACCAATAAACGCATCTCCATTGACTGGTGTATCCATCCCTAGATTAGTCAAAACTAGATGGATAGGTGGTATATGATTTTTGATAAACCTCCATGCAATAACAAGGAGATTTGATTATATTTTATGAGAGAATTATGGGCTAAGTTTATTTTGGGTAAGAATGTCAACTACTTTGACATTGGTGAATTTCAGGGGGTCAGTCAAGGGTCCGCAAATGGACCGAGAGCATGTCAAGTGTGAACTTGTGTTAGCTCCTCACCCCCCCAAGAGAAGGTCTGACCCCCCTACCCAGAATCCTCTTGTTGCAAAGAGATTGCAATAGGTACATCTAGCCATTTCATCATTGAATCGTAGCCTAGTGCAACACAATAGCTTTGTTGCACTATCTCAGCAGCAGGTTCCTGTGAGTGACATTGATAGAGGGGTTGGAGCTTCAGCATGCATAGGAGAGAACAGTGAGGAGAGGGCACATGAACATAGAAGTGATCCATGTGAAACTAAAAAATTCTTGAGTTGTGGGAAAACATGTTATGGGTCTATATATCCCAGTGGACAACATAGCTTCATGGAGGAGGTTAGTATCTTAACCCTCTCTATGTTCTTCATCGTTATATATTTATTTTGTAAATTGTGTATTTATATCGATATTTTAATGTATGTTGTTTTGCAGTTGTTATGTACGAGCAGTAGACCCTCTACATCAATGGATGCATCAATGCCTAGCCCCGCCATTAATGCAGCAATATAGGTAGCATGTTCATTGGGTGCACCCCACACATGTATGTACCCCACACATTTAATAAATTCACCAGTCATTTATTTATTTTATGGAATCCTAAAAATTGTAATGTTCTCGTGTTTCTATAGGATTTGGGACTAGGCAATGTTGAGGAATGTCCATCAGGGATGGACAAGTCACTTGCATCACAGGTATCATTATAGAGTTAAATATCGTATAATTCTCAAATTGTTTGTGTTTATTTTTTTTAATTTTACTGTTTGGTACTAATAGTTCAATTTTATTAATATGTATGCAGGTTGCGAATATATTTGATATTTATAGTACTATTGCACTCCCTAGGCACCTGGGCGTTTCTTATGGGTTACCTTTCTCCAGACCTAGGGAGTTTCAATCACTTGTATAGCCTGTGAGGGCCCATCATAGCCCACCCTCAACATCAGTCTTATTGCAGTCATCCTCAATGGATTCACACGTAAGGCACCCATCCACACCACCTGTATGTCACCCACCCCCACCACCATTTCCATCGGACCCATCGACCGAGACTACCACAGTAGAGGTTGTCTCGGAGCATGTTGTACAACCTAGTGCTCTATCTTCCAATGAATCTCCATCAAGGTTTGAGATATTCATGGTGAGATAATGCATTGATGATACTTTTTTGTGTTTCATGAATTTGATTTCACGCATATTTGATTAATTTTCTTGACTTGATCCTTGTAATTGATGCAGGGTGGCATCGCAGAGAGATTGGGATCGTGGAGGAGGGTAACACCCTCACGAATGACAACAACATATGCAGTGAGTTGTCTTAGGTTAAATTACAAATTATCATTTTATATGTCTATTAATTCATTGAGGAAGAAAACTTATAACATTATTTATCCTTTGTGTAGTCTACAAAGCGTTGAAGCATGCCCAGGCCTAGAACCTCTCGAGGTGCTTCCTCGAGCAAGAGAAGAAAGATAGATTTCCATGATGCTCTTGAGGATGGAGAGGGTGGCAATGGTCAATGATTGACCAACTACTATCATCTTGTACCTAGGCCACCATATGGATTTTTTTTTATGTTAGGGAACTTGTTGTCGCTTTGTATATTGGGCACGAGTTTCCATTTTACAAAAAAATCAATAATTTAGATGATGTT
>JZKD02S0048952.1:833491-847444 GCA_000966675.3 Picea glauca
ATTTCATGGAACATTTTTTATGAATCTCGTTGCTTTTTCATTTTATGTTGATGAATATATGAATTTCAAAGTTCTTGAATTCCAAAGTGTATGAATTTTATGTGTATTAATCCCTTGATTTTTTTCTAAAGTGATTATAAATACTTGCATTACACATTAATGAATATCTTGTGGCGGAAAAGATTACTAAGTGCTAAATCCATAATCAATTAATGGTTCTCAAGTATCATTTCTTGCTAATCAACCATGTATCTCTACATAATCGATAGATCATTCCTTCTGAATTATTTGCATGAATGTTATGGATATCCATATTCTAACTCACAACCAACAATATGGACTACCTCCTAAATTCTCTCCATCTAAATCAAATGACAATCCACACTCAAATAGTGGTCGCTTGAAAATATTGTGACCTAAAAAATGGCATATTACAATAATTTATTATAGAAATAAATTTTCTCATTTATCTTCTACATAATTGTAAATCACTTAACAATCTCAACTCAATGTTATGTCAAATTAACCTCCATAACTAGTACTAGAATTACTCAATTATGAATATGACATAAGATAAAATTTAATTATGCAAGTACACAACATTTGGGAAACCCAAATACTTCATATATATTTAGAATATGAAGTACATGCACCTACCAATATCTTATCAAGGGTTGTTATAAGTCGAGCTCTTCAAACCCTGGTGATGGAAACCATAAGATAACATTAGCCAATACCTCACTCCATTAGAGATCATCAAAAATGTAGCATACACAATGGTAAGTCCTTTTTGGAACCTACATTTGTATCCCACACTTGTACAAAATCAACTCCCTCTATCTTCTTGATAACAAGCACATTAGGTAGCACTATGGTTTTCAAATGCCGCAAAACCCTAAATTCTTCTCTTACCATAGCTACATGATAAAAGTCTCTCTTTTCTCCTCTAGGTATAAGTCCTAGTATTCCTAGTCTCCTTAGGACAAAACCTTGACCCTAGTCTTCCCTTGGCATTCCTTTGAGAAGCCTAGTTGTTAGTTTCTTAGTTGATTCAATCCATAATTTGACCATTTTCTAGGGAACACATATTATTCCCCTCTTTCTATGCATGACATATACAAAATCATTTGATTTATGTGTAACCCTTCATAAATGCCAAAAATACTAGTCAATGACTCATTAATGCACTCATGTTTGTTTAGATTGTGTAGTGGGTATATGTAAATTTTGTTAATCCCATCAATTATTAATAACATGTATTTAGTCTTCCATGACGTCCACTAAACTTATTGGTTTTTATCAATAGAATGATAGAGTTCACATGGAAACTAGATCTTAGAATGGGTATCATTTTCCACCTGCAAATAAAGGCTTTTAGGTTACATTTCATGACACACCATAGAAAGTCATGCTATGCTATAAAAATTCCTCCAGGGAAACTTGAAACCATTATTCTTTTCCCTTCACCATATATGAGAGTTTATTGCACATTCCTACCCAATTTTTGGGTTATATCACACAAGGAGACAAAGGACCCTACCAAACCCAATCCCACAAACTGGTTGATGTCATGTCATTGTCATGCCATGCCATTTTCATGAATTTCCAAGTCATTCCATTGTCATTTCCAAGCCATTGCCATACCTTTCCATGCCATTTAATTTCCATTCCCTTCCAATTCATGTATTTTCTTTCCATGCCATGCCATTTCCATGACTTTCCTTTCCTTGCCTTTCCATGCCATGCCATGCCATGCCTTGCCTTTGCATGCAATTTCATTCCATGCCTTTCATTTCCTTTCCATTCCATTCCTTGCCTTGCCATTGCATTCCATGCCTTGCCTTCAATTACCATGCCTTAGCATTGCATGGCATGCCTTTCCTTACCATGCCATTTCATTCCTTACCTTTCCATTCCATGCAAAGTCATGCCATGCCTTGCCTTGCCTTTATTTTTCATGCCATGCCTTGAATCGACTTGACTTTCCATGCCATGCCTTGAATCGACTTGACTTTCCATGCCATTCCATGTCATGCCTTTCTTTTCCATTCCATGACTTGCCATTCCATTCATTGACTTGGCATGCCACATCATTCCTTGCCTTCCATTTCTGTTCCATGTCATTCCTTTCCAAGTCATGCCATGCCATGCCATTAACATGCCAATTATATGTCATTCCAAGCCATGCCATTTTCATGCCTTTCCTTGCCTTGCCTTGTCATGCCATGCCTTTTCTTTGAATGGCGTGTATTTCAATGCCATGCCTTTCCATACGATTTCTTGCCTTGTCATGCCATGTCATTCCTTGTCATTCCATGCATTGCCTTTCATTGCGTTTCCTTTCCTTGTCATGTCATGCCTTGCCTTGCCTTGCTTTGCCTTTCCTTTCCATGCCATGCCTTTTCTTTGCATGCCTAGTCATGCCATTCTTTGCATTGCCTTTCATTTCCATGACATGTATTGCCTTTCCTTTCCTTTCCATGCCATGCCTTCCATTGTCTTGCCTTTACATGGCATGCCATGCCTTTTCATGCCTTGAAATTTCATGCCATTTCCATGTCAATTCCAATGATATGTCTTTCCAATCCATGACATTCCATTACATGTCATGCCATGCATTTACTTTGCATGTATTTCCTTTCCATGCCTTGTCTTTGCATGCCTTTCCTTTCCTTGCCTTTCCTTTGCATGTATTTCCTTTCCTTGCCTTACCTTAGTATGGTATGGTATGGTAGCCTTGGCATGGTATGGTATGACTTTAATTTCCTTGCAAATAAATGGTATGGTATGTTATGGTATGTATTGCCTTGCCTTCCCTTTCCTTGCCTTGCATTTCCTTTCCTTGCCTTTCCTTGCCTTGCCTTTACTTTCCATGGTATGGTATGGTATGGTATGTTTTTCCTTGCCTTGCCTTTCCATGGTATAGTATGGTATGGTATTCCTTGCCTTTCCATGCCATAGTATGGTATGGAATGGTATGGTATGGTATGTCTTTCATTTCCATGCCATGGTATGGTATGGTATGGCATGCCTTGAATTTCCTTTCCTTACCTTTCCTTTCCATGGTATGGTATGGTATGGTATGGTATGCCTTGCAAGGCAATGCAAGTGAAGGAAAGGTATACCATGCCTTGCCTTTCCATGCCATTTCATGCCATGCCTTTTCTTGCCTTGCCTTCACTTTTCATGCCTTTCCATGCCATGCCTTTCCTTTCCATGCCATGCCATGCATTGACTTTCGTTCACTTTCCATGGCATGCCTTCCCATGCCTTGCCTTGCATTTCCTTCACTTTCCATGTCATGCCTTCCCATTCCATTCCATTCCTTGCCTTTCCATACCATTCCATGCCTTGTATTTCCATGCCATGTTATTTCCATGCCAATGTTATTCCTTTCCAAGCCATGCAATGTCATGCCTTGCCTTTCCTTTTCATGCCTTGCCTTGTCATGCATTTCCTTTTCATGTATTTCCTTTCCTTTCCTTGTCATGGTATGGTATGGTATGGTATTCATTTCCTTTCCTTGCATTGTATGGTATGGTATGGTGAATGCATGACATGCCTTTCCTTTCCTTTTCAAGCCATGATATGGTATGGTATGGTATGGTATGGTATGCCTTTCCTTGTCTTGCCATGGTATGGTATGGTATGGTATTCCTTGACTTGGTATGGTATGGTATGGTATGTGTTTCTTTTACATGCCATAGTATGGTATGGTATGCCTTGCATTTCCTTGACTTTCAATGTCATTCCTTGCCTTTCCATGCCATGGTATGGTATGGTATGATATGCTATGGTATGTCTTGCCTTGCCTTTCCATGGTATGGTATGGTATGGTATGTCTTGTATTTCCTTTCCTTTACATGTTATGGTATGTCTTTCCTTTCCATGGTATGGTATGGTATGGTATGTCTTGCAAGGAAAGGGAAGTGAAGGCAAGGCAAGTGAAGGCAAGGTATGCAAGGTATGAAAGACAAGGAAATGCAAGTGAAGGAAAGGAAATTGAAGGTACGGTATGGTATTCCTTTCCTTACCTTGCCTTGGTATGCTATGGTATGGTGAAGGCATGGCATGCCTTGCCTTGCCTTTCCAATCCATGGTATGTATGGTATGGTATGGTATGGTATGGTATGGTATGCCTTGCCTTTCCTTGTCTTGCCTTGACAAGCCATGGATAGTATGGTATGGTATGGTATGGTATGGCATGCCTTGGCTTTCTTTGCCATGGTATGGTATGGTATGGTATGGTATTCCTTGTCTTGCCTTGTCGTGGTATGGTATTCATTTCCTTTCCATGGTATGATATGGTATGGTATCCTTGGTATGATATGGTATGGTATGATATGGTATGATATGGTATGATATGGTATGGTATGATATTTTATGCATGCACCTTCTCCATCATGCTCCCCTTTCTCGTGCCCGAACTAAAACTAGTTCCAAATGTGTGGTACATGTTAACACATAAATTTGTCAAAACCTTAAGGGTTTGTGGTTCCTACCTAAGTCTATATTTTGTCTACATCTCTTCCTTTTACAAACCTAATTGTGAGGATTTTCCTCTCAGCTTGTACTTATCTATTATTTGTCTTAGCCCGATTGATAGACCTATTTTTCCTTAACAACTTGCTTGAGAAATATTGGCCATAAGCCTTCTCGTTTTCCTTAAGGTCAATCACTTCTCTCGTTACCTTTATCATTTATCTTTTTGTTTCCCGAGCCCTCGGTCAATCATTGAAGTAATCATTCACAGGCCGCATTCATGGCCACCAAGCACAACACTTGAAGCAATTTGATGTGGACTCAAATCAAGTGAGCGGGCAAAGATCATTTTTCAACAGCAGGGATCCATCAAATAGATCAGATCAACAGCCATCGGGTGATCGGGATCATGCAGTTGCACCCGGTTTAACATCGAACAGAGGTCTGAAATTGTGAGGATGATCTTAGTCATTGGTAATGGAGGGACGCGTGGCATAGGATCAGCATTTCACTGACTCGCAAGATGGGGCAGTCAAAGGTTTGAGTCATGAAGACTTGCGAAGTGCAAAGTCATGAAATTTCGCATCAGATAAGCATGGGGTCTCAGCCC
Organism: Picea glauca; assembly: GCA_000966675.3. NCBI lineage: Eukaryota > Viridiplantae > Streptophyta > Pinopsida > Pinales > Pinaceae > Picea > Picea glauca. Next base: position 838,584 of record JZKD02S0048952.1, read on the forward strand.
ACGCTCGAGTGGGATAAAGAAAGGGGGATGCACAAGAGATTAGAGTGCTCGAGTTGGTCACAAAGGAATATATGCCTGGCCTAGAGGCTCTAGAATTGACTAAAGGATTTATGAGTTCACCTGGAGAATTCATGGGTGTCAAGATTCGCCCTAATCTCGATGAAAGTAGTTAATGAAAATGGGGAAGGTGGTTGAAACCTCGTTTTACCACATAAATGGAAAGCATGGAAAGTCTGGTTGTGGAGGGTAGAATGTCAACCGAAATTTCCCCTGTCAATGGATTTCTTGTGAATCCCATACTGATCCGATCTTGCATCTGACAAACGAATGCAAGTGAAGCCTGACAGAAGAAGCAACAGATGACAGGCCTTGAATGCAATGACCAAAGTGTGCTTCTGAAGGGAGCGAGTTGATTTGAGTATAAATACTTAGTTTTGATATTTTTTCATGGTCGATGGTAGAGCTAGGCTTCCGTAATGTAAATTTTTCGTAAAGCCTTTGGTTTCTAGTTATGTATCTGTATTTCAGACTTCTTGTTTAATAATAGTCAGCTTTCTTACTCCAGCTTATTTGCCTATGTTACTGAGAGGATTCATGATGAATGATTCACATGTATTGTTGTGACTGTGTTACGATGGATGTTTGATTGTAATGTTGTTATAATTTCCTTCAATTTCTCCGAGATTTGAATTTCAAGAAGATCTCATGCTTAAGTATTTCCTCTTTGGGTTGCTGGAAGACTGGATGTCCATAGCAGACCTCTTCACTCTTCTCAAGTTCTTCCCCCTACTCACCATTATACCAAACTTACTGATTGAAGTTAGACCAAGACCTCACCTGCTTGTTCTTTCCAATCCAATTTTCTGAGTTAGAACAATACCATCCTGAGTTTGCATCCATTAGACCACCTTAAAATTTATTTTTTGTGACATAAAAACTTATGGGTATTAGGCTTACCTCTATCGCAATCCAGGGGTGACTTCTAGTGCTAACATTTATGGCATCATTGACGTGAATGAAATTGAAGATTTTCCCTGAGATTGAATGACAAAGCTTACTAGTTCTGAAGGTGCATCAGAGCTTAGTACATCAAAGATTTCAACTATGCACCTGGCAACTCCACTGTGGTGACTCCATTAATATGAGTCCACTGGAAACTCTATTATTTCAACTCTAGATTCTAGAGGCAGACACACGAGGTCTATTCCGCAATTGCCTTTAGTAACACTTGAAGTTGACCCAGAGAAAATTGTCAGAAAGGGAAAGGCCCCTCAAGAAGGTACTTATGTTGTTGAACTAGGTATTTCTGATGATTTTCACTACACTCCTTTAGAAACTCTGATATCTGCTTCTCATTCTCCTATTATACCTTATGTTGGATTTTCTCGGATTTTAAATTTTGGGAGTGTTCATGTTGAGTTTTCCCCTCCAGGTCTAAATTTGGAGGAAGAAATCCTTGTCACTCCTCTCTCCCCTGAATTTGTACCTTGGTATAAACCCCAGACCTCGGAATATTTTCCCACTCCAGGTTTTATTATGCCTCCTCCTGTTATAGTTACTGATTTTGTAGAAAGGGAAACCTCTTCTCCTTCAATCCCTTTATTCGTTTCTCCAAATCCTCTACTATTTTCCTTTCCTCTCAAAATATCAGTTCCAGTCTCCCCTGTTTGAACCCCTCCCCCTCCTAGCTCCCCTCCACCTACCATCCCTATGGTAGGCACTAACCCCCCTAGGAACAGAATGGATGCCATAGTGGCTACAATATATGCTCCTCTAGTCATACCTCAGCCAATGAATTCTCTCCCTGCTAGAGATTACCTAAAGTATATGCCCAAAATCACTAGAGAGGAAGACATAACTATTGAAGATAACCTTGCAGCCTTCTACAGTTATGCATAAAATCTAAATATTAAAAATGAGGATGGCTAGATGAGAGTCTTTATCCAGGGCCTTGATGGTGAGGTTAGAAAATGGTTTAGAGGATTGACACCTGGATCCAATGTCGGGATTGAGGCTTTGGATGATGTTTTCTTGAGACAATGGGGGGATAAAAAGGACTTTATGTATTATATCATAGAGTTTGGTTCCTTGAAGAGGAAATAAGGAGAATCTATCTCTGAATTCTCCAAAAGATTCAATAAGATGTACAATAAGATCCCTGCTAAGATAAAGCCCATGGAAGCCTCTGCCAAAATCACTTATGCTAGTGATTTTGACCTCGATTTTTGCCTCTTGTTGAGAAAAAGAAGAGCTACATCACTGGCTCATATGCAAGATGCATCCCTGGAAGTAGAATTCAATGTGTTAGCAGTTGACCGAATCAAAAATAAAGTTGACAGAGACATAGGAAGTGTAATATACGAGGCCTCAACCTCTGGTTCTTCTGCATCCTATCCTCAAGTAGATGAATTGACCAATATGGTAAATTTCTTGTCTACAGAAATGGAGAAGATGAAATTTGAGGGGAAGCAAGGTTATAAGAATGTCCCAAATACAGATAACAGAGGCAACTTCAGAGGCCAAATAACAATACCCCTCAAATACTCCCGAGAGAGCCTAGAAATAGAGAGAAGGATGATCAAAAAATCCAAACCCCCCTTCAAAATAACCTTGTTGTCGATCAAGAGGGGGAGGAAGAAGAGCTTGGTCCTGAAATTCATTGTCTTGGAGACACCTCCCCATTTCCCCATTTGACTCAATCTGCATACGAGTAATCCCTCATGAACAGTCAAATAAATGAGCTAAGTAAGGGTGAGAAGGCCAATAGTAGTCCCAATAAATACTATCTTAGGTCTAAAAGTAAAGAAGAAAGGTTTGACATACCTTATTATCCTCCCAGACCAGAGAGGCCTGCTAAAGATGCTTCACACAATAGTAAAGAAAAGAAAGCTCAGAACCCTTCACCAATACCCAAAGACTCTATCCCAGAAGTGAGAGAAACTCTAAAGCCCCTTGCCTCCTTCATCTTTGAGCATGAAATTCAGAATATTAGGATCCTTGTCCCCCTTTAAGAATTGGTCAAGCATGAAGACTTTAAGAGATCCCTGTCTAAGTTGTTGTTGCCTGAACCTTTGTATCATCCCTCAAACTCAATCAATTTGCAAGATGAGAAACCAGTAGTCATATTAGGTCCCATGGTAGAATATAGAGATGATTCATCCCCTCCCTTCTACACATCACTGAACATACATGACAAGGTACTGCACAATTTTCTGATGGATTTAGGGGCCTCTCATAATCTCATGCCCAAAACTGTCATGGAAGAACTAGGACTGGAAGTCACCAAATCATACCATGACTTGTATTCTTTTGATTCAAGGAGAGTGCAATGTATTGGGGCCATCAAATATCTAGTCATGACCTTGTTTTAGCTGCCCATGAAGAGTGTGGTCATGGATATCATGGTGGTTGATGTTCCCCCAAGTTTGGCATGCTATTGTCAAGATCTTGGATTAAAATACTTGGGGGAACCTTGCAAATGGATCTCACATACGCTACCATTCCAGTAGTCAGAGGGGAGCATAGGAGACTATACAGAGAAGCTCAGTTGGCCTATACAATTAGTGATGAATTAGACCCCACCAATCACCCTATTTTTTCCCTTGATGCTAATTTGGGATCCAGCTTGTTACAACTCACTGATGCTCTCGAAGCCCCTCTTGAAATCAAAAAACAATCCATTACTCTCTGTGAAGATTCTCCTCTTATTACTTCTGTCTAGAAAATGTTCTTTGATGGAGCCTCTTCTAGGGAAGGTGTTGGTGTTGGGGTGGTTCTTATTTATCCTGTCCAAGAAACTGTATCTCTATCATTTAAGTTAGAATTTGAAACTACCAATAATGTGGCAGAATATGAAGCTCTTATTTTGGTTTTGAGGGCCGCAAAATACATGGGGATTGAAGAGATATCAGTGTTTGGGGATGCTGAGTTAATTTTCCAGCAAATCAGAAAATTTTATTATGCCAAACACCCTCGACTGAGATCATATAGAAATGAAGTGTGGGATCTGGTTGATAGTTCTTTCTCAGCTTTCAACATTTTATTTATTCCAAAAGAAGAGAATTTCATGGATGACTCTTTGTCTATATCAGTAAGAAATTTCATATTTCCTCAGGAACCTAAGTTCAGGTATGACGTAGGAGTAAAATATAGACCCTCCATACCTAACAATATCAATCATTGGAAAGTGTTTGAGGACTATCTTGAGATCAAAATATTCTTGGAGACTGTTGATGATTTTTCAGCATTACACATTGATCGAGATCTCGACCCGGAAATGCATCCTCATCCTAATGTTATTCTGAACAATCTTGGTGATCGACACATTGTCCAGTTACCCAGCAACTACGTCCCAAAGGGACTAGTCCCTTTGGAAAGATTATTTGACAGAAATGATGTGACAGTAAAGGGTAAAGTCCCAAATGAGGATGTTGATGTAGCTGAGTGCAATATTGGTACAGAGAAGAATCCCAAATTTGTCAAGTTGTCGAGCATCCTGTTAAAGGAACAGAGAGCCAAGTATACTGAGCTATTAAAATAATCTGTTGATGTGTTTTCCTGGACCTATGAAGACTTTAGAACATACAAAACAACCATCATTGAGCATAAGATCCCACTGAAGGAAGAGGCCAAGATATTTAGGAAAAAATTAAGACAAATTAATCTTATGTTGTTGCCTATTATGGAAAAAGAGGTAAAGAAGTTGTTGGATGCCCAAATCATTGTCCCTTTGAGATATTCTGAATGAGTAGCCAACCTGGTCCCGGTGAGAAAGAAAAATGGAGAGATCAAACTATGTGTTTATTTCAGAAATCTAAACCGGAGCTCTAAGAAGGAAAATTACCCGCTGCCAAAGATGGAACACATATTGCATAGGGTGACAGGTGCATCCAGTATGTCCATGATTGATGGCTTTTATGGCTACAACCAGATCTCTATTCTACCTGAAGATAGAGAAAAGATAGCCTTCACCACTCCTTGGGGCACATTCATGTATTCCAAAATTCCCTTTGGGTTGATGAATACAGGATCAACCTTATAGCGAACCATGGACATCGCCTTCATTGGAGAAACAGATAAATTTGTGGTCATCTATTTGGATGACATAACAATCTTTTCCAATTCTGATAAAGAACATTGATGTCATATGAGGGAAGTCTTCAAATGTAGAAGGTTTGGTCTCTCCCTAAATCCTAAGAAGTCCTTATTTTCCATGCAGGAGGGAAAATTGTTGGGACACATAGTATCAACTAAGGGGGTCAGGATTGATTCAACCAGGGTGGAAGCTATTCAAACCTTTTCACTTCCCAAATCCAAGAAGGAAGTTTAGTCCTTCCTGGGCAAAATTAATTTTCCGAGAAGGTTTGTTTCAAATTTTGTTGAATTGGTGAAGCATATCACAGCCATGCTCAGGAAGGGGAATGAACTGAAATGGACTTATGAATCCAGAAATTATTTTGACCAAGTCAAAAAAGAACTGATTGAAGCACCTGTGCTAGTCAGTTCTTATTATTCCAAGGACTTCGTAATCTTTTCCTTTGCCTCATTTGATACAGTGGCAAACGTTTTATTGCAGAAAAACATTGAAGGGATAGAGAAGCCTATCTCCTTTTTCAGTAGAACACTGATGGATGCTGAGGTGAAATATGACATCATCGAGAAGCAGGCTTATGCCTTGGTGAAATATCTCAAAACTTTCAGATTATATGTTTTGCATTCAAAAATCATTGTGTATGTTCCTTCAGCTTCTGTGAAGGACATTCTCATTTATCCCGACATAGAAGGGAGAAGGAGCAAGTGGATTTCCAGAATCCTTGAATTTGATCTGGAAATAAAACCCACCAAGCTAGTTAAAGGCTAGGGTTTAGCCAAGTTATTGGCTGAATCTAATTGTAAATATTTGGGGGTAAATTTCATCAACACTTGCTCGGAATATCAGCAAGCTGAGTTGTCTGATAAAAGTTCTCAGGACAACCCTCCATTGGTAGAATGCACCTGGTATAAAGACATTATATATTTTCTGCAAGAGTTGTGACCTCCAGATGGTATGGGGAAAAGCAAGGCAAGAGATTTAAATCTCAAAGAAATCAGATATTTTTTTATTGACCAGGTCTTGTACTGGAAATACCCATTAGGAGTTATCCTGAGATGTCTAGACCCACAAGAGGTCCAAAGGATTATATTTGAGTTCCATGATAGCCTATGTGGGGGACATCATTTCTGGAAGACCACAGCCTACAAAATTCTCGGGGCTAGGTACTACTGGCCAACTCTATTCACTGATGTCTATGCAAAGATCAAGGCTTGCATCAAATGTCAGAAATTCTTTGGGAAGCAGTAGCTCAAGTCTCTTCCATTAAAGCCTATGGTGGCCTCAGCGCCCTTACAATAGTGGGTTCTAGACTTCATTGGGAAATTCACCCTGCATCAAGCGGTCAACAAAGATGGATCCTGACTACCACAGACTATTTTACCAAGTGGACAGAAGTTATTCCCACAAGGATTTATTCTCATAAGGTGATCATTGGTTTTATGGAAGATATTATAGAAATATTTGGTTGTCCAAGCAGGATTATCACTGACAACGCCGCGGCTTTCAAGGTCGATCCATTGATCCAATTCTATGAACAGTTCAGGATCAAATTGATTCACTCTACCCCCTACTATCCCCAAGGAAATGGATTAGCAGAGTCCTCTAACAAAATCCTTATAAATATTATCAAAATATTGTTAGAGGAAAACAAGAAAGCATGGGATTCAAAGCTCAAATTTGCTTGGTGGGCTGAGAGAGTGACAACAAAGAGGTCCCTAGGCATCTCTTCATTCCAACTTGTGTATGGGACTGAAGCGATTTTTCCTCCTCAGCTTGCCCTACCTGTGGCGAAATTGTTCCAAGACTGCCAAGGAGAGCCTGACGATATGAGCAGGAGAATACATCAACTGGTATAAGTGCAGCAGACTAGAGAGTAGGTGATGGAAAGAGTGCATGATCATCAGCAGAAAATCAAGCAGGCCTTTGACAGGAAAATCAGTAAAGAGGACTTCCAACTGGGAGATCTAGTACTCAAATGGGATGCTCCCATGCAAGACAAGGGCAAACATGGTAAATTTGAATCCCTTTGGATCGGTCCTTTCCATATTTTCGAGGCATTTCTGAACAACACTTACCGGTTGTGGAATTTTGAGGGGGACGAAGTTTTTGATGGCCTTGTAACTGGTCACTTTCTAAAAATGTTTTTTGTTTGAAGCCACAGTCGACGTCCCACCATTGTAAATATCGTTCATGTTTTATGTTTATTTTGTTTTTTTTTCTTGGTCCAAGACCCCACAACCCAACACTAAGGCACTAAATCCACGAAAAGAGTTATTAGAGCCTCGCAGGAAGGACTCTATCCCCCATGGAGCCTAATGTTAGCACATAAATATGTCAAAACCTTAAGGGTTTGTGGTTCCTACCTAAGTTTGTATTTTTTCTGCCTCTCTTCCTTTTGCAAACCCAATCATGAGGCTTTTACTCTCGGCTTGTAGTTGTCTGTTGTTTGTCTTCGCTCGGTTAATAGACCCATTTTTCCTTAACAACTCACCTGAGAAATATTGGCCATAAGCCTTCCTATTTTCCCTAACCTCAATCACTTATCTTGTTACCTCTATCATTGATAATTTTGTTTCCTGAGCCCTCATCCATTCAACCAAGTAATCATTCACAGGCCACAATCATGGCCACCAAGTGCAACACTTGAAGCGATTTGATGTGGACTCAAATCAAGTGATTTGGAAAAGATCAAATTTCAATGGTGGGGATCCATTAGATAGATCAGATCGATGGCCATCGGGTGATCGAGATCATGCATTTGTGCTAGGTTTAACATTGAACAGAGGTCTAAAATTGTGAGGTTGATCTTAGTTGTCGGTACCGAAGGGACGCGTGGCGTCAGATTAGCGTTTCATTGACTCGTGGGATGGGGCAATAAAAGGGTCGAGTCATGAAGACTCGTGAAGCACAATGTCATGAAATTTTGCATCAAACAAGAATGGGGTCACAACCCACGGTCACGTGGGGAAAATAAAGGGGGTTGTGCAAGATATTAGAGTGCTCGAGTTGGTCACAGAGGAAGATCTTTGTGGCCTAGAGGCTCCAGAATTTACTAAGGGAATTATGAGTTCACCTGGAGCATTCATGGGCATCAGGATTTGCCTAGATCCTGATGAAAGTAGTTAATGAAAATGGGGAAGGTGGTTGAAACCTCGTTTCACCACATAAATGGAAAGCATGGAAAATCTGACCATGGAGGGAAAACTGTCAGCCAAAAGTTCCCTTGTCAATGGATTTTCTTTTGAAGCCCATACCGATCTGATATTGCATCTGACAGATGAATGCAAGTGCAACCTAAGAGAAGAAGTAGCAGACGCCAAGCCTTGAATTCAATGACCAAAGGGCACTTCTGAAGGGAGGGAGTTTCTTTGAGTATAAATACTCAGTTTTGATATTTTGTCATGATTGAAGGTGTTATCACCCCATGAATTGTGGGAATCAACTTATGACTTGGATATTATGGATTATCTGTATCTAGTGTTTTTATTGGCAATTGATTTTCATTTTGCAAAAGAAAAAAAGAAAGAAAAGAAAAAGAAAAAAGAAAAGAAAAGAGGGCATAAAAGAATGGAAACAAAAGCCCCATGCAATAATAGCAACTCGGTCATACCTTTCAAGCATGACCAAGTTCTTTTAAATTTTCAATGTTGATAGACTAGTGAATACATCTGACCAGACCATCTAATCCTGGTCAGATAGCCCCTAGGTTAGAACTAGTGAATACATCTGACCAGACCATCTAATCCTGGTCAGATAGCCCTTAGGGAGA
>JZKD02S0048952.1:853193-882362 GCA_000966675.3 Picea glauca
TCCAGACCCAGAACCCTCTACAGCGATAGATAATCTCGAAAAGTTGCTCAGGTGAAAGACCTTAGCTACCAGTTCATCGAGTTGTACTCCCCTTCATAAGTCTCCTTCCTTTTCCGGAGAACCTGATATCGTTCAAAATTTTGATCTTGATTTTCTTCCTCCACGAAACCTTGTCAGGACACGGTTTGAAACTTTTGTGTCAAGACTCGTCCTTGACCCAACTATGATGTAGCCCCGAACCCCCGAAGTCTTGTCTCCTACGACCAAACTACAAATCACTACCTCAGCACCGCCCAGTCCTTACTCGTCCTCGTCTTCCTCCGCTACCTCTCCCACCACCCAGGCCGTCATTCCACCTCCTCCACCCATCATGGCAGCTCGATATGACCCTTTGGTGTTGGCTGCACCACTACATGCCCTGCCCCAAGATTACCAGACTAGACTCCCACAGTTCGATGCAACCGGAACTTTAAATGCACAACAACATGTGGATAAAATGAATGACTACTTGGATTTACAAGAAGTTGATGAAGTTGACGTTCAAATGAGACTGTTCACCCAGAGTCTGACAGGGGACGTCAAGAAGTGGTTCAAAGCTTTACCCGCCACATCGATCCCTGATCTTGTCGTGTTCTAGAGAAGTTTTCTGGACATATGGGGGGTAAAGAAAAACCCTCTTCAAATACTGTCAGAATATGAGAACATAAAAAGAAATCAAGGTGAAACGGTCCAAGATTATTGCACCCGTTTTAACAACTTGTATAATGCAATCCCAACTGAAATCAAACCTCCCCCAGGTTTGGCATTGATTAAATTCCCTGATGGATTCGACACTGACATGTCTTACCAATTAAGAGAGAGAAATGATTCCACCCTTGAAGACATGCAGAAAAGTGCTATTAGTGTGGAGGCAAATCTGTTGGCGAAACGGGCTCGTCAAAGGTCAGAAAGAAGGGTCACTATCAAAGAAGAAACTTCCATGTCGACCACAGATTCCAAGCTGGATTCTTTGGCCCGAACAGTGGAATTAATGATGGAAAGAATAAATTTGTCCGACAGAAACCCTCCCAGGGACAACGCACCTGCCCCTCAGATTCAGAACCCCAATTTTAGGAGAAACCCTCCTCAAATCAGGAAAAGAGATCAAAGAGATCAAAGGGATCAGAGAGGTCCTGATCAGTCGATCAGGCCTCCCTTGCAAGAAAACTATGCTGACGATGGGGGGGAAGTAAATGAGGAATTGGAGGACACTCATATCAACCTCATGGGAATTCATGATAATGAGGCCATTTTCCTTACTCAAGAAGAGCAGGAACTCTTTCTGCTAAATCAAACAAAGGTAAGTGAGGAGGTCGAGGATGCAGGACAACGGGCCTATGAAAATGCTATTTTGGAAGTGCACCACCAACACAATCTGCAAAGTAAGAAGACAGAAGGAAATTCCTTTAAAAAGATGATCGAAACGCAGAAGGTAGCTGAGAATGAGAAAACCCCCGAGAAGACCACTGCTAAAAAGTCTTATGAGAAAGGTAAAATTGATGCTCTGGTGAAGAAAAGCATCACCATACTGAAAAGACCGGCACAACCCAAAGTTTCACCTGTTAATCTGCCTAGTACTTCTGATCGAAATAATATGGTGGACCAACCAGAATCAACAAGTCAGACCCGAACACCTGCACCTTTTAGCCTGGAGGCAGAATTGGCCAAAATTAAAATTCTCGTCCCACTGACAGAGTTGATAAGCAGAGGCGGTTATCGTTCATAGGTACTGAAAACATTAGCCATCAAACCCGACATAGGCACCAAGGCCTTGACTATTGGATTAGTGACTCATTCTGACACCGTGAACCTTGCTGATGATCGTCCTGAACTCCTTTTCGGACCTGAAGTAGACAGTCGAGATGATACCAGTGACGTAGACCCCTTTTACATCAGTTTGAACATACACGACTTGATATTACATAACGCCATGTTGGATTCAGGAGCCTCACACAATCTGATGCCTAACGCAGTAATGGAAAAACTGGGATTGGAGGTCACTAGGCCCTACAAAGATCTGCACTCGTTTGACTCCAGCAAAGTCAAATGTATTGGTTTGATTAAAGATTTGTGCATCAACCTGGTTCATATTCCTTCGAAAAGCATGGTAATGGACATGGTGGTTGCATACATCCCACAAAAATATGGTATGTTTCTATCCCAGTCTTGGGGAGCTAAGTTGAAAGGAACCCTGCAACTAGATATGTCTTACACCACTATACCAATGTTCGGGCAACAGAGAAGGTTATACAGAGAAACACTGATGAAATATATGGTCAATAGTCGAGAGAAACATCACAATTACCCCCTTTACTCTGCTCATTCCGATTTAGATTCGTTCATATTGTACAATGATGGTGATACTGAAGAACCAGAAATCCCGCGGGCGGAAGATGTAGCTAGTCAAGGTGAAGGTCCAAAAAATGGTGAGGCAGCAAAGATGGAAAATGTAATCACTGAAGATTTCCCTGCTGATTTCTGGAGTATGGATTTCGATGGTGCTGTGAGTAAAGAAGGAGCGGGAGCTAGAGTCTAGTTGCATAATCATCAAAAAAGGTATTCAGAAAATCATTCCTATAAGTTAAATTTCCACTGCACTAACAACGTTGCTGAGTATGAAGCTTTAATACTCGGTCTGAAGATACTGAAGAAAGTTGGTGCTAAGAAAATAATGGTGAGGGGTGACTCTGAATTAATAATTAAACAAATTAAAGGTGAATATGCCGCTAAACACCCACGCCTTAGAGCCTATAGGAATTATGTTCTTGATTCTTTGAAGTGTTTTAATGAGGTTGACTTGAAGGTAATGCCAAGGGGGGAAAACATTCTGGCTGACGGATTGGCTACGTTAGCGGCTTCCTGCAAGATTCCTTTCCGACAAACTCGCCCATACACGGTTGAAGTGAAATGCAGGCCGACAGTGCCCGATAATATCAGGTACTGGCAAGTGTTTGGAAATGACGATCAGATAGAGGACTTTCTGCAATGCAAGAATGATTTTGAATGTACAAACATAGATGTAGAAAATGAAAAAGAGAATGTGAATAATTCTGAATTTGAAGTAGATAGTGTGAATATTGTAAATACGGTGGATACAGAAGATACAGTAGATTCAAGAGAGTTAGGAGATGACGAAATAGATGCCGATGTTTTACAATTAAAAAGCAATGTTTTACCTAGAGGCCTTGTCCCTTTAGAAGATCTGTTTGACAATGATCATGTAGCTAAGAAGCCAAAAATAGAAGCCCATGGACAAGAGATAGAAGAGTGCAATTTAGGAACTGAAGAGAAACCTAAGATGGTTAAACTGTCCAAATCTTTACCCCCAGAACAAAAGCTTAAGTACATTGGGCTATTCAAGGAATATTCAGACGTTTTTTCCTAGAGCTATGAATATTTGAAAGCCTATGACACCAGCATTATACAACACAGGATTCCCATAAAGGAAGACCATAAACCGTTTAGGCAGAAACTTAGGAGGATAAATCCCAAGTTGCTTCCCTTGATAGAAAAAGAGATTAAGAAAATGTATGATGCCAAGATCATAGTCCCACTACGTTTCTCTAAGTGGGTTTCTAATTTAGTCCCTACACGCAAGAAAACTGGGGAAATCCGACTCTGTATAGATTTCCGAAATTTGAACAAAGCATCCCCGAAGGATAATTACCCCTTGCCCAAAATGGATCACCTCTTGCAAAGAGTGGTCGGGTCCAGTAGAATTTCTCTGTTAGATGGTTTCTCAGGCTACAACCAGGTCCTAGTTCACCCCGACGATCAGGAAAAAACCGCTTTCACCACCTCATGGGGCACTTTCATGTATGTGAAGATGCCTTTTGGTATGATGAACACGAGAGAAAATTTCCAGAGGGCAATGGACATCACCTTCATAGAATATTCAGGTAAGTTTATTGTCGTTTACTTAGATGATGTGACAGTGTTTTCCCAATCTGATGATGAACACCTGCGGCACCTTAGACGACTTTTCGAAAAGTGTAGAAGGTTCGGGATTTCATTAAATCCCAAGAAATGTCTTTTTGGGTTAGAAGAGGGTAAACTATTGCGACATATCATTTCTAAAGAGGGAATCAGAATCGACCCCAGCAGAATTGAGGCCATACTAAAGTTAGAACACCCAAGAAATTTAAAGGAACTTCAGTCTTTCATAGGGAAGATTAACTTCCTTCGAAGATTCATTCCTAATCTGGCCGAGCTCCTCTGAAACATTACAAACATGCTAAAAAAGGACGTGAAAATAAAATGCGATCTTGAGTCCAGACAATCCTTCGAACAGGTCAAACGGGCACTCACGGAAGCCCCAGTTTTGATCAGTCCCGATTTCACTAAAGATTTCTATCTTTTTTCTTTCTCTTTTGAACATACTATAGTCGTTGTATTACTACAGAAGAACAGTGAAGGGTTTGAACAGCCTATAGCATTCTTCAGCAAAGCTCTGAGGGATGCCGCATTGAACTACAATATCATGGAGAAGCAGGCTTTTGATTTGGTAAAGGCTATCAAGGACTTCAGATTCTATATTCTCCATTCCCACATCATAGCGTATGTTCCGAACGCGGTAGTAAAAGACATCTTGACACAAGACAACCCTGATGGGAGAAGGGGAAAATGGATTGCGGTTATTCTAGAATACGACATGGAAATTAAGCCCACAAAACTGATCAAAGGCCAAGGCCTTGCTAAACTGATGGTTGAATCTAACTTTCAGGCTCTCGACATTAATTTCCTAGATGTGGCAGATGAACTGGGCGAGATGGCGACTCCAAACGTTAAAGAGGTTTTTCTCAACTCTCCATGGTATGCAGACCTTATATTTGTGTTACAAAACTTACAAGCTCCCCCTGGTTTGACTAAAACTAAAGCTAGGTTCTTAAAGTTGAAAGCATTGAAATTTTGTATTCTAGAAGGGAATTTGTATTGGAAAGACCCTGCAGGTATTCTTCTAAATTGCTTACTCAAAGATGAGGCTGACAAAGTGTTGCAGGAGTTTCATGCAGGTGAATGTGGTGGCCACTTAAAATGGAAGGTTACAGCCAACAAAATACTCAGAGCTGGTTTTTACTAGCCCACCCTGTTTGCAGATGTACATCAGAAAGTAACAGCCTGTCATCAATGCCAACTGTTTGAGGGTAAAAGGAAACTCCTTCCTCTACCTCTAAAATCAGTTTCAGTTGAGGTTCCATTCCAGCAATGGGGACTCAATTTCATTGGAGAAATACACCCTCCGTCTTTGAGTCAACATAAGTGGATTCTTACCGCCACTGATTATTTTACCAAATGGATCGAGGCTGTACCAAGCAGGCAAGCCACTGACGTTGTTATTATTAAATTTCTTGAAAATAATATTTTATCTCGTTTTGGTTGTCCTAGAAAGATCATTACTGACAATGCAGCTGCCTTTTGGTCGAAGAAACTCATTGACTTCTGCAGTCGTTACCACATTGGCTTGGGGCATTCCACATCTTACTACCCTCAGGGGAATGGGTTGGCTGAATCCTCAAACAAGACTTTGGTAAATATCATCAAGAAAACATTGCAGGAGAATAAAAAATCATGGCATGATAAGCTGGTATTTGCTTTATGGGCAGATAGACTAACCACCAAAAGGTCAATTGGTATGTCACCATACCAACTGGTCTACAATACAGAGGTTGTGTTCCCAACTTCTTTGGGAGTCCCTGTCATGAAGTTACTTCAAGAGATGCAAGATGAACCAAATGACTCCCAGAGACGAATCAATCAGATGATTCATTTGCAACAGACTAGAGAGGATGTTTTCAACAAAACATAGGTCATCCAAGAGAACATTAAGAAGATCTTTGACAAATGAACCAAGGAGGATGATTTTGAGCTGGGAGACCTAGTGTTGATATGGGATGCCAGGAACGAGGACAAAGGAAAGCATGGGAAATTTGATCATCTATGGATAGGACCTTACATGATCCAAGCTTTCAGAGGAAATAATGCCTTTTTGCTAAACAATGTCGATGGGTCAGATCTGCCAGGAGCACCTGTGAATGGCAGAATGCTGAAGCATTATATCCCTCCCCAGTAAGAGATTTGAAGAACTCACTCTCCATTGTACATACCGGTTTTAAATGTTCAGTTTTTACTCGCATTTTCTGAAGTGAAGGACATTGGTCAGTTGGTTGAAGCCCGAAGAGAAAGCCCTAAGCTGTTGTTCACTATTTTTAAATATTTTCCTTAAAATCAGACCAATGAAGGCTACTAGACAGATATGCTCAGGATGACCAGGAAACTAGATTCTTGGAACTTAACAGGGCAAGTTCCATCCCCAGGTGGAGCCGTTGTTATCACCCCATGAATTGTGGGAATCAACTTATGACTTGGATATTATGGATTATCTATATCTAGTGTTTTTATTGGCAATTGATTTTCATTTTGCAAAAGAAAAAAAGAAAGAAAAGAAAAAGAAAAAAGAAAGAAAAAAAGAAAAGAAAAGAGGGCATAAAAGAATGGAAACAAAAGCCCCATGCAATAATAGCAACTTGGTCATACCTTTCAAGCATGACCAAGTTATTTTAAATTTTCAATGTTGATAGACTAGTGAATACATCTAACCAGACCATCTAATCCTGGTCAGATAGCCCCTAGGTTAGAACTAGTGAATACATCTGACCAGACCAACTAATCCTTGTCAGATAGCCCTTAGGGAGAATAATATCTTAACCCAACAGTCTAACCTGGGTTATTTGTCTTGTGAAAGTAGGTTAGAATGTAGACTAATTGCTTTGCTTGCCTTGCCCAAATAAAATCCATTTGAAAATTTGCTACCTCGAGTATCCGTTGCCTTAGGATAGTTGAAATAAGGTCCCCTTGGTGGGGTCTATGACAAATTTGGGAAAAAACCCATGAGAAGCGCTAATCCTAAGTTTTTCCTACACATGATATTGGTTGCTCCCGACCTATGCTTCTTTCACCTTTAAATGGTCCAGATTGCAACGCTTGGATCAACGGCTCACATAGCATTCCAGACCCCCCTTGGTGTTCTGCTTTTAACCAAAGGGGGGGGGTCCGGAATCGACGATCATATTCACACCGATCTGGACGAACCAGAACAGAGCGCATTGATCCCCGACCTACCTTGGATTCTGGGCCCCCCCCCCCCCCCCGCCCGTTCTACCTTTAACAGAGGGGGGGGGTCTAGAATTGATAATAACTCGGGCACAGATCTGGGAGGCTCGAAACTATGCGCTCAAATCGACGATCCACATTGAATTCCAGATCCCCCCCTCTGTTCTACCTTTAATGGAGGGGGGGGTCCAGAATTGATATTAAAGAATGCGCCAAGATCTACGGTCGGAAATCCAACGCGCGGATTAACGGATCACAATGGATTCCGGACCCCCCTTTGTGTTCTACTTTTAATCAAAGGGGGGGGGGGTCCGGAAAGAATATTCTTTGCAGCGGGCCCTTTTCACAGTTGGCATTTTCCTATTGATCCAAAAGTCTTTTCACCTCATGTCATCTGACAACCTCCGTCACTCTGGGGTGTCATCCTTCACTAAGTCCACTTGTCCCACTTGCTCCCGGGTCGAAGTCCCATCCCGTAACTGCTGTCAGTCCACGTTGTCAGTACCATAACCCCCTTCACTCATGGACAGCCTCCTTTGGCAACTTTTACCCCCAATCACAAACCTCCATGTCAGTCGTCTATATACTTCGGTCAACGTCACCTGCCATATCACCCCAAGTGGACCATTTTCCATTAATAACTAGATAATATACCCGTTGTCACGTTGACTGTTTTCCCACGTCCGACCGACCCATTTTTGAATAAAACTACCGTTCTCCTTTGTGTTCGTTATTCATCCATCGCACCAAAAACCTCCTTTCCTCCATTGCTCCCACATCGTTTTCACCTACAGTCAGTCGACCCCACTAATGTATTGTTTTTTGCAGGTACAGTTGCCGAAATGGTGTCTAAGACAAAGCAAACTAAAGAGGAAGAGAATTTGTTCATTCCTCCTTCGGTTGACCTGGATAAAATCCCTTTGGTCGACAAAGATTGCTTGATAGCGGACACTATATGCAGTTTTGACTTCTCTGATCTGTAGTCATGGCTCCGGGAAGTCTTCCTGGACCAGAGTGACGAAATTGGGCTCTGGGAGTCCAATTTGCCCCTCTATCTGTTCCCCCAAATTCACCATTTCCCAGAATTTTCCCTCAAGTGCCAAGCCCATTACGTCCCCGACCAAAAAGAAATTATTTCTTCATCTAGGGACATCCTCTTCTTCATCACCCAGAGGATATCGACCAGATGATGCAGATAACCCGGGCTGAATTTGCATCCCAGTTCAGCTTAGAAATCCTCACTGAACTATACCAGAAAATGACTTTCCTGCAAAGAGCTCAAATCTTCAAGCTTTTCCTCCCCACTTCCGCTCCGCTCCCATCCACAAATCCCCCATACCCTTCTTCCTTTTCTTCCACCAAAGGAAATCAAATTATCTCTTCCCTATGTGCCCTGCTTGGGTACTATTCTGATCAATGGGTAGATGAGCCCATCCTGGGTTTTCTATCTATCTTCTCAAACAATGAATAGTCGACCACTCAGTTCGACTATAGTACCCTCTTGGCCAATAATATCCATGAACAATTTGTTAATTTCGCCACAGAAGGCATGTTCAAGTATTCATCCATTCTAGCTTACATGTTCGTCTATTTCCAAGCAGACAGGTTCAATTTCTCCATGCAAAAGATGGACGCCAACGGGAGGCCACAGCCAGTCACAGCGTGGACTTCTCTTCTGAAACACAATTCTGTCGAAAACGAATTCACAGTGTTCATTGATCAGTTTTACCACCCTGTGGTAAGTATGTTGAGTGGCATGCCTGAGCCACGAATAAATGACGAAGTCCGGAGAATTTTACATCTCTCGGACAATGCGAAGACAGGAGACTGGTACTTGTATCAGAATCACTCCGAGATCCGAGTTCATGGCTGCAAGTTGGCACCGTACAAGCTTCCGAGATATATACCGATAAGAATTTTCGCACTGGAATATATTAGACAAATTATGAATTCTGATGATATTCACTTTGTTTCCCTTAAAAAGAAGCAACAGTTGCGGATTAAAGGGAAGATAGGCTCTTTCATCTGCAATAGTAGAGGCGCAGGTGATGAAGCAGACAAAATGTTAAGGGAAATGAAATTCCTTACAAGTTTCACCTGGCATTAGGATCCCTGCGGGATCATTTCTGAGATGAGAGTAAAAAATAAGAATGCCCCATATGTGCATTAGCCCAAGACGGAAATCGAGAAATATGCTAATCAGACAGAATGGGAGCCTCATACGTTGGTGGACGTGGAACCAGCTGTCGGGATGGAAAGGAAGGTACCCTCAACAAGCGCGCCGCCCATTGCCACACCTCAGAATCCCAAGGAAAAGAGGCCCCGACAAGAATCGTCTTCACCTATAACAGAGGTGTCTTCGAAGGAATTTAAGATGCACGCCAAAAAGCCAAGGACAGTTCCAATGACAGGCACGACAGTGGAGCAAGAGATCACAACCACCATAGTGGCCACCCCAGGGGTCAAGCCCGCCAGTCTACCTTTCGGCTCGAGTCAGCACAAGGCATTAACATCAGCTATAAAATCCACAGACTCTCCCACAGGTGCTCCACCAAGCAAGACCGGGCCCAAGTTAGGCATCTTTGAAAAATATGATTTGATCAAGAAGAAAAACCAGACTCTTACTACCAGCACTTATGCACAGTTCCAGAAGCAGTCATCCACAGCTCAACACAGGCTTCTTTCAGGATTTGATACAGAGAAAGGTAGGATGCATATGGCTTACCTCCAAGAACAAGTGCCAAATCCCAAGGTTATATCAGATTATAAAAGGGCCACATTTGAGTTTCAGGCTAAAGACGTGCATCCAGCAAATCAGATGGATCTTCACAAGAAAACTGGCGAGATGGTTTTCCACACTTTGGCCCATGCTACAGCTTCTGCATCAAAATTTCGAGTATCTTTGAGCAATGCCCAGACCCAACTGAAGCTGGAGAAAATTTCATCTTTCGCAAAGGACAACAAAATCAAAACATTGGAGGAGTTGGTCCTCAAGATTGGTTATGACCCTGCGAATGTCAAAGCAGCTTAAGAGATGATCAAAAAGAAAAATGCTGACATCGTATCTTTGAGAAAACAGCTAAAGATCCCTCCAACGGAAGACCCACAGGCAAAGGAGATAGCTGAAAAGGAAGGTGAAAAGGATGAGATACTGAAATTACTCATGGAGCAGAACGCTCAGTTAAAAGAGATGGAAGCAGAGATGGAAAGACTGCTGAAAGAAAAAGAGCAAGCAAAGACAATGGAAGGCATCCCATTGAGTGTTATCCCATTTGCAGGATTGAGCACGGCGACAGTGGCAACCATTCCATTTGCTTCATCAGTACCACTACCAGAGGGAACAACGGACCTAGCCAAGTCTATGGAGAGAATGAACCTGCAAGAATCAGAAATCGGCAGGCTTAAGAAAGAAGTGGAGAATCTCCAAGAACTAAAGACTTCTTTCTAGGCTAGTCTGTCCAAAGAGAAATAGGTGAATGAGCAAATCAGGAAGGAGTTACAGCAGCTCCAGAAACATACAATGGCAGGAAAGACTTTGGATGAGGTCAAAGAGATTGTGTGGACAGATATTTCCAATTCCATTAATGAAATCTAGCCAATGGTTCAAATCATGTTTGAACAAAATGAGTTGCTCAAGAGGAGAAAACAGGCCATGGAGAAAATCAGAACGGAGCTGGGAGACATGCCAGCACAAGCTAATGAAATCATAAGATTCCTGAATTCCAACACCAGGGAGGAACTCGAAGAATTGAAGATTGAGGACCGGACAGAAACCATACTTGAAGTCAAAAGGGTTTTAACCAAAAGGGGCCTCATGCTTCAGCTTGAGGAGAAAATTCAAGTTATGGATCAAGGAGTGCAGAATTTTTTCAACAAGATAGATGCTCTGCAAAGGAAGGGCCTGCCTGGTATGAAGGTCATTAATGACAAATTGATGACACTCCCTGATTATAAGAAAAGGTTGGCTGAAGTGTCTAAGGGCAATTCTAAGTTTGCATGTATACAGGGAAGCATCACAGGAAAAGCATTCATGGACGCCTTGCAGTTGGATATTAGTATCCAACATGAGATTAAACACATATTCATCATCAAGCCTACATTTTCTAAATACATAGACATGGATGAAGTGTACAGGAGATTGCTTAAAGTCACAGTGCCAGGTCATATCAGATGGGAGGAGTTGTGTGATCTACTAGATTAGCTGATGAGCTGTAGCATCCAGTCACCTATCCTATCAGAAGAGGTTGCGGAGGCACCTCACCAATGGCCTACCCCTGAAATTCAGCATATAGTTGTATTGAGTCATCAAAACAGTTGTAATTAGTTAAGACAGTTAGTCCAAAATAACATGAGCACGTCCTGATCAGTTATGACAGGAGCGTTTGTATTGTGTATTATAAATACTTCATTTTTCGAAGTATTGAGGGTTGTTGATTAGCACACCCTATCGCTACCAAACTGTACTATTTTTTAAGAGATCTACCATTAATAAAGAAGAGGCACTTTACAGGATTCTTGTGCATGCTCACTGGTGATGTGATTTTCTTAGTTAAATGTTTCTCTTTCTCCGTATTCATTTTGTTTTCTGAATCTAATCTTTATGAATAGTGTTATGTTACAGGATTTATCTTTGATACCCTGTTTCCGATTCTAGGGATTTAAATGTTTATCTTCTAATACCTTCAATTAAGAAATTCTTAACTGCTTGTTGATTAAAGTTATTTTCCTCATCTTTTCTTCTATCCATCATTTTAATTACTAAAGATCCAGTGAGGGTGTTATCTCGCCTTGTGAAGGTTTTCTTTGGCGTTTCTGGTTGTATCTCAGATTTAATTAATGCAGACCCCATAGCCCAATGGATGTGTAGTTTGACTCAACCAACTTCAAAAACCCTTTACAACAAAACCAATAATTCTTTTAACTGGCCTAATATCTGAAATCAAACAAAGCTAAATCATATAGAGAGATCCCTCTCTGAAGCTGGAAGGGCCAGATCCCAGCTTTAAAAGCGGTTGGTTAAGGTTAATTTTGTAAATTTCTTCTTTTTTCAACCTCTAGGAAATTTACCTAGTGCTAACAGAAGGTAGAGTTGGGCTCCCTTATTGTAAAGTTTTAGTAAAGCTTCTGGTTTCTAGTTATGTATCTATATTTGAGACTTATTTTTTAATAACAGTCATCTTTCTTACTCCAGCTTATTTTCCATTACTGAGAGGATTCATGATGAATGATTCACATGGATTGTTTTGACTGTGTTGCGATGGATGTTTGATTGTAATGCTATTATAATTTCCTTCAGTTTCTCTAAGATTTGAATTTCAAGACAATCTTGTGTTTAAGTATTTCCTATTTGGGTTGTTGGAAGACCGGATGTCCATAGCAGACCTCTTTACTTTTCTCAATTTCTTCCCCCTACTCACCATTATACCAAACTTACTGACTGAAGTTAGACCAGGACCTCACCTACTTGTGCTTTCCGATCCAGTTTTTTGAGTTAGAACGATACCATCTTGAGTCTACATCCATTAGACTGCCTTAAAATTTATTTTTCATGACATACAAACTAATGGGTATCAGGCTTACCTTTTCCGCAATCTAGGGCTAACTTCTAGTGCTAACAGTACCTTTAGTTTTTCGTGCAACATACACAACCATTGAAATACACAGGCATTTGAACTGGATTGCACAACCATCTGACCAAATCCAATGTTGATCCATATTTATGTTCTTCTCCATAAGGTGATCTTAGAACAATTGAAAACAATGGTGTGCGTAGGCTAAGTCATGGCACCGATAATCACTTATGTAGAAGTGATACTCTTTCAATATAAATATGTTTTGTTCATTGCCATGTGGTCCATGCATGTATGTGATATGGACCATTATGTTGACCTACTCTCACTGATAATATTAGCTTTGAATCGGATTTTGTGGTTGAAGGGTGTAGTTCTCAGTAAAATCAACCACTGAAAACACAGTACCAACAGGAAATGTATCTTCTCATATTCTAAAATGTTTGTCATGCCATCGAGCCACATGGACATGTTGAACATAATGTTGTGTCTTTTCGACGAAGTCCTTCGTGAAGTCACAAAATCATGCTTGGGAAGTAACCAATTGTATCTTTTTTTCTTTATTTTCCTCCATCAATATCATATGTGACATATTTAAAGATTTTAAAGGTAACCTCCTTCCTCCCCAATTCATACTCATCACTTACATGGATGAACTTGCTCAGTAATGTCATTCCACCATGTTGTGCCTCTTTTGTCACCTAAATGAGCAAAACAGAGGTGCTTACAAGATTAGTTGGGTTAGCTAAGAAAGACAGCAGTAAAGGAAAGGGTTAGAGAAAGAAACATAAAATAACAAACTAAGAATTAAACTAGGAAATAAAAGAACAACTAAACTATTGAGCATAAGGACATAAGAACAAAAAACCAATAAGACTCATGTCACCAATGGAAAGGATTATATTAGTGAAAGAAAACACCAAGAAGAAAGAGAACTTTGGGTCCCTTCTTCCACCAAGGGAGGGCTCTTGGACCCCCACAACTAAGCTCTTCTTACAACTTTCAAAGAAATGGTGAAAGAATCCCAAGCTAATCCACTCAAGAGGTGAGATGGATTGTCCAATGTAATGATGCCAGTATACTCTTGATGAGAAAAGAGGATTCTCCAAGAGAATAGCAGCAGCATAACCTTGCAAATGAATTCCTTGACAATGAAGTGCACCCATGGCCTTGTTTTATAGCATCACTTTGAGGTATTGTGCAACCAAATTATAGTCTGAAAAGGGGTTGTTTAGGGAATTTTTAGGTCTTTGACCAGCCACCTAGTTGGATCCAACCGAGATTTGGATGTCAAATCAACTTGGATGCTGAACTAGAAGTGGGTGGGAGGCTGACCAATCTCATAAATGTGTCATTCTCAGGTGTGTGTGGCTTTTAGCAACCACATTCGTGCATCGTGCGCATGTGCGCTTTTCGTGTGTTTCTGGTTTGCGCATGTGCATGTGTGCCCTATGTAGTCATAGCACACCTTAATTTTATCACTGGTTGTATAGTTTTGGACCTTTTGGAAATTCTTTTGTGGTAATTTTGGTCCATGGGTGACCTCATAATTGTTTGAAGTTGTTGGATTCCTGTAACCATTTGTGGATGAAATTTCAGTGATAACAGATGCCCCCTAATGGATGAAGTTAGGAGCATACGTATAGCCGAAATTCATCAATGTTTCTTCTACTGAGAGTGTCGTTGTAAGAGAGAGAAATAGTGAGAGTATCAAGAGTGAACTATTGGAGGGATAAGGGAACCTATAGGACCCAACCTTCCATAAGGTGTGTAAAAAATAAATTGTGTACAAACGAGGTGGGCATGCCCCATGCTTATGTCATGTAACTCAAAAAGGAAGGGTGTTTCATAGTAACTGAAACTGTGTATTGATGTAGACAACTACAACACCCTCGAGGGCGGTTGTGATCAAGGAATAGGACCTTTCTGAGAAGGAACATACTCTGAACAGTAGGTAATGACACATGTAAGGAGTATCACGGATTTTGTAGGCATTGATAGCCCGGCCAAGTTTAGAGGTCTTCAACAAATATATAAGAAATAACTGCAATAGTCGCAAAGTGAGATTCACTGTAACATGAGAAAGTGTTGACGTCGAATGTTACAGGGGTCAATGACAGTAGGGAGAAATTGTGGTTCTCCCCGTGTCGTCTGAGACCTCTCATTGTAAAGGTAATGAGAGTCAAGATATTGTCGCCCTTCTAGAAACTGTGTTGATGTCGACAAAAGGGGGACACGACTCCAAGAAGCAAAGGGCTTCATGAAATCTACTAGGTGAGGTTGGGAACTAAGGAGGTACATGGACGAAATCAAGATGTATGAAGACTCAAGACTGCCCTTGGTTGGGGGTATATGTGAAGTATAAGTGGTTGCAACCATTCAACTAGGTCGAGTGTCAGGGGGACAACAAGACGTGGGATAAGTTGTGCCAGAGGCGGGACAAAGTAGACAAACTCAAAGAGTAGATTTAAGTGGCTTGTGGGATACTTGGAGTATATGGATGATGTCAACAGAAGTAGATGATAAGGAGTGCCCCAAACAAGGATGACATGAGTTGCGTTTGGAAAAAAGGGAAGAAGGTCACCAAAGGTGACGACAAAAAGACATATGTAAATGCTGGAAACAAAGGCCTTTTACAATTTACCAAATGAATAAAGAATAATTTTGGATGAGTGTAAAAATATAGAAACAGGTGCCCCAATGCAATATGGTTGGGCTGGTTAGGGCACAATTTGCTTGGAGAAATGGTGGAGGTTGGGGGCCCCATGGGTGGGTTTCTGTATGAGATAAATGAAATGGAGGGAAATTTGCAGATGGGCAAACTAATTATGGATGAAATGGAGGGTTAATGATACTGTGGAGGCACAGTCAAAATAGAACCTTGAAGAGATAATCTGGGATTCCATTGGGAAAGCTGGAAAAATGAGGAGAAGGAGTATGTGGTTGTTTCACGACATGATGTAAGACTATTAGGACTCCCATTCCTAAAGGGTTGAAAAACAACATGAGTGTCAAAGTGCCAAAGGGTGCTATGAATGGGACAACTCATGTGGGGGAGAGTGTTACCAGGTGACAATACCCAAAATTCAATGGAGGTGGTGGTACTATAGAGCTGGATATCGGGGACCCTAAAGGCAAATTTCAAAGGGTGTGACTGGAGATGCAATGGAAATTCAGAGGGAATGATTACATGTCAGTGTTGTTTATATACCTGAAGGGGTTGTGATGATGTATGATGACCAAGTACCTACACACATGAAAACCAAATACCTGACGTGAACAATATCTGATGAGAATCGAACATACAAGCATTTAGTTGATAATTTTGAACATGAGCATGCGTACCTGGATAGGGTATGAAAAAATGGTGCCCCGAGGGCTAAGGATAAAAAATGGCCCAAATATTGTCTTGATGTAGATGAAGGTATTTTGATCCTGTGGTTGAAGACGGATCGAAAAACGGACACCCGGAGCTCCCGGAATGGTGTTTGGAAGTTTGGCGGAAAAGCCTATATATAGTTGTAGGGCCCACATTGCCACCTCATTTGTACCTATTGTCATAGTGATTGGACGAAAGATATTTAGAGGAGATTTGGATATTCTGAGAGAATGAGGCAGACGATTCAGGACCGGCGAGCTTCAGGTTAGTGGTCTTATCATCCTGCATAGAATTAGGTTTCATATTTGTGGGAAGGGCTTGTACGGAGGGTCGTACAAGGGGTTTTGTGGGTGTGGGCCCCCCAGTGCACGGGAGATCCAGAAATATGAACGCATGGGTGTGCGTCTGTTTTCCAGCTATCCACGCATGGGTGTGCCCTAAGGGGGGATAAAGTTGCGCATGGTTTGCCCGCCTATTTGCTACACAGCTACGCATGGGTGCACGACTATGCAGTGGACAGGTGCACTGTGATGCGCGCCTGTGTTCGTGACAAGGGTGCATGGAGGCGCCATTGTATAGAGGACAAGCATGCACTCGTGCGTGCCTGTGCGATGAAAAGGTGTGCATGTATGCATGCATGTGGGGTGAATAGGTGTGCATGTGTGTGCGCCTGTGGGTTTGAACATGCACACCTGAGGGGTAAACAGTCGCACCTTGGAGGCAAGGCTGACGAGTGAAAAAACTCATCTTTCTTGGAGTTTTTTATGTGTTTTATGTTCGAGATGGTTAATCTAAGACTGTATTATGTGGTTGTAGGCGATCATCGGGACGATGTTGGTCCACTGGCGAGAGCAAGACTGGTCAAAGATGAGGGAGGTCATGACTATTGAGGAGATGATGGTTCATGCCACTTTGGTAGCCTGTGGGCTGCTGAAGTTCTTCGAGTGCCCTTTGATATGGGCACAGGAGTGCCTTCTTCAATTTTTGATCCGGATGTGGAGTATGGATCTGCATTGTTTTATGGTATAGGGAGAGCAGCTAGCCTTCATTGTGGTGGAGGATGTGTACTTTTTGACTGGGCTCCCTTTTTTGGGAACACCCCTACCGGCGGAGGTTGTGCTTTCTGGGGATGTGCAGTTAGCTACCTTGGGCCGGAGGTATTGTTCCAGGGAGAACTTCATGTCAGGGTCCGTAGTGAGTATCGGGGCTATGGATTCTTTAGTTCATCGTTGTGTAGCAGCGATGATTGTGAGGGTATATGGGTCCCTTGTGACTTAGCGGATCAGTGGTGGTCAGCTAAGGATTATGGGGCAGGCAGTGGCAGGAGATAATTTTACCTGGGGTTTGATGCTGCATGCCAATATGGTAGGGCAGCTTGACAGGTGTCAGACTACGGACTCAAGGGATTTTTCCTTTGGGTCCATCTTGGTGGCCTGGTTTTTGGAGAGGGTGTTGATGTTGCGCCCAAGAGTTTTATTGGGCGCACCTAGTGTGCGAGAGCCGTGACTGAGGCAGTGGTCGATGATTTTGATTCACCATAGTGGTGGAGAGGGTGGCCATTTTTTTATGACTGAGGTTGCACGAGTGTGGCGGCAGATGCCGTAGATCATACTACAGTATCCATACTGTGGGGTTGACCTCCGGGGTGATCCAGATATGGTGTTACCTCTAGGGGAGGTGTTCGACCACCGTGGTATGTTTGTGATTTTGATATGTTGATTTTTGAGATAGTATGACATGTGTATTATGTATAGATGTTGATACTATCATTTGGTTGTTTGTATGTGCAGATGTGGGACCTCACGGGCACGAGGTTGAGTTGATGAGAGTGTCAGCTCGTCAGGAGATGGTGAGACCGCCGCAGGCAGAAGAGAGACATCGGCATGAGGACGTTGAGGCAAGACCAGTCGGCGATGAGAGAACGGCTAGGAGATGTCGTTTTGATGACCCTGGTACCGGGCCAGCGCATGCTCCTCCGATGGAGGCCGGGGGAGATTTTGAGGATATTTTCCACCGCTTGGAAGTGGTGCTACAAGGAGTGCCTGAGGGCATGTGGTCATGCATCCAGGATGAGGGCATCCTAGAGCAGTGTGTGGGAGTGCCACTAATGTGGTGGTTCGTTGTTCAACGAGCAGTAGTAGTAGGTGTTGCGATGATCAGGCGATTACCTCCAGGTCCAAAGGGACCGATAATGGGTGGGGCACCACCGCCTAAGGGAGGGGTAGGAGGTGGCATGCTAGAGGCACCTTGAGTGTCGCTCTGTGTATTTTTTGTATACTGTATATAAGCTAGTGATCTCATTTTGGTGTAGTGATACCGGTTTTGTACCAAGGTGCTTCACTAGCCTGCAGATTTTGTAGACGATATATTTTTATGTGTATGTAAACATTTTGATGGCACTGTTGACCGATTTATATATATATATATATATATGAGTATACATTTTTGGGTCTTTGTGATGTTCATATGTGTGTTTTTTAATGTTATTTATTATGTCTAATATATATATGTTGTGACAGGATCTTGATGGTTTATGTGTGTGTAGAGATATCTTGATGTCATATATGCCAATCAAGTATAATGTTAGCTAGGTTATCTATAATTTGATTCAATTGTCTTGGAATATGTGTAAATGTAATGAAATCAAAATGTCGAGATAAAATTCTAACTTGCAGGTATTTGTGAAAGAGGCAAGGATCGCGGACATAGTACACATTGTTGAGTTGGAGGATGACTAGTTGGCAGTCAAGTAAGATGCTAAGGTGGTGAATACGATGATGGATGGCATCAGTGAGGAGGCCAATGATGGAAATGTACTCGACTTGGTTGTTGGTTGCTGAACCCAAACATATGCCGCTAGAGTGGAGAAATTCATGTGAAGGGGTATAGAGGGCCCAAGCTGCAGAAGTGAGATTTTGTGTCCAACGGCTGGCACCATCGGCGTAACTAATGTGGTAGACCAATGGAGGAATCATCTGTCAATAACACAAATGATAGTTTAGACGTGAGGTATGGAAAAAGATTAAAAACACTATAAAAAGAAATGACCTAATGTAGAATGGCTATGCTTAGGTGTAAAATTTCTTTAAGTAGAGACCGTTGACAGGTTCTTTGAGAGAGAGGCCTTTGGGGGAAGCCAGAATGTATGTGCCTTTTGTGAGGCAATGTTGAATAATGTAGGGGCCATGCCATAGTGACTCGAATTTTCCATGACCAAGAGTATCGTGACCGGTGTCGTAAGCAAGGATGAGGTCGCCTTCATGAAATGAGCGAAGGTTGACATGGCGATCAAAGGTGGCCTTTGACCATTTTTTGGCTGCCTCATTGTTCTGTAATGAAGATCAATGATCTTCATCCAGGAACTCTAAGTTTAGCAAACACTGCTCCATTGGAGTAGTTTCGGGTAATAGCTCAATTGCGGTGCGTAAGGTGGGGATTTCACACTCGATAGGAAGAGTGGCCTCGACTCCATGGACTAGATGAAATGGTGTGAAACCAATGACCATTTTCACAGCTGTACGGTAAGCCCATAGCATAGAAAATAACATATGATGCCAATTGGTCTTATGTTTGTTAACTGTGCACTGCAACATGGTTTTGAGGACCTTGTTAACTGCTTCGACCTATCCATTAGACTGAGGGTAATATGGTGAGGAAAACTCATGGGAGAATCCCAATCGTGATGAGAGTTCGACGAAAATATCATTCTCAAAATGTTTCCCGTGATCAGAAACTAGTTGGAGTGGTACTCCAAAGCGAGATATGACGTGATTAAAGAAAAAACACACTACAGTGACTCGATTTTTCCATGACCAAGAGTATCGTGACCGATGTCGTAAGCAAGGACGAGGTCGCCTTCATGAAATGAGCGAAGTTTGACATGGCGATCAAAGGTGGCCTTTGACCATTTTTTGGCTGCCTCATTGTTCTGTAATGAAGATCGACCATCTTCATCCAGGAACTCTAAGTTTAGCAAACACTGCTCCATTGGAGTAGTATCAGGTAATAGCTCAATTGCAGTGCATAAGGTGGGGATTTCACACTCGATAGGAAGAGTGGCCTCGACTCCATGGACTAGATGAAATGGTGTGAAACCAATGACCATTTTCACAGCCGTACGGTAAGCCCATAGCATAGAAAATAACATATGATGCCAATTGGTCTTATGTTTGTTAACTATGCGCTGCAACATGGTTTTGAGGACCTTGTTAACTACTTCAACCTATCCATTAGACTGAGGGTAATATGGTGAGGCAAACTCATGGGAGAATCCCAACCATGATGAGAGTTCGACGAAAATCTCATTCTCAAAATGTTTCCCGTGATTAGAAACTAGTTGGAGTGGTACTCCAAAGCGAGATATGACGTGATTAAATAAAAAACACGCTGCAGTGTCAGTAGTGTTATTGAAGGTGGGCATGGCTTCAGCCCACTTTTTGAAGTAATAGACTGTGACCACGATGTATTTTTGTCCATTTCTGGATGGGATATTACAAGCCATGAAGTCGATGCCCCATTTACAAAAGGGGTCGGCAGTAATGACTGGGTGAAGAAGAGCGGATGGTGCTCGTTCTTTGTTGGCATAAAGCTTACATTTATCGCATCGCTTTACGGCATGAATGCAATTGTGAAACAATGTAGTCCAAAAATAACCTACTCTAATGATTTTATGAGCTGTGGACATCCCTGAAAGATGGCCCCTGCATGCGCCGCTATGGCATTCGTTCAAGACTCTATCGACCTCGTCAATAGTTAAGCATCGATGAAGTATGGTGTCGACCCCTCACCGATATAAGATATCTCTGATGAGGAGATAGCGAGGGGCCTGATGGTGAATATGATGGCGATCATCTCGTGAGAGGTGGTTACCGAAATTTTGGGTTTGGAGGTAGACGAGGAGGTCACCATACCAAGGATCATCCGAAGTGATATAAAAGAGATGTTCATCAGGGAATTCAGTATTGACGAGGGCACTTGTAGTATCAGAGAGGAAGGTTGTGACAAGTTCGGGGAGGACGAGAGCTTTCTTTCTCTTGGGTGTTGAAAATTTGAGATCGTACTCCTAAAGGATAATGATCCATCGGGAAAATTTTCCATTAATTTGCCGACAACTGAGTAAGTATTGCATGGGGTTGGAATCTACTATGACCCTAGTTGTGCGAAGCAGAATGTAATGGTGCAGTTTCTAGACTGTGAGGACGACTACAAGGGCTAGTTTCTCTTTGTGTTTATACTTCAGGGGTGGCCCTAAGAGGTTTTTACTAATGTAGTAAATGACATACTCATGATCGTCATCACTGATTTGAAAGAGAACTCCCACTACTGAGACAGTTGATGCTGAGATGTAGAGGATCTAGTCGCGATTATAGTCAGGTGAACTAATTAAAGGGGCGTTGGAGAGTGCCATTTTAAGTTCGTCGAACTCTTTTTGGGCATGTTCATCCTAGTGAAATGGGATGTCATGGCATAGTAAGCAAAGGAAACCATGTGCTCGAGTGGCATAGTCTGGGATAAATCGTTGTAGAAAGTTAGCTTTTCCTTGTAGGCTCTGGAGTTGGCGTAAATTCCATGGGGGTGGAATTTCTGTGATGGCCTAGACTTTGAGGGGGTCCACGGTAATACCACTTTGTGAAACGATGAATCTGAGGAGGCACCCTACAGTGACACAAAATACACACTTGAGGGGGTTCAAGCGGATGTTGTATTGACGACACCATTGGAAGATGATCTGTAAATCATCAAGATGTTGGGTGTGTTTTTTGGATCGAGCTGTGAGGTCATCCAAGTGTGCAAGGATGATATGAGATAGATCATGAAAAATGTATGTCATAGCCCATTGGAAAGTTGTGTCAGCATTCTTTAGGCCAAAAGGCATGACACAATATGCAAAAGTACCCCAAGGGGTGGTGAATGTGGTTTTGTATTGATCGGCTGGATGGATTTGGATTTGATTATAACTAGAGAAACCATCCATGAAGGATAAAGCCTCGTGGCCTACACAGTCGTCGATAATTTGATTGGGTAAAGGCATTGGAAAGTTGTCTTTGGGACAGGCATGATTGAGATCATGAAAGTCTGTGCATACACGGATGGTGCCCTGTTTTTTATTAACGGGTACAAGGTTGGAAACCCATGAGGTATAGGCAATGGGGTTGATGAACCCGACCGCACGTAATTTGTCAATCTCAGCTTTAATGGTCACTACTTTGGATGGGTGTAGCGGTCGTTGTTTCTAGAAAATCGGTGTGATATCGGGCCATCTGTCTATACGATGTTTGACAATAGAGGGATCAAGGCTAGGCATTTATGTGTATGACCAGGCAAAAATATCCTGATATTTTTGGAAGAGGGATTTATAGGCGGTGATTTCTTGAGGAGTACATGTGGCGCCAATGGTGATTTCCTCGACGACTCTATTTTTTATGGAAGTATAGATTTTGATGGTTGGGGAAATGTTGGCCATGTTTCCTTCTTCAAAAGCATCATGGGCAGGAATGGGGTTGTTGAACCAGTTGATATGCCCTGATGGGATAAAATCCTTGGTTTCGACTGCATATGTGGGGTGTTGGTTAGGAAGCATGAAGGATTCCTATGGAACGAAGAGCGCTCGGTGGTGTAGTGCATCCCATGGGTAGTCGGGGGTGTTTAACTCTTCAAGTATGTCCTCGTCACAGTGGAATTGGTAGGAATACAAGGGATCTAAAAGAGTGATATCAGTGATTGTCGTCGTGTAGTTATCCTTTGGGGATGAAGAAGCAGGGGGAGAAACACAATGATATTGTGATGGTTCACTTGACATAAACCAAATATTGAAGTACTGAGGAGTACCAGTGGTAGTTGGATGTAAAATATCCATAGGGAAATGAATGGGAGAATTGGGGGGATTTGGGGGTAAATCCTCGGATAAGTCATCCAAGAACCATGGAGGAATAGGGAGTGCCTCTGGTTCAGGAGAAATGATATGAAGAATCTCTAGTGATGAGGTAAGGTTAGTCATCGATTCTATAGGGGGTACAGGGGTTTGAATCAGGTTCATTTGGCGTTGCCTGTATTCAATGATCATAGGACATTGATATGTAAAATGATCTAAGGATTCACATAGAGAGCAAGGGCATCTCATACATTCATTGACTGAAGTTGTGACATAATGGATGTTAGTGATGTTTGCTAGGGATGATGTAGCCGGATTGGGTTCGTGCTGGAAGCTTTGGTGTACTGTGACTAATGTCTGCCGGAATTGAGGTAGTGTTGGGAAATGGTGTGTATAATGGCCATATTCGAAACATATGGTGCAAGCGAATTTGGTTCATATCCATTTGCTACTTGCGTTAGGGGAGATAGCAGCAGTACTTGCTACAGTGGTGAGTGGTGATGGTGTTTGATTGGGTTGAATTAGGTTACGTAACTCGGGTAGAGATGGGCATTTGTTGGTTGGGTGTCCATCTTTCTCACATAGCGTGCAAGGAGGTTGGATGCATGGAGGAAGTGGAGTTGTGGGATCCTTCTTCTTTCGCTTGCCCCCAGCTATGGTAGGGAGCTTAGTGAGTGGGGGTGTAGAGGTTATGGTGGGAGTGAGTATGGGAATCATCATTGGGATTCCTTCCGTTTGGGGGGGAAGGGATGGTTGAGGAACCATCTCTAGTGGATGTAAATATCAAACTGGAATTTCCAACACCATATTAGGGAGGGTAAGCGTTGGGGCTACTTGGAAAGCTTGTACACCTGGTGCAGGGTAGAAGAAGGGGTTTTGAGTAATGCCTTGGGGAAATATCTCCCAAACTGGGATATGGCCTTGGGGAGAGGTGAATTTGTGAACTGGTGGAGTCAATGAGTTTGCAAGAGGCTCATTAGGGGGGAGCTCTGCGACTAGTGGGACGTCAAATATGATAGAAGCCTCCCTAGGAGGAAGGGTATCCTCCATGTCAATTCCTTTGGACGATACGACGCATACCTAATTGGAAGGATGAAGGAGTGATGGTGCACCATGGTAAGTTCCTAACAATGATGGGTCTTTGAAAATTCTGGGACCCATTTTGATGAGTGGGTATGCTTTAGGATTTGTGTGGATGAGAGGGAGAATGTTATCGATGTTGGTAGAAGGGTTAGATTCATAATGTGAGACTTGGTCAATGGTAATGATCTTCCCGTTATGGGGGAACATCATGGTTCGAAATATGGAAGAGGCAATTGCCTTCATAGCATACATGTAGCTACGACCGAACAAGATATTATAATCGAGTGGGGCATCGATAACTTCAATGTCGATAAGAATGGTCTTGCCTCTGAGTTCTATAGGGACATTTTGAAAGAGCCATTCAGGAGAAGATGGTCATCCGTCATAAGCTCTTAAGGTAATGGAAGATGGTATGAGTTCGGGGAAACCAAGTTTCTGGCATACAGACTTGGACATAATGCATGTGGATGCACCTTCATCGAAGATGCACCAATGAAATGTAATGTTATGTATTTTCACTGGGATTTGAAAAGCGATTAGAGCGGGGAGGCGAGGTTCTCCACTATCAAGATCAAATGTGATGAGTTGAGTATCCGTGGGGTCGACTGCCCCCAAGGCAGAAAGTAATGATTTCCGCTAAGTGGGACAAGCTTGAAGGACTTCTAAGACTGACATGGAAGTCGAGGATTGTGCTAAGTCATTGACCAGACTATAATTATGAGCCGCCCTAGCCTGTGGGTTGTGGACATTCATGTGCAATGTGATGCGAGGGATGCGAAGAGGTGTGTCCGTGTTAGGGCGAGGAATCACCAATGGGAGTCCCATTGGTGCTAGGATTGTTTTTGGGGGAATGGGAGGAGACTCAATGGGTGCACAGTATTGATGGTTATGTGTTTGCAGAAGGATTTCTTCCTCACTGGTGAGGAGGATAATACGATATGCGGGATTGCTTGGATTGAGATATTGTCCCAACTATGGTGGGGTAGGATGTGTGTCCTGTTGGGTGTTCATCACACCCTGGTGCGGAATGGGATTCTGTAGCACGGTTGGGGGAGGTTGTTGGTCGTATTGTTGTAGGGCCTGCTAAGGGGCAAGTAGTGTTGGAGAATGTGGTACACTTCCTGAGTCTTTCATCCATTTAAAATCAGCGATTTGGGGGCAATGATGAGTATAATGTCCGAACTCACCGCAAAGGGCACAAGGGAAGGTGGTTCTAATAGTATTGTTATTTCTCCCTTGACGTCTATTGTTATTGCCCCCCTGGGGGTTCTAATTCCCTTGATTCTGGTTGCCCCCAGTAGGTTGGTTCTGTTTGGGGTGATTCACGCCTAGACCTGGGTTGCTATTGTTCCTGTTTTTTCCTTTCTTTTTGGCATTATTCGACTGATGGGTTGGATTTTCCATATTCATTTGTTCAAAATTTTGATATTGTTGAAGGGGAGAGGGTTGAAAAAAATTCACCCTATCATGAGGGTGTGGGGGAGCTATGGGCTGTGGAGGACCAGGAAATGGAAAGTATGGATTCTGTGGGGTAATGATCTGTAAGGTACATAGGAAGGTGTGGCACTTTTTCTAGTCCTTAGAGTATAATATGAGGTAGAGGGAGTACCATAACTTGTTTGGATTGGTGGGTGTATTATGGGTGCCGACGGTGGCCCACTGATGGGTGGAGGAAGAGAAACAAGGTATGGTTGTTGATAAGGGGATGGAGGGCAATAAGAGGTTCCCCCATATGCCGATGGATATTGAGGTGTGCCATACATCGATGGTTGTTGTGGTTGTGGACTATGATGCGTGGTATTACCAATCAATCCGTCTATTGAGTGAGACATCCCAGGTTTGTCTTGGTCGAATGGCACGGGTTTTGGGAGGTCAGGAAGTACTGTGTACAAGTACCTTGATTATGAATAGATGAGGTCATATTGTTGATCCTTACTGATGGCTTCTTCTTCTGATTGAGGGAAGGTGGAAGCTACATATTTACTGAGGAGAGAGACAAGTGATCTGAGAAACCAGTCAAGACACTGTTGTTTGGTGGTTTCGGC
Source organism: Picea glauca (assembly GCA_000966675.3). Taxonomy (NCBI): domain Eukaryota; kingdom Viridiplantae; phylum Streptophyta; class Pinopsida; order Pinales; family Pinaceae; genus Picea; species Picea glauca. The sequence continues at coordinate 879,291 of JZKD02S0048952.1, forward strand.
TTTTCACAAACTATGTCATCGACGCCACTCATGAATGTGATCAATGATATGTGTGGCTAAGGTTTGTTTTATTTAAAATTAGAGAGTAGTTCAAGAACATTGTCATGGAAGATTGGTAATTGGAAGAAGGTCAAAAATGATTTGGCCAAGGACTCAAAAGTCGCATGGGACCCCAATTTTTCGTCTACATACCATTTGGCTAATGGGCCAGTGAGCGTGTGTTGAAATAATCGTAGTCGAATGGAATCATCCATAATGTTGTTGGAAGAGCACCATAGGTGGAAAGTCATGACATGGTTGGCAGGGTCATCCCCTGCCTTTCCTTCAAATTTGAGGATATCTGAAGGTAGTTTGGTAGGCATTTCAGGCCATGTGGGGTCATGCAATATAGGGTCATTTATGGTTTTTCTTAGATCTGGTAAGTTAAGAGAGGCCAAATATGGCATCTGGAGTGGTGGCGGAGGATTAGTTCCATCCATGGTGTGAGTGTTCTGTGAAACTAACTCTTGAGGGGGGCTAGGTGGGTTGGTACTTCCCCCTTGAGAGGAAGTTGGCCCCCCACTTCCATGTAAAGGAGAGTGAGTGGACGAAGGACCTTGGGAAGTGGACCCAAGTAATGTGGAACCAAGCAAAGTTGATCCTAAGACAGTGGCACTCACAGGAGTGTGAGAAGGTGGGGCCGATGAGTTGGCAAGACTAGTAACTCCCTCTAAAATAGGAGGGAGGTATAGAAAGAATCTAGAATGATGGGGGTTTTGTGGGTCCCCTATGATGTCCGACTAGCTGAGTGGACGTGTGCAAATTGTGGTGAGAGTAATAAATAAACAAGAGCCTTTGTTGCAATTTTTGAACTTTACACAATATATATCTAAATCAAATTTAATCAGAAGTGCATCATACATACAATATTTTAAAAACGAAGCATATATGTGGATAAGTGGGTTTTTTCCATGTGGGGGATCAAAGAAAATAAATGCTCATGTCCTAAAAGACGTAACGTCCTTCCTCTCAAATAGCACTGGACCTTCCAATAGTACTCAATAGTGGGTTCTGAAGTCACCAGAAGAGAAACTAGTGAAGGATGAAGTGATCAGTTATAATGAGGGGTAAAGGGGGCATATCCTGAAAGAGCTGGCGATATTTCCCAATAGCCACACAAAATCTTATCAAGGTGCAATTGCAGCCCACAATTTCCACCTGGGTAGATGTCCTAAAATTTGGTCACTAGGTACCTCGGTCAAAGTACGTCATTTAGATTTTCGGCCTAAGAAATGGGTCACGGGCTGGATCCCGTCCAAGATGTGGGTGCCTCAAGGGGGGACACATAGAACAACCGGACCGTGGCCTTCAACCCTTCGCGGGTATCTCCCTACCTTATGGTGTTAGGAACACTTGACTTGGAGGATTTTCAGTTCCCTATTTGACAACTTGTATTGTTTTGACAATGTGAAAACCATATAACGGGGAGTTATTTAGATGCCTATCCCTGAAATCCTACCTAGACTAAAAAATTTCTTTTGGCACCTCTTGTGGAGGAAAACTTAGTGAGTTTTTAGAAAAAATTTAGATGTGGTTTGTTTGATATATTGGGGGTGTGAGCCAATCTCGTTGAAATTAAATGGGAGTGGATAGTTTCGTGAAGAAAAGGGTGGGGTGTTTCGGAATCCCTTTGGAGGAAACTTACTTTGACCTCCACGTTTCGAGATGAAAACTATGTGAGTGATAAGTGAATTTTGTGTGTGAATGAGTGAAAGTGTGCCAATGTTTTAATGAATTAGGTGTCACCTTGCTGCATGTGGACTTTTCTTGGTCCTTACAAGTGTTGATTACCTAATTAACTAAAATGCTTTTGGTACAACCTTGCATATTTCAAAAGTCCCTAGGAAACTAGCATGTGGACATGTGGGTCCTTTACTATTCCTTTAACTCCCTATTGTGATTTAATCTAAGAAAGATTTGAAACTATCCTAGATTGTGATCATGTGGGCATGTATGGGCCCATTACAAAACCTTTAGAAGTTCCCTAGTGATTTAATCTAAGAAAGTAAATTTCAACACTATCATATCTTTGTAGCATGTGGGCATGTATGGGCCCGTTACAATCTTGAGATGTGTTTAAAAAATAAACTAAGAGGAGTCCCGAGGGGGTTGTTGTCCTCTCCTAAAGGTTTTAGTCTTTTTAAGGGAGATGAAATGTCCTACAACCTTTTTCTGATTCTGAAGATCACTTTGAAATGCGAGAGTAGAGCATACTAAATGATTGTTATCCAACTTTTGGTCCCAATGCAAATTTTATGTGATTACAAATGATTCCAACTTATACTTTTAGTCAAAGCAAGCCATCCATGTGGCAAAAATGAAAGAAAAAGATGAAATAATGATTTTAAACCCCCTAAGTGCCTATGTGTTTTGACTAATCCCTTTATATGGAAAGGGAACTAAGTATGGTGCAGATTACAACATGCATGAAATCATTTTTAAGAAGTCTAGGGGCCTTCCCCAAATCACAAAAAAAACTTACAATATGTATTTTTTTGCACAGGTGTACGGGTCTCAGAGTAGACAGAGGTGCATTGAGTGCCTGTGCGCAAACCAAAACAGGATTTTGGGTGCAGGTGCACAGAATAACACTGTAATTTTGGTGCGTGTGCGCACGATGCACGACTGTGGGGAAATAAACTCGTGCACAACTAACACACAGCTGTGAAGAAAATTCCAGATGGAATTTTCTCAATTCAGCTTTGAATTGGGTGTTTTTCAGGTTAGCTTGGGCCGGTTAAGGTACCTGCAGGTTAAATAAACCAAAATAAGAGCTAGGAAAACCCAAATGGGGTAGGAAATTGATACCTTTCCCCAGCGGAGTCACCAATCTGTTGTGACTCTTTTGTCACCTAAATGAGCAAAACAGAGGTGCTTACAAGCTTAGTTGGGCTAGGTAAGAAAGACAGTAGTAAAGAAAAGGGTTAGAGAAAGAAACATAAAATAACAAACTAAGAATTAAACTAGGAAATAAAAGAACAACTAAACTATTGAGCATAAGGACATAAGAACAAAAAACCAATAAGACTCATG
>JZKD02S0048952.1:899821-910909 GCA_000966675.3 Picea glauca
TTGTAAGTTGATTCATCTTGAGATTAATAAAAGAATACTTTTCCCGTCCCAATGCATGACTTATATATGTTTTATTCGATTTATGCTTAATCTCTAACCCTCAAGTAGAAAAATACCATGCATGCGTAGTGTTTTGTCTTGATTGCAGGATTGTCTTTGGAAGGAGCAGCGCAAGCAAGCGGACAAAGCACAACGGAGGATCTACACCAAACATCAGTAAAAAGGTTAGTAGGTTCTTTCCATGTTTGTATGTGAAAAAGGGTTTTAGGTTTTGGGGTGGTAGGTTAAAAGTGATTTATTAAAGGTCAAAATCTGCATGTAATTTTAGCCCTAGCTTACTAGTCTGTAGGGTATTATTTCCCAACAACAGAATTGGTGACTCCGCTGGGGAAGATACTCTTAGGGTTTCCGGATTTAGGTGAGGTTTTTGGGTAGTTTAAAGAAGTAGATTTTCGGTTTCTTTGTTTTTCTGTTTTCTGTTAGGTCAGAGCTAGTAGGGGACCTAGTTCTTAATACCAGTTTTTCCTTGACTGTTGCTTGACATTTATTATCGGGACACACAGAGGTACACGTGGCCTGCAGAAGGCTTGCATGCGTGTAACCCGCGCCCTAACCTTCTACATCCTACGTTTGAACGCTTGTTGCAGTGGTTTCAGTAGCGTGTAAGAGTCAGAGAGCTTGAGAGGAAGTCCTCCTCTTCCCTGTCAGAATTCTACATTCTCAGGGGGATTTCTAGATCTTGTCTGAGTCTTGCTGGTTCATAGACTTGTCTCAGTTTGCTTTATTACATGTTGTTATTTCTTGCATTTGTTTTTCTTTTCTGTTAAAGAATAAGCATCCAAGCCTTTAAGAGACCCTGGTTGTCAATACCAGAGGCCTTTTCAGGTCTGGGCTGCCTATGTTTTGTTTTGTCTTAGCATTTATACAGACCCATGGCCTATGCAAATTATTCCCATGGGGACCCGCACATTGTTATAGCTCAGCACGCGTTTGCATGCATGTTGTTTCAGTGACAGTCGCGGGCTTGACTGGTTTCTTTTCATCCTGGGTGGTGCAGTCATCCCCTCCTGTGGTGAGAAGTGTTCCTCTCAGGGGTTTGAGTCTAGGGCTGCACAGTCAATAGGTTAGGGCCTCTTATCCTTAGCCTGGTTTTTTCTTAATTGATTGTTGATAAAAAAGAAAAAGGAAAAAGAAAGATTTTGTTTTATGGTTTTCAGACAAGCGTAAGAGTCGGTGCTTTCTTGATTGCCATTGTGCGTCTTTTCCCTGGTTCTTTGTGATCTGCGCTTTAAGCCAAAATTTTAGTTTATTTTCTTGGTTTTGTGCTTGTCGGCATTTTCCCTTTGTTGCTTCATTTAGCACTTAAATAAATAAAAAAATTATCTCTTGTTCATTTGCTTCTTTATTTGAAGATTGTGTCGCTGCATCAATAGCTAGGAAGAAGTCTTTTTTCGTAAGTTTTTTCAGAGCATTTAGGAGCATAAGTAGCTCGCAGATTGAGAGAAATTCCCTTATGTTTGCTGCATGAAATCTTAGAAAAGTTGAAAAGAAAAGAAGTCTTTCTTAGTGAAAAGTTGTTTTTTTTGCATTTTTTATAAAAGTTTTTGTTTCCAAGCATTTCTTATTCATTTTTCTTTGAGTCTTTACACACCATCAGTTTCACTTTCATACCTTGTGACGTAAAAAATCCCATAAAAGCAATGCTAATCAAAATCTATTAGACTTTTTGTTTGTAGGGTTTATACACTAGCTCAGGACTAGGGCCTTGGAATAGGTTGGAGAGTAAACTCTCCAAGGCCACTCAAAACCAAACATTAGAGTCTGTCATAGGGAGTGTAGAAGTCCAGTTACGTGAAAGTTATCTGGGACCCCCCTCTAACACAGGGGTTAAACATGAGGTCGCGTAAGGAAAGGTAGTGGAGATAACCCCTCCAAAGCCGGACCAAGCGTAGTGGAGAACACAAATCAAGGATTTGTTAAGGGATTTCATCATTTGCATTTGCCATGGGACTTCGTGGGTCTCGAATCCATTCGAGTTCCTCAGTTGTCTTATGAACCATTTGATCTCGATACCCTTGATAGGTTTTGGGCTTGATACCCTGCACATTGTGGTATACCCGACTATCGACTGTACCCGCCTGGTGACTGTTCGCGTACTGGCAAACTAGTTGCCAATATTTTCTAGGGACATACACAGGTGACTGCAGGGGTATACCACGGTACCTAGGACAGACATCGGGCCACGCTTTGCAGAGTATACCCAGAGGGTGCTTCCGTTTTCAAGTTGCACTTGCACCGGTAAGTTTCTCTAGTGTTGGTTGTTGTAACTGTTCTTCAAAATAGTTAGTGTTTTATTGTCTTATCTCATAGGGGATTTCTTTTAGTGTGTGTTACTGTTTGCACGTGTAGAATACCTTAGCATGTCATGGATCTTCTCACACAGTGGAGGATTTAGAGCTCTGCCATTCACGAAGGCTTCTAGGCTTGCCGCTGGTTATACTGGAGCCACCCCCGCCACCATTGAGGCGGAGGATAGACCAACAAGGGTCTTTAGAAGCAATCGGGCTTCAAACCATTGAGCCCGAACAACTCTCGAAGGAATCAATCGCCAATCTTGGTTTGGTTGAAACCCCAACCACTGATACTTGGTCGCAAGTTATTGTGCCAATTCAATTTTACGAAAGCATGTCAGTGCCTCACACAGCTATGGCAACAAACGTTGTTACTTCCTTTGGGAATTCTTTCATTCCCATCATCGTTGCTACCACAAGAGAAGCATCTCCTAACTTGTCGTCGTCAGTCCAAGCCACTACGGTCTCGACCGCAACTACGTCACATAGTGGCCTATCCCCATCTATTGCGAAGGCCACACCTCCCTTCACACCTAGTGCAACAGGCCCTCCGTTCTCATACGGTATGCCTAGTTTAGGTACCAGTCCTGCACTCACTTACTCCACTTTACAGAATTTGGGTTTGGGGGCAGGGAGCTCTAACGCTCCTCTGCAAGGTAAACTTGGGGGCATTCCTGTCCCTTTCAACACCTTTCCTTACGCTGGAGGTCATATCTCTCCTTCATCCCCTTCGCTTGGTGGTCTGCATCAGCAGTCTATCAGGCAGCCTGCACACACAAGTTCATTTGGAGCCGGGAGTCAAGGAACACCTGCGCAAACTCTGTCAGTAGGTTCGTCATTGTTTGTTTGGAATGGGACGTTTGGTAATAACACTTTTGCATCCACTGCTTTCCCATCTGGGGGCACACCCATTTTTGGACAGTCTACTCCGGTGCAGGGTACTATTCCTGCGCCAGGGGCACATATACCAGGACCTTGGAACTCAGGACAAGGATCTGTTCCTTCCTCTGGAATGTTGTTATGGGGTAATTCTTTCCACAGTCAATGGAACCCTGGACAAACTTCTATGACTCTCCCATCGGGACCGGCATGGGGTAATCCTTCCCAAAGTCTGTCAAACATGATGAATTCCCAACATCCTATGTCCTTTATGGGGAATCAGCCAATGATGTCTTCACAAATGCAAAACCCTTACGCTGGTCAGGGCCATGGTTTCTACCAGAATTCAGGCCAGCAGCCAAACTTTTTCTGGCAACCTGGTGCCAGTCAAACTCCAGGACCCTTTTTCCCAGGCTATCAGCAGCAACCCAAACTATCATTCCTTGCGATGTTACACTTGCCAGATTTGACAAGGTTGTTAAATGATCCTATCTGTCACGATCCGCGTTGGCCTCCTATGCCAACGAAGTTGCCTTTGGACATTCCAAATTTTGAGGCCAAGCCTAACGAAGATCCAGGTGATCATTTGACTACTTTCCACCTTTGGTGTTCATCTAACTCACTGAAAGATGACTCTGTCCAGTTGTGATTGTTTCAACGCACTCTTATTGGGAGTGCCACGAAATGGTACATCGAGCTTGATCGCTCACGATATTCTTCTTTTGGCGAACAGGCTATGGCCTTCCTTAACCATTTCCAGTTACCTGTGAGATATGACGCGGGCACAGAGTTGCTTGCTAATTTCGAACAGACGACATCGGACCATATCTCTGACCATATCCGAGAGTGGCGACGCTAAAAGAGTCTAATCAAAGTGTCAGTTCCACTAGCATTCCTGCTGGAGTGGTTCCTTAAGTCTTTAGTACCTCAATTATCCAAAGACGTCACAACTTCTGGGGTTTTCTCCGAAGAAGATGCCATCATGAGGGCTCAACAGTTTGAGCTCATCTATTCTCAGTCTAGTTTATTATACAACATCCTGTCGGATGCTCCACGATCAATACTAGATAAAACTAGACAGAGAGCCAGACCACATGCTGATGGTATTGTTGGTTCAGCACAAACCAAGCCCACTGAGCAATTGACAAAACAATTGCAACAGTTATCTATCCAACACTCAGTGGCCAGCCAGACTACTTCTTTGGTTTCTCCTCCTACCCAAACATCGGAAGTACACTCTGTGTAGATGACTAACCCAAAGGCCACCCAGCAGCCCGAAGGGAAGAAAAAACAACGCAAGAAGGGTAAGGGGGATAAAAAACCCACTGATAATGCTAGCGAGGGCACTATGGAAAAATAGAAGGCGAGGTATCCATGCAATTTGTGTGCGGAAGACCACCCAACCCATCTGTGTCCTCGACTTGTAGAGGCCCAAAAGTTTGTCACACGGCAACAGCAAGTCGTGTTGACTAATCCCTTTCAGCATGGGCAAAATTTAACTCAACCCTCTACAAGTGTCGAAGGGGGCAGCCAGGAAACCTGCCCTCCTCAAATAATTCCTCTTCCACGAATGTATATATGGTTAGGGGTGATGCTTTAATAATGACTAGAGCGCACGACTATAGTAAACCAAGCGCCTCTGAGAAGGGAAAAGAAGCCTAGATCCCATCTCTTCCTCTACAAATCAAGAAGATGTTGGGTGAAACAATGACACGCATTCCAAAAGGTGTGTTTAAGAGAGCTTCTCACAATCCAAATGCAAGGGCTGCCCAGAATTACTCTGTGGTGGAAGATTTATCCCAAACCCCTTGTGCTATGTCCACTTTGGAGGTCCTCCAAAGTTTCCCTGCTCAGAGGAAAGCCTTGTTGACTGCTTTAGGCTCTATTGAGACTTGTAACCTGGGTACCATCATGCTAGATACAACTGACTTAAAACCTCGTCTTCCTTACCGCGTAGCATTTCAAATAGTAGTGGCTCATCCCACGAAAACTTTTACATGCAATATCTTCCGCACAGTGGTCGACGAGGGTGCTTTGACTTGCGTTATGTCGTTAGCATGATGGAAATCCATTGGTCATCCCGATTTGTCTCCATCACCTACTCTCCTCACTGCGTTCGACGGTCGTTCTTTCCGACCACATGGCATCATTCCTTCTTTCCCTGTGCAGTTAGGAGGAAAGACAGTGTGCCTCAAAGTAGAGGTAGTCGATGCCCCCCTCAACTACCATCTCTTGTTAGGTCGTAGTTGGACTTATGCTATGCAAGCTGTGGTCGCTACAGTTTTCTGAGTCTTATTGTTTCCACATGAAGGTCGGATAGTGACCATTGATCAATTGTCTTTCTCTAGACCTGACCCAGCTTTGGGGGCATCCATAGTTCCTATGATAGATAATCCTCAAGCCAATGTCGTTAACGTAGGAGTTGGTTTGTGCCCATCTTTGATGGGTACTTTCGATTACCCACCTCCTCATGGCGATGTCAAGTTTATATCAACTCACCACAAGGCTGAGATTTGTCATGTCTCGTCGTTCCGCACAACTTACTTTCAGGATCTGTAGATTCTTCCTTCCCCATCAGCCACGATGGATGAGACAGGGCACACTGGCATGTCCATGCCCTTGTCGGTTGTTGAAGTAGCGTACTCTGTAGTCCAGCAAGCTTCAGCTACTCCTGATCTGACTCCCGCACAAGAGTTAGATCCACCCCTAGAGCCTATCTGGGCTCAGGGTTCTCTTGCCAACACCGATTCGTTAGATTTAGTCTTGCCTTCGGACGAAGCTGTAATTGAAGCAATGACTAGTTCGGACAAACCTTGGGAAGATATTCATCATAGATCATATTTCCTCCCAGAGTTACATCGAATCGAGGCAGGAGAATTCACTATCACCATGATGGGAGATCAGCCATGTCCTATTAACCTCTTAGCTACACAGGAAATTTATGCTGAGGGAAATATGGCGACTATCACTGCCACTATACCTATCAATATCTCCCGAAACCCTAGCGTCGTGGAGAATGTCATCGTCGGAGCGGATTGCTCCCCCGAAGAGATTCAGATTTACATGGATATTTTTAAAGAACTTCGCGACGTTTTTTCCTAGTCTTATGAGGAAATGTCAGGCATCGATCCAAAAATAGTTGAACATGAGATCACAACGTATCCTGATGCTAAGCCTGTTCGACAAAAACTCCGTCCAATTAATCCTAAGAAAGCAGCAGCCATTAAGACTGAGGTTCAGAAATTGCTCAAGGCTGGGTTCATATACCCTATTCATTTGACTCAATGGGTGTCAAACCTCGTCCCAGTCGATAAAAAACAAGGCACGATTCGTGTATGTACCGATTTTCGTGATTTGAACAAGGCATGTCCGAAAGATAATTATCCAACCCTATTCATCGACTAGATCATTGACGAATGCACCGGTTGTGAAGCCTTTTCATTCATGGATGGTTTTTCAGGCTATAATCAAATCCAAATCAAACCTGAGGACCAATAAAAAATGGCATTCATTTGTCCGTGGGGAACATTCACCTATCACAAGATTCCTTTTGGTCTCAAGAATGCTGGAGCCACTTTCCAGTGGGCCATTTCTTTTGCGTTTCATGACCTCAAACATATATTTGAGGCCTATCTAGATGATTTAGCATCATGCTCTCACAAGCAAAAGGATCATCCTACACACCTCAGACTAATCTTCAAACGTTGTCGCTACTTCAGGATTCGCTTGAATCCCAACAAGTGAAGCTTTTGTGTCACGTCAGGACATTTGTTAGGTTTCATCGTTTCAACCACAGGGATCATGGTCGATCCTCTTAAGGTGGAGGCGATAATCCAGTTTCACCCCCCCCACGCACAATTCTACAACTTTAGAGTCTTCAAGGCAAGGAGAACTTCTTACGATGCTTCATCGCCAACTATGCCAAAATCACCAAGGGCTTTATGTGTTTACTGAAGAAAGATGTTCACTTTTTCTGGGATGAAGTCGCTCAACGCTCTTTCGATGCATTAAAACATGCCCTTACTACCGCACCTCTGCTACGGCCACCTAATTATAACAAGGATTTCCTCTTGTATCTGGTTGTCGCAGAGTCAACCATAGGCATGGTTTTAGTTCAGGAGGATGATTCATTTTCTGAATACGTGATCTATTACTTAAGTCGAGGCCTTGTAGGACCGAAAATTAATTATACCCATCTTGAAAAACTTGCGTTGGCAGCAGTACATGTTGTTCAACAGTTACATCACTATGTTCTGTTTTGCAAGACCACCGTCGTTGATGTCGTGAATCCATTCCAGTACATGTTGACACGACGAGTTATCGGTGGAAAAATCAGTAGATGGATGGTAATCCTCCAAGAATTTGACTTAGACTTCGTTTCAGCCAAGTCCAAAAAGTCACCGGTCTTCGCAGAAGTTATCTCAGAGCTTCCGGTTGAGTCAAGTGACGCTGTGCCTGAGGAATCGCCTATCCAGGGGGATATGTTTTTGATTGAATCTTCAGACCCCTGGTATGGAGATATACTGATCTATCTCCAGAATTTGAAGTTCCCCACCTCTGCTTCTCGTGATGAGCGTCGGAGGATATGCCATCAGGCCAAGAACTATCTCATACTCAATGATACGTTGTATCGGAGAGGTGTAGACTGCATCTTGTGTCGATGTCTCACTCATGAGGAAGCCGTCATAGTGCTCAATGATTGTCATACAGGAGCTTGCGGTGGTCACTTATCCGGGTTGGCAACAGCCCAAAATATTTTACGAACAGGTTACTTCTGGCCCACACTTATGAAAGATTATATCGAGTCAGTCAAGAAGTGTCATCCGTGCCAAATCTTCTCATGGAAGATGAGGGCACATCCAGCTCCCATGTTTCCTATCATCACAGTCAGTCCCTTCACTAAGTGGGGGATTTATTACACTACATGCAACCCCCCGTCAGCAAGGGGGCACTGCTATATCATTGTAGTTGTCGACTACTTCACTAAGTGGGTCGAAGCTATGTCAATGTTCAAAGATGATGGAGAGATTGTAGCTCTCTTCTTATTTAACCAGATTATAGCATGGTTCGGCATCCCGAGAGAGATTGTCACTGACCACGGCAGTCACTTTCAAAACCAAATGATGTCTGAGTTAACATCAAAGCTTGGGTTATGGCAAGAACATTCATCCCCTTACTACCCCCAAGCCAATGGGCAGGTGGAAGCTGTAAACAAAACTCTTAAGACGATTCTACAGTGAACTATCAACTCAGCCAAGTCAAATTGGCATTTGATGTTATACTCGACATTATGGGCTTACCGAACCTCAATTAAGAGTGCAACCAGTTTCTCACCTTTCCAACTCATTTACGGGTTGGAGGCAGTCTTTCCCATCGAATGTCAAATTCCATCTCTGAAATTGGCAGTACAGTTATTGCCAGACACTTCTCTGCTTGAAGAACGGTTAGTACACCTTGAGCAGCTTGATGAACAATGTCGCGATGTGGTCCTGGCCAATGAGGCTCATAAACATAAGGTCAAGATTCAATATGATAGGTCCGTTCATCCTCAAGTTTTCTCTGAGGGCGAGCTTGTCCTGGTTTATGACCAAGATAAGGACCCCCTGGGGGCAGGAAAGTTTAAACCCATGTGGTTTGGACCCTTCATCGTTAAGGAGGTTTTAAAAAAGGGTGCTTATTGTTTGGTCGATTTTGAAGGGAATGCTTTGGCGGAGCCTAGAAATGGGCTCTACCTTGAGAAGTGTTACTCATAGAACAATCACTGTGGGTAACTTTTTGTAACATATGTATAGTATTTGTACTATTACTTTTACATTTCTTTTAAAATGTGTTATGGACGTGTCATTGATGTTATCTTTCATCGATATGGCAGATGTCAAGTGAGTCTAAGGTGTTCGTTGGGTATGCGGATGGGGCTAGTCGACACACGCAGAGGCTTTCCTTCACGGCTTGGGTAATATTTACACCACAAGGTCAGTTGTTATCTTTCGGAGGTATATACTTAGGTAACACCACAAACAATGTTGTTGAGTATAGTGCAGTTGTTGAGTTGCTTCGTGATGCTTTGTCATTGGGTATCTCTCATCTCCGGGTCTATCTAGACGCTCAACTGGTTGTGTCATAGCTAAACAGAATATATCGGGTGCACGACCCAACTTTACACCGACGATTCCTTAGGATACGTCTCTTGGAACGCAACTTTGATTATATTACATATTTTCATGTTCCTAGGAGTCTAAATCAAATCACAGATACTCTAGCTAATCACATTTTAGATTGGCATCTTGCTAGCATATAAAAATATCATGAACATAAACATGTAAATACATTTTTGCACACATAATCCATAAGACACAAAAGAAATAAAAAACCATATATAAACATCATAAAATCCTCATAGTACATAGATGGGCGCAAGCGCCTCACAAGTGGGAACCATAACGAGTCACTGGGGCTTATGCCCTCAAAAAATATATACAACAAGGTGCTCATGGCACATAAAAAGTTTAAAAGTCTGCTCAAGGCCTGTGGGCTCTATTATAATCATGTACAGCCTAGGCTAAACGCCTAAACAATCGGACCCATGTCTGAGGTGCCCCCATAACATGAGTCTGCATGGAGGGCAACAGGTCCTCTATCTCTGCCATGGGAACTGTGCGAGTGAGCGTAGTAAAGTTCTGCTCAATCCGCCTCAGGACTCTCTCGGCCTCTCCTGCTGGGAGGTTCCTGGCTACTGCTTCTCCTCCAGCGGCGGTAGTTGCGGCTTCCAGCCATGGGCAATTCCTGTTCCGTGCATAGTCAGTAGGTTGCACGGGCCCCACATCTGCATACAGCAAACGTTCACCCATAAAAAACTCTGGTATACAAAAACATGATATATATATCAAAAAGACATAAAAATTGCATATGCAAACAAAAACAAAAACTATAGGTGGAGACTTACCCATCTCCCCTCGCTCCTCACCAGGAGGCACTGGTATCGCTAGATCTCTGGAGAAGTCAATCTCCGCGTATGGGTAGTCCTCAATAGCCGGGATCTGTCGCGACAGCCAAGCAAAAAAGTCATCGTTGAAGGCCTCTGTGGTCCTTCCACCACCTTGTCATGGTAGCAATGCTGCCCATCTGCATACTGCGGGGAAAGTAGCCAGATGTCCTCGTACTGTCAGCCGAGGACTAAAACATGGAACTCTCTCGAAGAAAAATGAACACAGGATGGTCCCAAACCCGAAGTTCCTATGTGTCCGTTGTCTGCAAGTTGTCAACTGACCTGTCATGCTTGCTAATAGTGTGGTACTCCAATCAAAAATTTGTGCATTCATGCACTGGATTGCACAGTTCATCTCTGCGCGCGAAGCCTGATGCACGGCTGCGAAACCGGTAATCTGCCCAATGAGTGATAAAATGTTCTAGAGGGCGAGGTTGGTAATCCTACTCACGGGTACCGAGGAAGATCTCTGATCGGTCCCAACCTCATAACACTCCTCTATCAACTCCGAGACTTTGCTTGGCCCCATAGGAAAAGTCTAAAAGTTGATGGGTTCCCCTCTCCTCGAGAGGCCCGTCAAAAAGTAGATATCCTCAGTGGTGGGCACCAAGGATTGCCCCTCTATCATGAAGGCCTCTGCATCAGGGTGCCAATATTCAACCAGGGCGTTCAGTAGCCTGGGTTGTGTGTGCATAAACGGACACAAAAACAATTTTACCAAACAACACTGCGTTAACACGGCCATAACGTTCGGATCTACGGCCACTAACTCATTGGCGGCCTCGTGCTCCCTCTCCCTCCACTGAATATACATCCTGCCAAAACAACAAAGCAAAAGGAGGGGGTCAGGGCTTGTTAAAATCAATTTTTGCA
>JZKD02S0048952.1:922508-952056 GCA_000966675.3 Picea glauca
GAAAGGGGACTATGAGTCCCTTCTTCCTCCAAGGGAAGGCTCTTGGACCCTCACTAGCTAGCTCTTCTTACAACAAAGAAAAATGGAAAATGGTGATGAAAGAACTCTTTACAAACCCACTCAATGTGTGAGGTGGATTGTCCAATGCTATGGTGCTAATGTGCTCTTGACAAGGATGGAGTCCTCAAGATAAAAGAGGCAGCATAACATTACTTTGAATTCCTTGAGAAAATGAGGTGCATTCATGGCTTTTTATAGCATTGCTTTGGGTCATTGTTTAACTGCTTTGTAGTGTGAAAAGAGGCCAATTAGGGAATTCTTAGGTCTTTGACCATCCCACCAGTCGGATCCAGTCTGGATTTGGGGGTCAAATCGTCTTGGGAGCTAAACCATAAGTGGGTGGGAGGCCGACCACTCTCATAAATGCGTCGTTTAGCAGGTGTGTGGATTTTTGCGCTAATAGTCGTGCATCATGTGCATGTGCGTGATTTCTACGTTCCTGTTCCATGCATGCATGCGTGCCCAGTGTCTGCATAGCACTCTTCAATTTTTCACTAATTTGTATAGTTTTTTTTACCTTTTTGAATGTTGTGGTATTAATTCAGGTCCATGGATGACTTCATCACTGTTTGACGATGCTGAGTTCTTGTAACCATGTGCGGATGAAATTTCAGTGATAACAGATGCCCCCTGATGGATGAGGTTAGGAGCATACGTATAGCCGAAATCCATCAATGTTTCTTCTACTGAGAATGTTGTGGTAAGATAGAGAAATAGTGGGATCATCCAGAGCGATCCGTTGGAGGGAAAAAGGAACTGGTAGGACCCGACCTTCCATGAGGTGTAAAAATAGAAAATTGTGTACAAACGAGGTGGGCATGCCCCATACTCGTGTCATGTAACTCTGAAATAAGATGAATGAAGTGTTGGTGTAGAAAAATGCAGCGCCCTCGGGGGAAGTTGTGATAAAGGTAGAAGACAATTTTGTAAAGGAACATACTTTGAATAGTAGGCAGTGATCGCGGTAATAAGTAGCAGCGAGTATGTGGGCATTGATATCCCCGCCAAGTTCAGATGTCTTCAGCAAATGAAAGAACTAACTGCAATAGTCTCAAAGTAAGACCCACCATAACATGAGAAAGTGTTGGCATCAAATGTTATGGGGGTCAACGACAGCAGGGAGCAATGGTGTTTCACCATGTTCCATCCGAGATCTCTCATTGAGTGGATAATGAGAATCAAGATACTGTCGCCCTTCTGGAAAACTGTGTTGATGTCGACAAAAAGGGGGACGCGACTCCCAAAAGCAAATGTCTTCTTGAAATATACTATGTGAGGTGAGGAAGTGGCAGAGGTACATGGACAAATTCAAGATGTGGGAAGACTCAAGACTGCCCTTGGTTGGAGGATGGATGAGATAAAAAGTGGCTGCAACCATTCAACGAGGTCGAGTGTCAGGGGGACGACAAGACCGATGGATAAGTTGTGCCAGAGGCGGTACAAGGTGAAAAAATTCAAAGGGTAGAGGTAAGTGACCTGTGGGGTACTCTGAAGATATGGACGATGTCGGTAAGGGTACATGATAAGTAGTGCTCCAACCAAGGGTGACATGGGTTGCGGTTGGCCAAAAAGAGGGAAGCAGGTCGCCAAGGGTGACGACAAAAAAGGTAATGTAATGACTGGAAAATAAAGGTGTTTGTACAATAAATAACGAATAATTTGAGGAGAAATGTACAAATACAAAAACGGGTGCCCTAGTGTGATATGAGTGGCCCATGTAGGGCAGAATTTGTTCAGAACACTGATGAAGGGTGGGGACCCCATTGGTGAGTTTTTGTATGAGGTAGGTGGGATGGAGGGAGATTTGCTGATGGGAAAAGTGATTGTGGATGAAATGTAGGGTTCCTGATACTGCAGAGGTGGAGTCAAAAAATAGAACCATGAAGAGATAATCTAGGAGTCTGTGTGGGAAAGCTAGCAAAAAAAGAGTATGTGGTTGATTCGTGACATGATGAAAGACTATCGGGACTCCCATCCCTAAAGGGTTTTGAAAAACAGCATGAGTGTCAGAAGGGCCACAAGGTGTTATGAATGAGACAACTCATGTGGGGAAGAATGCTATCGGGTGACAGTGTCGAAGATGCAAATGGAGGTGTGGGTACTGCAGAGCCGGGAATGGGGATCCTAGAGGAAAATGTCAGAGGGTGTGACTGGGAATGTAAGTGCGATATAGAGGGAAAGACTACATGCCAGTGCTGAGTATATACCTGAAGGGGTTGTGCCGATGTATGATGACCAAGTACCTACATACATGAAAACCAAATACCCAAAGTGAACAATATCTGAAGAGAATCGAAGATATGAGCATGTATCTGATAAGTGTAAATATGTGCATGCGTACCTGACCGGGGAATGAAAAAAGATGCCCACGGGGCTCAGGATGAAAAGAGGCCCAGGGACTACTGTGATGTAGATGATGGGGTGTTGATCCCGTGGCTAAAGATGGATTGAAAAAAGGACACCGTGGGCTCCCGGAATGGTGAGTGGAAGTTTGGAAAAAGGGCTTATATATAGCTGTAGGGCCCACATTGCCACCTCATTTGTACCTACTGCAATAGTGACTGGACGAGCAATTTTCCAAGGAGATTTGGAGATTCGAGGAGGATGAGGCATCCAATTGGTGATTAGAGAGCTTCAGGTTAGTGGTCTGATCATCCTTCATAGAAATAGGATTCCATTTTTTGGGCAGGGGCTATACGGAGGGCCGTACAGAGGGTTTTAGTGGGTGTGGGCCCCACATGCACAGGTGATCCGAAAGTAGGTGCGCACACGTGCGCGCCTACCCACCAGATAGACGCGCATGGGGGCATTGGTGAGGGAATTAAAGGCATGCACTTTGTGCACACCTGTCAGCTGCATAGTTGCACATTTGTGCACGAGTATGGTGTGGACAGGCGCACACCAGTGCGCACCTCTATAGGTAACAGGAACGCCTGAGAGCGTGCTTGTGCAGGTAACAGGTGCACTTGAGAGCATGCCTGTGTAGCGAACAGGTGCTTATTCATGCACACCTATGTAGTGAACAGGCACGCATGTGTGCGCACCTGTGGGTTGAAACAGTCGTGCCTTAGAGGCAAAGCTGACGGGTGGAAATTGATCTTTGTGATGTTGTTGATGGTCTCGTGGGCTTATATAAGACTCTTTGTTGTGGCTGCAGGTGGACAGTTTGTACGATGCCAGTGGGTTGGTGAGAGTGAGATTGGTCCCAGCTATGAGATGCTGTGGCGATTGAGGACCCAGGTGTGCAAGCGACTTTGGCAACCTGTGGGCTGCTAAATTTTTTTGAGTGCCTATTGATACGGGCGCAGGAGTATCTCCTACAGTTCCTGATTCAGATGTGGAGTCCTGAGCTCCATTGCTTCCTTGTGTGAGGAGAGCATATCCCCTTCACTGCGGAGGAGGATGTGTACTTCTTGACTGGTCTCTCATTTCAGGGTGTGCCCCTACCGAAGGAACCGATGTTACCGAGGGACCTGACCCTGACGATCATTGGCCAGAGATATTATTCAGGTCATAACTTTATGTCTGGGACGGTTGTGAGTATTGGGTCGATAGATTCCCTGGCTCATCGTTGTATAGCAGTGATGATCGTGAGAGTATATGGGTCACTAGTGACCTAGTGGATCAATGGGGGCCCATTGTTGGTGCTGGGGAGAGTACTCGCTGGTGAGCAGTTTGCCTGGGGATTGACTATGCATGCCCGGATGATAGGGCAGCTGGACCACTATTGGTCCACGGACACGGGTGATTTTTCCTTCAGGTCGATCCTGGTGGTGTGGTTTCTGGAGAGGGTGTCGATGTTGCGCCCTAGGATTTTGTTGGGTGCGTCGGGGGCACAAGAGTCGTGACTGCGGCGATGGTTGACGGTGTTGCTGTGTCATGGTGGTGGCAAGGGTGGCCACTTTTTTACTACAGAGGTGGCGTGAGTATGGCAGTAGATGCCACAGGTGATACTTCAGTACCCCTATGCCAGGGTGGACTTCTAGGATGATCCGGACATGGTACTACCTCCAGGGGAGGTTTTTGACCATCGAGGTATGTTGATTTGATGAGGTTGATATGTATTTTTTGTGTTTTTTGAGATAGCATGCCTTATGTATATGATATAGATTTTGATACTATCTGGTGTTTTTTTGCATGTGTAGATGTGGCACCTTGCGGGCACGAGGTGGAGTTGCAGAGAGCGCCGGAGAGACTGTCTTGGGGAGAGAGATGTCGGTGTGAGGACGTCGTGGTGCGACCAGCTGAGCCTGAGAGGGAAGTGAGGAGGCGTCGGTTTGATGACCCTGGTGTTGGGCCATCACACGCTCCTCTGGTGGGTGTCGGAGTTGATTTTGAGGACATTCGTCGTCCTCTGGAGACAATGTTACAGGATGTGTCGGAGGGCATATGGTCGCGCATCCAGGATGAGACTTTCTTGGAGCAGTGTGTGGGGGTGTCGTCGCCATGGCGGGCCATAGTACGATGGACAGTAGTGGTTGTTGCGCTGACAACCAGTCAACTGTCGTCGGGGTAGGAGGGGCTGGTAGGGGGGGTACCACCACCTCCTAGGGAAGGTGGTGGTGGGCCGCCACCGCCTGAGGGAGGAGCAGGTGGTGGTGCGCTAGAGGCATCGTGGGTGGTGCTCTGATGCATTTGTTGTATGTATATATTTTTTGTATATAGGCTGGTGATCCCATTTTGTACCGAGGTGTTTCATTGGCCTGCGGATACTTGTATTTTTTGTATGAAAACATTCATATGGCACTGTGGACCTGTATATATACATGAGTATACATTTGTTGAGATCTATGTGGTGTTTACATGTTTTTGGTTGATGTTTTGATGATGTCTATTCTATATATATGCTGTGATAGGTTTGTGTTATATGTTTATGTATGTGTAACTTGATGTGATATATGCCAGTCTAACACAATATTAGCTAGGTTATCTATAATTTGATTGAATTGTCTTGGAATATGTGTAAATGTAATGGAATCAAAATGTTGAGATAAAAGCCTAACCTGCAGGTATTTGCGAAAGAGGCAAGGATCACAGATGCGGTACACATTGTTGAGCTAGAGAATGACTAGTTGAGAGTCGAGGAAGACACTAAGGTGATGAATATAATGATGTTGGGCGTCGGCCAGGAGGCCAATGACAGCAGTGTATTCGGCTTGGTTGTTGGTTGTTGACCCCAAACATATGCCGCTCGAATGGAGTATTTCATGTGAGGGGGTGTAGAGAGCCCAAGCGGTCGAAGCGAGATTTTGTGTCCAACGACTGGCACCGTTGGTGTAACCAATGTGGCAGGATGGTGGAGGAGGCATCTGTCAAGAGAACAAATGATATTTTAGATGTGAAGGATAGAAAACAAAGATTAAAAACACTAGAAAAGAAAACAACCTAAAGTAGAATGACTACTTTTAAGCGTAAAATTTCTTTAAGTACAACCCATTGATGGGTTCTTTGAGAGAGAGGCCTTCAGGGGAGGCCAAGATGTATGCGCCTTTGGTGAGGCAATGTTGGATAATGTATGGGCCATGCCAGAGTGACTCAAATTTTTCGTGGCCAAAGGTATCATGAGCGATGTCATAAGCCATGACAAGGTCGCCTTCGCGAAATGAGCAAAGGTTGACATGGCGATCAAAGGTAGACTTGGATCATTTTTTAGCTGCCTCGTTGTTCTATAAGGAAGATCGACTATCTTCATCTAGAGACTCCAAGTTCAGCAAGCGCTTCTCCATTGGAGCAGTGTCGGGTAATAGCTCGATTGTGGTGCGTAAGGTGGGAATTTCGCACTCGATGGGAAGAGTGACCTCAACCCCATGGACTAAATGAAATGGTGTGAAATGGGTACAAGGTACAGCGTTGGAAACCCATGAGGTATAGGTGATGGGGTAAATGAAACCGACAACGCGTAATTTGTCAATTTTGGCTTTGATAGCCGTGGCTTTGGATGGGTGTAGTTGTCGTTGTTTTTGGCGAACTGGTGTAATGTTAGCCCAAGTGTCGATGCGATGTTCGACAATAGAGGGATCGAGGCCAGGAATTTCCATGTATGACCAGGTGAAAATATCCCTATATTCTTGGAAGAGGTCTTTATATGCGGTGATTTCTTGAGGAGTGCAAGCAGCTCCAATGGTGATTTCTTCGACGATGTCATTTTCAATGGAAATGTCGATTTTAATGGTGGGGGAAATGTTGGCCATGTTGCCTTCTTCAAATGCATTAGGGGAAGGAATGGGATTGTTGAACCAGTCGATAGGCCCTGATGGGATAAAATCCTTAGTTTCGACCGCGTAAATGGGGTTTTGGTTAGGAGGCATGGGGGCTTCCTTTGGAGAGAAGAGTGTGTGATGGTGTAGTGCATCCCAGGGAGAGTCTGGGTGGGTTAAATCTTCAAGTATTTCTTTGTCACATTGGAAGTGACAGGAATACAAGGGGTCGTGAGGAGCGATCTCGATGACAGTGGTCGTGTGGTTGCCCCCTAATGAGGAAAAAGAAGAGAGAACAATGCTAGGAGATGGTGATGGTTCACTCGACATAAACCATATATTGAAATACTGAGGGGTACCCATGGTGGTTGGGTGGAGAGTGTCCATGGGGAAATGAGCGGGAGATTTGTAGAGAAAAGAGTTAGAGAAAGAAAATAAAAACTACAATTAAGAATTAAACTAAGATATGCAATAAAAACTAAATTCATGAGTATAGAGACATAGAAACAAAAAGAACCAAAAGACCCATGTCACCAATGTTTGAGGCTGATCTATTAGTGAAAACAAAGCACTAAGAAGAAAGGGGACTATGAGTCCCTTCTTCCTCCAAGGGAAGGCTCTTGGACCCTCACTAGCTAACTCTTCTTACAACAAAGAAAAATGGAAAATGGTGATGAAAGAACTCTTTACAAATCCACTCAATGTGTGAGGTGGATTGTCCAATGCTATGGTGCCAATGTGCTCTTGACAAGGATGGAGTCCTCAAGATAAAAGAGGCAGCATAACATTACTTTGAATTCCTTGAGAAAATGAGGTGCATTCATGGCTTTTTATAGCATTTCTTTGGGTCATTGTTTAACTGCTTTGTAGTGTGAAAAGAGGCCAATTAGGGCATTCTTAGGTCTTTGACCAGCCCACCAGTCGGATCCAATCCGGATTTGGGGGTCAAATCAGCTTGGGATCTGAACCATAAGTGGGTGGGAGGCCGACCACTCTCATAAATGTGTTGTTTAGCAGGTGGGCGGATTTTTGCGCTAACAGTCGCGCATCATGCGCCTGTGCGCGATTTCTACATTCCTGTTCTGCGCATGCGCGCATGCCCAGTGTCTACATAGCGCTCTTCAATTTTTCACTACTTTGTATAGTTTTTTTTACCTTTTTGAATTTTGTGGTATTAATTCAGGTCCATGGATGACTTCATCACTGTTTGACGATGTTGAGTTCTTGTAACCATGTGCGGACGAAATTTCAGTGATAACACTTGGGATCTAGTTGAGTTTCCAATTGGAATAAAACCTATTGGTAGGAAATGGGTGTTTAAGAAGAAGTTGAATGTAGAAGGTATGGTAGAGAAGTACAAAGGTCGCTTAGTAGTAAAGAGATGTTCCCAAGTGGAGGGAATTGATTGTAGTGATATTTTTTCTTATGTTGCTAAAATAACTTATATTAGATTTGTTTTATCGAAGACTATTCTTTTGATTTTGAAGTAGCTCATATGGATGTAAAAACAACATCCCTACATGTGGATCTTGAATATAAATTCCCAACATTTCAAAACAAAAGAAAAAATTAAATTATAAACATGTTCCTAAGTGGTCTAAAGGCCTACACAAAGAGTGTATATAGTGCATAGTGGGATATCAGAATGTGGTGAGGTATGGTAAACATTGTCAAACTTAAAACCTCTCCCATAGAACACTGCTAGTGGGTATGGAATCCCACTTTGAATTCATATGCATATTATGGGTCTAATGGTATTAACCAATGATTGCATCAAAAGGCACTTACACAACCCATTATGCTAGAGATGTTGTCACATAGGTTACACTTATGTCAACTTCTATGAGTTTAAAAAACAACTATTCTAACAAATAATATTAATAATATTGGGTAAGTGCACAAAGTTCATGGCCAAAAAAGTGGTAAGCCATGTAGTAGGAAAGCGCACACGCAAGAATGTGTGTGCGTTCTTAGAAATGCACATGCATTCCAAAATATTTAAGTTTGGAGGTGGTCGAATATTCATGAGGCTTGCCATGTAGGTTTAGTGCAATAATGTGTGTTTGTTCTTAATAATGTGCACGTGTTCCTACTGATAAAAAAATTTAAGAGGTTGTGAGGGAGATTTGTGGTCATTGTGCACAAACCGCGCTCATGTTTCTACTCTCATTCAGCAAATAGAGGAGCTAGAGAGGAAGAATCTTTCCATCGTGTCTAGGTATGTTTGATTTATCTTATTTTTAACCCAATTTGGTCATTTCTAATTTAGACCTTTGCTTCCAAGAATCTAAATTAAAAAAAAAATTTGTAATTTTGTATTTTAATTAAAAACCCAACCTAATTTAGATGTCGTGGATTTTAAATTGCAGCATATATAATAAAATGGAACCCCAAGACAATGAAAACCAAGAAGATCAAAACCCCAACCCATTGTTGGGTATGTGTTATATTCTTTGCATGTGTGTGTGTGGGCGCGTCAGATTCGACAACTACGTCTGACGATCCCTCTAGTAGTGCTCTTCGTTTCATGTGCGTCGAGCGCTTTCCTAGGGGGGTCCCAAGGGGAGGTAGGTATGCCCCCCCCTAGTTACGCGTAGCATTCGGCACCGGGTGTTAGCCTAGGGCAGCACCCCGAAATTGTTTGCGGGCAGTTTTTGCTATTTTTAGCAATTTTATAAATTAATCCTGGATTAAGGGATTAGGTTTTTGGTATCTACGAAATACCTAAAAACATTGTATATATTGTATGGTAAATGGTGAAATTCAATATAAGGAATATAAGAAAGGTTTTCCCGATTGAGGGTTTCCGGTATAAAATCTCTGTGTACTATGTGTATGAGCCATTGATTAAATTTTGTTTTGCTTAAGAATATATATGCATTTCTTTACTTCACAGGTTTAAAACTTACACCCACCACAACCACCCAATGTAAACACTCAAATTGATGAGTAACAATTAAGGGACACTAGAGAGGCTAGCAGCGTCTCCTTGGCCACTTCTTTGGACAGCATGGTGAATTCCATTTCAAGTGCCCAAGGGAAATTGACATATATTTATGATTATAGGGAAAGAATGTATGAGTACTACAGCACTGGTTTGGACATAAACCAAGTCAAAGACCTGGGCATTTTAAAACCACAATTATTTTCTATTTTTAGGGATCCTAGAACTCGACAAGAACTACCATTCAACAAGAAATACATCTCCATTGATTGGTGTATCGATCCCCAGATTAGTCAAAATTGGATGGATAGGTGGAATATGGTTTTTTATAAACCTCCCTGCAATAACAGGGAGATGCCCTTATATTTTCTGAGAAAATTATGGGTTGAGTTTATTTTGGGTAAGCATGTAAACTACTTTGACATTGGCGACTTCCAAGGGGTGGTTCTAGGGTATGAACATGACCAAGAGAATGCCAAGAGTGACCCTATGTTAGGTTCTCATCCCCCCACATGAATTCCTAACCTTCCTACCCAGCATACTTCTGTTGTAGAGATATTGCAACAGGTAAAGCTAACCATTTCATAATTGACTCATAGCCTAGTGCAACACAGTGGCTTTGTTGCACTATCTGGGTAGGAGGTGTCGGTGAGTGACATTGATAGAGGGGTTGTAGGTTCAACATGCATGGTAGATTATAGTGAGGAGAGGGTGCATGGACATAACAGTCATCCATGTGAACCTCACATATGCTTGAGTTATGGGCAGACATGATATGGGCATATAGAGTCTAGTGGACAGCATAGCTTCATGGAGGAGGTTAGTATCATAACCCTCTTTATGTTCTTCATGTTTATGTGTATCTATATTGATTTTGTATTATGTGTATTTATATTGATATTTTATTTATGCTGTTTTCCAGTTGTTATTTCCTAGTAGTAGACCCTCTACACCAATGGATGCATCAGTGCCTAGCCTCACCACTTTCATTACGCATTAAGGAATATATTATGGTGGAAAATATTGCTAAGTGCTAAATCCATAAGCAATTAATGGTTCTCAAGTAGCATTCCTTACTAATCAATCATGTATCTTTGCATCATCAATAGATCATTCCTTTTCAATTATTTGCATGAATGTTGTGGATGTCCATATTATAACTCACAACCAACAATGCATGGACTACCTCTTGAATTATATCCATCTAAATCCAATGACAATCCACACTCAAATAGTGGTCACTTGAAAATATTGTGACCTAAAAAGTGGCATATTACAATAATTTATTATAGAAATAAATGTTCTCATTTATCTTCTACATAATTGTAAATCACTTAACAATATTAGCTCAATGTTATGTCAAATTAACCTCCATAACTAGTACTATAATTACGAAGATTACGAAGATTACATAAGCTAAAATTAAATCATGCAAGCACACAATAGTTGGACAACCCAAACACTTCATATATATTTATAATATGAAGTACATGCACCTACCAATATCTTATCAGGGGTTGTTAGAAGTTAGGTTCTTCAAACCCTAGTGATGGAAACCATAAGATAACATTAGCCAATAGCTCGCTCCATTAGAGATCATCAACAAGGTAGCATACACAATGGTAAGTCCTTTTTGGAACCTACATTTGTATCCCACACTTGTACAATATCAACTCCCTATATCTTCTCGATAACAAGCACATTAGGTAGCACTAGAGTTTTAAAATGCCACAAAACCTGAACTTATTTTCTTACCAGGGCTACATGATAAAAGTCTTTATTTTCTCTTGTAGGTATAAGTCCTAGTATTCCTAGTCTCATTAAGACAAAACATTGACCCTAGTCTTCCCTTGACTTTCCTTTGAGAAGCCTAGTTGTTAGTTTCTTAGTTGATTCAATCCATCATTTGACCATTTTCTTAGTCACACAAATTATTCCCCTCTTTCTATGCATAACATATATAAATCATTTGATTTATGTGTAATCCTTCATAAATTCCAAAAATATGAATCATTGACTTATTAATGCACTCATGTTTGTTTATATTGTGTAGTGTGTATATGTAAATTTTGTTAAACCCATCAATTATTAATAACATTTATTCAGTCTTCCATGATGTCCACTAAAATTATTGATTTTGATCAATAGAATGAGAGATTTTACATGGAAAATATATCTTAGAATGAGTATCATTTTCCACCTACAAATAAAGTTTTTGAGGTTACATTTCATGACACACCATAGAAAGTAATGTTATGCTACCAAAATTCCCCCAGGGAGACTTGAAACCATTATTATTTTCTCTTCACCATCTACGATATTTTATTGCACACTCCTACCCAATTTTTGGGTTAGAGCACACAAGGAGACAAAGGACCTCCCAAACCCAATCCCACAAACCTATTGATGCCATTACATTCCTTACCATGACATTTTATTGCCATGCCATTGTCATGCCTTTCCAAGTCATTCCATGGCATGCCATTGTTTTTTCCACGTTATTGCCATGCCTTGCCAACCCATGCCATGGCATGTCATTACATCATCATTCCATTACCATGCCTTTCCATTCCATGTCATTTCCAATCCATGCCATGCCATTCCATGTCATTTCCATGTCATTGTCATGCCTTGTCATGCCATGCCATTTCCATGCCTTGCCAAGCCATTCCATGGCATGCCATTGTCATGTAGTTTCCCATGTCTTGTCATGTAGTTTCCCATATTAACCTATATAAAAATAAATATAATGTTCCATAAAATTATGCAAGGAAAAAGTTAAATCAAAATGTGTATTGCAATGAAACAAGAACAAAAAAAAAAACATTGTCATGCCATTGTCATGCCTCTCAATTAAACCCTAGGAATACACCTTGACACTTGTATTACATTTCTTTCATAAATTTCAACCCTTTACGGCTGTCATGTCTTGAATATTGTAGGGTTGTCATGTGTCATCTTTCATTTCAACATGCATTTATTATCTAAACCCTAGTTTAAGATTGCATTTTTAGCCCACTTTAATTTAATGATTACTTGTTTTAAGGGATATTATATTTGTCCTTGTATTGCCTTGTCTTGGCTTGCCTTGTCTTGCCTTGGCTTTCCTTTACATGCCATGCCATGCCTTGCCATGCCTTGTCTTAGATTTCCTTTCCATGACATCCCATGCCTTGCCTTTGCATGCCCTACCATGTGATGCCTTGCCTTTGCGTGCCCTGCCATGTGATGCCTTGCATTGCCTTGCCTTGCCATGCCATTCCTTTCCATGGCATTCATTTCCATGTCATTCCTTTCCTTGCATTACATTATCTTGCCTTACCACACCATGTTATGCCTTGCATTGCATTTCCTTTCCTTTCCATGTCATGCCATGAAATGCCTTGCCTTTGCATGCCTTTCCATGACATTCCTTGCATTTCCTTGCCTTTGCATGCCTTTCCATGACATTCCTTGAATTTCCTTGCCTTTCCATGACATGAATTGCCTTGTCTTTCCATGTCATGTTTTGCATTTCCTTGCCTTTCATTTCCATACCATGTCATGCCTTGCATTGCCTTGCCTTACCTTTCCTTTCCTTTCCATGCCATGTCTTTCCTTTGCATGCCTTTCGATGCCATGCCATGCCATGCCTTGCCATTCATTGACATGCCTTTTCATGCCTTGCCTTGCCATGCCATGCCTTGCCTTACCATTCCATGCTATGCATGAATTTCTATGCCTTGCCTTTCCATGTCATACCTTTCCTTTCATTTCCATGGTATGGTATGGTATGGTATGGTATTCCTTGCCATGTCATGCCTTTCCTTTCCTTTCCATGGTATGGTATGCCTTTTCATGCCATACATTTCCTTTCCATGGTATGGTATGGTATGGTATTCCTTTCCTTGCCTTTCCATGGTATGGTATGGTATGCCTTTCCTTGCCATGGTATGGTATGGTATGCCTTGCCTTGCCTTGCCATGGTATGGTATGGTATGCCTTGCCTTGCCATGGTATGGTATGGTATGCCTTGTCTTGCCTTTCCAAGCCATGGTATGGTATGTCTTTCCTTGGTATGGTATGGTATAGTATCCTTGGCATGGTATGGAAAGGTATGGTATGGTATGGTATCCTTGGCATGGTATGGAAAGGTATGGTATGGTATGCCTCACCTTTCCATGCCATGGTATGGTATGGTATGATATGGTATCCTTGGCATGGTATGGTATGGTATGCCTTTCCTTTCCATTGCCATGCCTCACAATTAAACCATAGGAACACACCTTGACACCTTTTATTACATTTCTATCATAATTCTCATCCCTTTAGGGATGTCATGTCTTGAATATTTTAGGGATTTCATGTGTCATCTTTCATTTCAGCATGCATTTTTTTATCTAAACCCTAGTTTAAGCTTGCATTTTTATCCCCCTTTCATTTAATGAATACTTGTTTTAAGGGTTGTTATATTTGTCCTTGTATTGTCTTGCCTTGGATTACCTTTTCATGCCATGCATTTCATGTGTATACCCTACCATACCATGCCTTGCATTTCCTTTCCTTTTCATGTCATGCCTTGTCATGCCATTCATTGCCTTGCATTGTATTTCCTTGCCTTGCCTTACCTTTCCTTTCCTTTCCATGCTATTCCATGAAATGCCCTGCCTTTGCATGTCTTTCCATGTCATGTTTTACATTGCCTTGCCTTTCCATGCCATGCATTTCCTTTCCTTTTCATTCCATGACTTGCATTTCTTTGCCTTGCATTTCTATGCCATGACATGCCTTGCATTACCTTTCCTTTTCTTTCCTTGCCTTACCATGGCATGCCTTGCATTTGCATGTGTTTTCATGCCATGTCTTTCCATTGCTTGCCATGCCTTGCCTTTCCATTCCATGTCATGCCATGCCTTGCATTACCATGCCATGGTATAGTATGGATTACCATGTCATGTCATGCCTTGCCATAGCTTGCCATGGTATGGTATGGTATGATATGCCTTGCCTTTCTTTTCCTTATCATGGTATGGTATGATATGGTATTGTATGCTTTGCCTTGGTATGGTATGGTATAGTATGCCTTGACATGTCCTACCTTGCCTTGCCTTGCCTTGCGATGGTATGGTATGGTATGGTATGCCTTGACTTTACTTTCCTTACCTTTCGAAGCCATGGTATGGTATGGTATGGTATGGTATGGTATTCCTTGAATTTCCAATCCATGGTATGGTATGGTATGGTATGGTATGGTATGGCATGCTATGGTATGGTATGGTATGGTATGGTATGCCTTTCCTTGGTATGGCATGGTATGGTATGGTATTCCTTTCCTTGCCTTGGTATGGTATGGTATGGCATGGTATGGTATGCCTTGCCATGCGATGCCTTTCCTTGCCATGGTATGGTATGGTATGCCTTTCCATGCCATGTATTTCCTTTTCTTTCCATTGTATGGTATGGTATGCCTTGCCATACCATGCCATTCCCTACCTTGCCTTGCCATGGTATGGTATGCCTTACCTTGCCTTGCCTTACCTTGCCTTTCCAAGCCGTGGTATGGTATGGTATGGTATGCCTTGCCTTGGTATGGTATGGTATGGTATGGTATCCTTGGCATGGTATGGAGAGGTATGGTATGGTAAGTATTTCCTTACAATGCCATGGTATGGTATAGTATGGTATGATATGGTATCATTGGCATGGTATGGTATGGTATGCCTTTCCTTGTCATTTACATGCCTCGCAATTCAACCCTTGGAATACACCTTGGCACATTTTATTACATTTATTTCATAATTTTCATCCCTTTAGGGCTTGATGTCTTGAATATTGTAGGGTTTCCATGTGTCATCTTGCATTTCAGCATGCATTTGTTATCTAAACCCTAGTTTAAGCTTGCATTTTTAGCTCCATCTCATTTAATGATTACTTGTTTTAAGGTTTGTTATATTTGTCCTTGGATTTCCTTTCTATGTCATGCCATGCCATTCCTGTTATGGAAATATTCCCCTGCGGACAGGTGAACTTTCCCTTGGAGTATAGACCCCTCTACCAAGACAGAAAACTATCTTTGGACATTACCATTCCTACATGTTCATTTTATCCATCGAAAAAGAGAGAAGGAGGGAGAGTATGATGTACCTCACTTTAAAAAAAATTCCAAGATGCTCCAATCCGTGAGTTTTGAACAATACCTACAATGGACAACAAGAGACAAACAATTATCTTCTACTCTAATAGATTAGACAAAATCAATCGATCTATGAATATTAAGATAGGCATAGACAAGTACATGTAAACACATACTAGAAGGAAATAGGAAACGTATATTAATGAGAACTTTAAAAGGAAACTTAAAATATTTAGATGATGTTGCAACAGCCTCTCCATGTCCTCCTCATCCAACCCTTGCTCGAAAGATCCAAAATCAAAATAACAATGTTTTTGCTGATTTTTTCCTCCTTGTTCACCATGAGAATGCCTCCATTTATAAGCTTTTAGAGGCTCAACCACCTTGGTTATATTTGTGATTAGTTGAGGATATGGCTCCAAAAATTTTGATATGTCCCTTAGATGCAGCCTAGGGGTTATATTCAAGCCAAACCAACTCAACTCGATACATTCGTAGTTGTCTTTAGAAGAAAAAGGAATTTCTTCCAAGATTTTCTCAACCAATTTGGTGCTCCCTTAGAAAGGGAAACATAGCGCTACAATGCTCCATGTAAGATGGGAAAGGAGTGCTAGCGCTCCCTGTCTATGAGCAGTGGAGTGTTGATCTTCCCAAAAGTTTCTGGGATGAGAAATTCTCATAGAAAAACATGTGTTTCGACTTCCAGATGATGGGGATTCTTCTTCTAACATGTTTTAGAGGTTGTATCAAGTTTTTTCATGGTGTCGTTCGCAATGAAAGACTTACGGAATGAGAATGAAACACTTACAACACTTGTGAAAAAAGTGAAACACTTTCAACACTTACGAGAATGAGAATGTGACATTATCGAAGTGAGGAATTTTGATGTGTAACAGATTTCCCCCCAAAGTGTGAAGTCAAAATATGAAATCTATTGGCTGAAACACTTTGTAGATTCTTCAAAGCAAGGGTATGGAGTCGAAGAATCTAGTAGTAGCTGCAGAAAACTATCAAAAAATGTTAGTATATATTCCATTCCTGAGGCAGGCATACCAATGCTCAGACTATAAGTGATTCAAAGTATGGCCACCAATAAATACACTGTGGATCCATGATGATATTGACTAAGGGTATGGCCACCAAAGATACAATGTGGATCCATACCTCTATGACATGAATTGATCGTAGCCACGCAAAATACATAGTGGAGCTACGAGATGATTAAACATAGCCACAGACCAATACAATGTGGATCTATGTGACAACATACATATCAGCATGCTCAAATGACTTCCTTCACAACCTGGACAGAGTAGATAACAGAGTGGATTCTCAACCCAGGGTCTTCATCCCAATCCTAATGTAGTACGAATCTTACCCATGTGAATAGATGTTTTGATGTCGAACATGGTAGAAACCACTTGATTATCAATCATTGAGGTATATCGTTAACAAGTACGAGATAAATCACCATTATTGTCAATGATTTTCAAGGTACTTTTAAAGTACAGTCCAGCGAATGTGAAAAATGAGTTGAAGTCAAACATTCATGGAATGAGTCGGCCAAGATAATTTATGAATACCCACTATCAAATGTGAGGATGCCCATCATTGAGGCATGCAGATCCCAAAGTATTGATGTGTTCCTAAGTATATTTTCTGAATAATTTTTTGAAGTCGACAGGAAAAGACTCGTCGAAGGAGGGCATTGATGTATCCTCCATTAGTCGACATGAAACTTGTCTCGGGAAAAAGATAATATATAGAAGATGAACACATATTGACATGGGTATGGAAAATGGTAATTTTGTAGATGGTTGAATTTTGAGGAAGAAAATTCCCTTAAACATCGAGGCACGGTGTGAGGCTTAGTAGCATAAATGCATAATGGAACAAAACATAACGCAGTGAGTGCTGAGAAATTCTTTGGATGGGTCAAAGGACTGGAAAGACTTTTAGGATTGGTTTAGTGTGGAGGTTTTAGTGTATTATACAAGTGTTCAGTGTGGAGGTTAAAACAGGTGTCGTGTTCAAGGGCGACTGCAAGAGTTTCTTACAAACGTTTTCAAGAAACTTGGCTCACTTCCTTCCATGTTTCCCCCATTCAAATAGATGAGTACCTCTTTTTAATTTGATGAGCTCTAGAAGGATAACACATTCTCAATATAACTCACCTTTTGTAAGTTCATCTTTCCTTATTTAATGAAATATAAGATGTAATGGTTCATCCCCGTATGGATCCCTCAATGTGTAGTTTAGTGAGTGCAGAGAAGAAAAACTCGGTGGTTTTTCATGTTTAGAGAGTCTGAAAAGAACTTAAAGATGACTCCAGGGTTGTCCTTTTTTATAATTTTAGTCTATGAGGTCCGAAAAAGAGATAAACCATTACTCAAAATATTCCCTTCCGGACCTTTTACCGAGTGTGAAAGGAAGCAAGATCACTCGGCAATGTTTTCATGTTTAGAGAGTTTGAAAAGAGATTAAAGGAAACTCTAGGGGGTTCAATTTTCGTATATCTTTTATGAGTCCAAAAAAGTGATAAAATTATACTCGGTTACATTCTCATGTATTTATGAGCATGATAAAGAACAAAGACTAAGCTCATTGGTGTTACAAGGTCATCGAAAAAAACTCTTCTCAAATTCATGTACAATCAAGTTGTTCTAGGCAAGATACATTAGTAGCTTCTCGGAAAATGACAAAAAACCCAAAAATAAACTTTATAATATGTGAAAAAGAGGAGAAATGACAAATTTTGAACATATCAAATACCAAATTAGGGAAAAAAATCATTTTTACCTTTGTTTTGCCATTCTCCTCTCCTCTTTGACTTTTTTCCTCTTTGGAGCATTTTTTGGGGCGTTGATTACGAGGGTTGTGGGCGAACATTTTCGAAACTGGCCATATCAAGTTGGTTATTTCCTCCTCCTCATTCATTTCCATTTATTTTCATTGCATTTTAGCCCTTGTTTTTTGTGCTTAGGCTCCTTGTGAAGCCCTAGAGTGTTGAAATGGATTAATGCTCCCTCAAGTAATCGAGGGGAGCATTGATCATGATTGCAATGCTCGGGTATGTGCATTAAGAGAGCACTAGTGCTCTGTTTTCTTATTTAAGGGAGCATTAGACGCAAAATTTTAAAAAAAAATGATTTTTAGGCTAAAAAGGAGCAATTTCTTTCTTTAAAAACTTAGCTAATGATGATTAATTGATGTATTTGTAGGTTTTACTCATAGCTAATCATGATTGAATGGAAAGAACATGAGAACAAATTTGATGACATCACTTCTCTACAAGATCCTCAAGTGAGGGCGGCCTTATGAAATTGTGGCTTGCTTAAGTACTTCAAACTCTAGAATATGAGGAAAGAAGCGTTGTTACTTGAATATTTGATCGGTTTATGGGATGGTGGTGAGAAAGAATTATGAATAGGACCCCACATGCTTGAGATAGAGATGGACGATTTGTACTTCTTGATGGGGCTATCAAGGAGAGGAGCTCCTATTCTTTTTTCCATACATTGGGCCACTCTGCGACCGACAGAGGCATATGTTGCCCAAAACTGCATACCAGAGTCATGCTTGGTAGGAGGGAGGATCATTATAAAATATGTGATGGATCTATCTCTCCAATTCATCCTATTTTCTATCACCAAATTGGAAAGAAGCACTAGTGCCCATCTCGCTTCTAAGTCCCAAATTTATTATGCCATTCAGTGCTTGGAGCCTAGGATATTCAACTGGAGCACAGGGTTTTTGAGGAATGTTAAAGAGTAGATATCCAAATGTAGAATGGGCAGGAAAAAATAGTTTGGATATGGTTCTTTCTTGGTCTCATTTTTCCTGGAGCGGGTTCCACATATGCAACCACAGGTTGCATTGATAGCATGCCCTACGAATGAGCCCCACATGGAGAAGTGGACTAGTATTTCTCCTCGATTAGGGAATAATCCCTCAAACTTTCCATTTACAGCTGACTTCTTTGCATGGTGGAGGAGACAACTGGTGGTGATTGAGTATTTCCCATATGTTGAGGTGGATTTCAAGGGTAGTGTGGATTTAGTGTTTCCTGAGGGTATACAGTGGGACACATTAAGTACGAAATATTATTACCTTGTAACAATATTTTTCTCTTTTTTTATATGTGTTTGGTTGTACGATGAGGGATCTAAGTCATTTTGTTTTCATCATGCAGATAAAGGTGCATCATGTCTGACAAAGATGCCAGCATTATCACTTCACGAAGATGATCAAGCGGTGGAAGAGCATGATGTTGTAGTGGGAGGACTCTAAGAGTTGGAGAGGAACCTCTATGGTTTGACCATGGGCGTTCCTCCCCTGAGGAGGCAATATGTGCCTCTACACCTTCAAAGACATACAATTGGGGTCTCTGAAGGCCTCAATCATTTGCTACGATGGGTGGCAAGAGTGGTAGTGTGTTATACGAAGCACAATATGATACAAGGGGATGAGTAGATTCTTAGCAATTTTGTAGTCTTATATGATGATTATATGGGCATAAAAGCTTGTGTTTTCCATGTTATGTACTTTTGTATGATGTATTTTGAAAAAAACTTTTGCTATCAAGATTATATATATAAACAAATTTTTTGGTGGCTACTTATGTTGTATTTTTGTTTTATGTGATGTTTTTTATACATATGTTTTATGTTCCAAATTTTTATTTATGTTCAATATACCAATCCAACATATAATTCGCTAATGAATCCATAATCGTATTGATTTATCTCGATATATGCCTGTATTTAAGAAATTAAAATTACCTTTCGATACGGTGAACCCTTAGATGGAGAGACGTAGTAAAGCTAAGTTGTGAATGGTGTACTCATGATTTAGTTGATGGACCACAAGTTGAGAATCAAGTTTGATAATCAATTGAGATATACCTAGAGAAGAGGCTTCAGTTAAAAGTTCGATGATGAAATGATAATTTGCAATGTTATTAGTCACAGATTCGAGGAAAATTCCTTCTGAACTCACTAACTTGCCAGAGTGGTAGATGACCCAAGATACAGAAGTAATGTTCTGGGTATGTCTACTAGTGCCATCAGCAAACCTAAAATTGATGGGAAAGTATGATGTCATCTGCGCATTCCATCACAAAGAAAAGTATGAGAAGTTGAGGAAAAACACATGCATGCAAAAGAAAAGACACACGACGTCAAAAGTATATAGTGTAGTAATGTACAAAGCACACATGTGAGATATACTATGCATAGTACTTCTTGAGGTAAAGCCCATTTCGGGGCTCACCGATATATATTCCATCATAGTCTACTAACTTGTAGGCGTCTCTATGTAGCATGTGTTTTATGATGTATGGCATGTGCCACATGGGTTCTAACTTTCCTTCCCCCAGTTTGTCATGATCCTAATCATAGACTAGGACTAGATCTCCTTGTGAGAAAGTGTGAGGTTGGATGGACTTATCATATTGATTTTTTATGTGTTTTTTATATGTCTCGTTGATAAGAGCAGCATCACGACGGATTTCATCCATCTTGGTTGGATATAAGAATAGTTCCTCTTCAGAAGAAGTATGGGATAGGATTTCTATAGTGAGTTTCAACGAAGGAATATCACATTCGATTGGTAATACCTCTTCTATCTCGTATACCAACTAAAAGGGTGTAAATATAGTTGTGGTTTTAACTAAAGTTCGATAGGCCCATAGTGTGGAGAAGAGTTGCAAATTCCAAGAGGTTTTGTTCACCCCCACCATGCGTTGAAGCATGGTTTTCAGGATTTTGTTTATGGCTTCAACTTGTCCATTTTCCTAAGGGTAGTAGGGGGATGAGTTATCATTGTGAAAACCTAACTTGGCGCATAATTCACCCATCATCTGGTTCTAAAAATGGGATCCATGGTCAGTTACAATATCTTGTGGGATATCGAATCAAGTGATGATGTGATTGAACATAGAAATTGTTGTAGTACGGCCATCATTAAGGAATTTAGGCATAGCCTCAGCCCATTTAGTGAAATAATCGATGGAAACGATAATATAACTATGCCCCCCTACTGAGGTAGGCTTACATTGCATAAAATCTATGCCCCATTTTCCAAAGTGGTCAACGGTGACAATGGGATGAAGTGGAGTTGGGTGGGTATGTGCTTTCTTTTGAAAGATATGATAGGGTGGGAATTTTTTAACAACCTCAATGCAATATTTGAATATGGAAGGCCAAAAATAATCAGCACGTAAAAAAATTTGGGTTGTAGCCATCCCAGAAAGATGATTGCCACAAGATCCAAGGTGAAATTCATTTAAAACTTGTTCAACCTCCTCATGGGTTAAGCAAAATTGTAGGACAGTATCAATTCCATGGTGGTACAAGGTTTCATTGATGATAAGGTATCATTTTGAATGGTTTCTAATGCAATGTTGTTCATCACCTGAAATTCTAGGTTGAAAGGGTTGGGTTTGAAGATAGAGAAGAATATCTCCATACCCTGGATTGGATGTACTAATGAGGAACAAGGATTCATCAGGAAGATAATCATTGGGCTCAGTATCCTCATTAGTATCAGGAATATCGCAAATTAATTCCGCAAAAACCAACGATTTCTTAGCCTTGGATTTGGAAAACTCGAGATCGAATTCTTGGAGAATGACGATCCATTTCGAATATTTTCCCTCAAGTAATGGACGAGTCAATATGTGGTACATGGGGTTCGAGTCTGCAATGACCGTGGTAGTGCGTAACAGAATATAGTGGTGAAATATTGGGACGGAAATAACTGATGCCAAAGCCAAATTTTCGACATGTGAATACTGAAGTTCGGGACCTGATAGACTTTTACTCAAATAATATATCACATGTTTGGTGTCGTCATCTTCCTCTTCTACTAACACCATAGCAATAGTGGAAGTAGAGGCGGCCAGATAAAGGATATAATCGTTCGCATAATTTGGTGGGTGAAAAAGAGGTGTGTTTGTTAAAGCATGCTTAAGAGCATCAAAAAAATGTTGAGTGGTTGTATCCCATATGAAAGGGCCATCTTTCTACAACAATCTCATGAATCCTTTAGTGATTTTGGTGTTATTGCAAATAAAACGGCGAAGAAAGTTTTCCTTCCCTTGCAAACTTTACAGTTGGGTAAGGTTGTTGGGAGGGGTTAAAGTGAGAATGGCTTTGAGTTTTAAGGGAACTACCCTATTCCCATCTTTGGAGACTATGAATCCGAGGAGTCCCCTAATTCAACAGCGAAAATGCATTTATGGGGGTTCAAACATACGTTGTAAAACCTGCATCGAAGAAATATGACTCGTAGATGACTAATATGGTTTCGTCTATGAGTCAATGGAGTTGGTAATTCATCGAGATAAGTTTCAACAACATGTTTGATGTTGTGGAAGGCATACGACATAGCCCGCTGAAAAGTGGCTCCAGCATTTTTAATGCCAAAAGGTAATTTCCGATAAGAGAAAGTTCCCCATGGGTAGATGAAGGTTGTTTTGTGTTGATCATATAGTAAAATGTCTATCTTTTTATATCTTTTATGGACTTGTGGGATCTTACGGAACTCCGTTATGCCACTTGGATTGGATTTTATGCCCTCGAACCAAATTGGCCACATGTCCCTAAATGGATTGAGGAGGCGAGTTGCAACTCTTCGAAAAAACTCAAACCATGACTCGAATGGAAAAAAAATAAGTTGCATTGGATCTGTAACACTAGGTTTCATCTAGTGGGGCCCCTCCACTATCATTCTGTCCATAGAAAAACCATTTGTTTGAGTATCTCCGTCACTAGGGTTTTTCTCAATGAGGCATAGTGTTATTTCTGAAGAGGAGGTCTATTTTCAAGAAAAATGTGTTGGGAATTTTTGGGTAGTGTTTTCGTGTGGGCCTTGGCCAAAAATAGTTGTGGGAGCTTACGAAACTCCATTATGCCACTCGGTTTGAATTTTATGTCCCCCGGACCAAATTGGCCACATGTCCCTAAATGGCTTGAGGAGGTGAGTTGCAACTCACGATAAAACTCAAATCGGGACTCAAATGGATGAACCATAGATTGCATTGGATCCGGAGCACCGGATTTCATCTAATGGGGCCCCTCCATTGTCATTTAGTTCACCAGAAAACCATTTTTTGGAGTATCTTCGACACTATGGTTTTGCTCAATGAGGCATAGTGCAATTTCCGAAGAGGAGGTTGATTTTCAAGAACATTGTGTTGAGAATTTGTGGGTAGTGTAGTTGTGTGTGCCTTGGCCAAACAGACTTGCAGGATCTTACAGAACTCTGTTATGCCGCTTGGTTTGGATTTTATGCCCCGGGACCAAATTGGCCACATGTCCCTAAATGGCTTGAGGAGGCAAGTTGCAACTCATGATAAAACTCAAACCGGGACTCTAATGGACAAACCATCAGTTTCATTGGATATGTAGCACCAGGTTTTAGCTATTGTGGCCCCTATGCTATCATTATGTCCACTGAAAAACCATTTGTTGGAGTATCTCCGACAATAGGGTTTTTCTCAACAAGGCATAGTGCAATTTCTGAAGAGGAGGTCGGTTTTCAAGAACATTTTTTCGGGCATTTGTGGGTAGTGTAGTCATGTGGGACTTGGAAAAAAATACTTGTGAGAGATTATGAAACTTTTCTATGCCGCTCGGTTTGTGTTTTATACCCCCGGACCAAATTTTCAAGGCAAGGTGTGGCATCGGAAGGCATGGAAAGGCAAGGTATGGGAAGGAAAGGAAAGGAAAGGCAAGGCATGGGAAGGCATGGAAAGGAAAGGAATGGGAAGGCATGTCAAGGAAAGGCAAGGAAATTCATGGCATGGCATGGAATGGCAAGGCAAGGCAAGGCAAGACAAGGTATGGCATGGAATGGAATGGCATGGAAAGGTAAGGCAATGCATGGGAAGGCAAGGCAAGACAAGGTCAGGAAAGGCATGGCATGGAAAGGAAATGCAAGTCATGGCAAGGCAAGGTAAGGTGAGGCATGGCATGGCATGGAAAGGCAAGGAAAGACAAGGCAAGGCAAGGAATGTCAAGGCAAGGAAAGGCATGGAAAGGTAAGGCATGGCATGGAAAGTGAAGGAAATTTAAGCCAATTCAAGGAAAGGAATGGCATGGGAAGGCATAGCAAGGCATGGCATGGAAAGGAAAGGCAAGGCAAGGCATGGGAAGCCATGGCAAGGAAATGCATGGGAATTCATGGCATGGGAAGGCATGGAAAGGCATGGGAATACAAGGCAAGGCATGGCATGGCAAGGCAAGGCAAGGCATGGGAAGGCATGGCAAGGCAAGGCAAGGAAAGGAATGGAAAGGCAAGTGAAGGCATGGCAAGGCAAGGCATGGCAAGGAAAGTCATAGCATGGGAAGGCATGGGAAGGAAATGCAAGACAAGGAAAGGAAAGGCAAGGAATAGCATGGGAAGGCATGGGAAGGCAAGCCATGCGAAGGAAATGCAAGGCAAGGAAAGGCATGGCAAGGAAAGGTAAGGCAAGGCATGGCATGGAAATTGAATTCAAGTGAAGGAAAGTGAAGGAAAGGCAAGGCAAGGTATGGAATGGGAAGGTATGGTAATGAAAGGCAAGGGAAGGCATGGGAAGGTAAGGCATGGGAAGGAAAGTCAAGGCAAGGAAAGTCAAGGCATGGCAAGGCAAGGCAATGCAAGGCATGGAATGGAATGGCATGGCATGGCATGGAAAGGAAAGGAAATGCAAGGCATGGCATGGCATGGAAAGGCAAGGCAATGCATGGTATGGCAAGGCGAGGCAATGCAAGGCATGGCATGGCATGGCAAGGCATTCAAAGGGAGATAAAAATGAAATCTTAAACAAAGGTTTATATAAAAAATGAATGTTGAAATGTAATATGACACATGACATCCCTACAATATTCAAGGCATGGCATCCCTAAAGGGCTGAAAATTATGACATGAATGTAATAAAATGTGTCAAGGTGTATTCCTAGGGTTTAATTGTGAGGCATGGAAATGTTTCTTTTTTATTATTTTTGTTTCATTGCAATGTTTCTTTTTTTGTTATTTTTGTTATTCTTTGTTATGTTTTTTTTGTCTTGTTTTGTTTTGTTATGTTTATTTTTTTGTTATTTTTTCTTTTTTTATTATTAGTGTTATTTTTTTTATTCTTGTTATTCTTGTTTCATGGAAAGGCATGGCATGGGAAGGAAAGACATGGGAAGGAAAGGTAAGGCATGGGAAGGGAAGGGAAGGCAAGGCATTGCATGGGAAGGCATGGAAAGGCAAGGCATGGGAACGAAAGGAAAGGCAAGGAAAGGCATGTGAAAGCATGGAAAAGCATGGAAAGGGAAGGCATGGAAAGGAAAGGCAAGGCAAGGCATGGAAATTCATGGCGAGGCAAGGAAATGCAAGGAAATGCATGGCATGGGAAGGCATGTCAAGGAATGGAAAGGCGTGGGAAGGCATGGCAAGGAAAGGCATGGGAAGGAAAGGCATGGGAAGGCATGGAAAGGAAATTCAATGCATGGGAAGGCAAGGAAAGGAAAGTCATGGCATGGCATGGCATGGAAAGGAAATTCAAGGCAAGGAATGGCATGGAAAGGCATGGAAAGGCAAGGCAAGGCAAGGCATGGTATGGCATGGTAACGCAAGGCAAGGCATGGAAAGGAATGTTAAGGCAAGTGAAGGCAAGAAAATTCATGGCATGGTAAGTAAGTTAAAGGCATGACATGTCATGGTAAGGCATGGCATGGCATGGTAAGGGATGGAAAGGAAAGTGAAGGCAAGTGAAGGCAAGGCAAGTGAATGAAAGGAAAGGAAACAGATGGCATGGAAATGCAAGGCATGACATGGCAAGGTATATTATAACAGCAGTAAAAATATTTTGCATACCAAAATATTTTAAGGCAAGGTATATTTTAATTGCATTCCAAATATTTTAACAGCAATCAAAATGAATCCAAAATTATTCCTTTTACATACCTATGGTCATTCAAGTATACCAACATGATCACTTCTAATACTGACGGTCTCCATTAACTTCTCATGCTCAGAGTAAGTCAAGAAGTATCGTACCTTTGATGATTTCTTTCTTGGCATTTTTTGTAGTTGGAGGTTTGTACCAATAACCAACTTTGTAAAGTGGTATACGACTTGACCTGTTTTATAATCTTGAAATAAATAACCACCTTTATTTCATGTTCTTTCATCATGTGTCATATATTCTCCTTTAATAACCATCGACCCAATTGGAAATTCAATTCCTTCAAAGTCTGTTTTTTATCGCATGAGGGTCCTCTTTCCCTCTAAGCATCGTACCAACCAATAATCAGTTCCCCATTCATTATCTCTTGGGGAAACCACTATGTATATTTTCCCTACAAAAAATGGAGTGCCAAAATGTGAGTCCACTAAATGAACAAAGTATAAAACATTAATGTTAGTTATTCAAAATTTAATACAAGGAATCAACAAACATGGCAGTATGAGATCTGAGACATGATCATAATCTATTGAAATACTTGATTGGTCCTCCTCCAAATGAGATAATTCCATCGTTATACATTGACCAATGGGGAGGGATGCATGATCCCATTCATTACTACTACATGGACCATAGAAGAAAGAGAGTTTTCTCGTCCATATTTAAACTATTGCATTGTCTAATATTCTAACTGAATGGAATCCATGATGTCCTAGATTGTTTTTCATTCATACCACTTTGATTGATCTACATTGACCACCTCCCAAAATACATATATTTACATGTACTTTCCTATGTGATTAGTCTTCATGAGTTCATGTTCCCTCTCCCATTACTAAAGAACATCGTTCAACAATGGATTTTGCATCTCGAATGAGGGAAGTAGTTGTGAACTTCATTGATTTCCTATGTAATGCTCTTTTTATGCATGCACTTGCTCCATAATATTGGCTTTGAATCTCATTTTGCAGTTGAAGGGTGTAGTTCTCAGCAAACTCAACCACTATTAACATAGTGCCAATAGGAATTGTATCTTTGCATATTCTAAAATGATCTTCCTTCCATCGATCCACATGGACATGTTGAACATAATGTCATGTCTTTTTGACGAAGTCTTTCATGAATTCAGAAACTCGTACTTGAGAAGTAACCAATTGTATCTTTTTTATTTCTTGTCCTCCATCAATATCATATGTCACATATTTAAATATTTTCAAAGAAACCTCCTTCCTCCCCAATTCATACTCATCGCTTACATGGATGAACTTGCTCAGTGATGTCATTCCACCGCACCTAGGGAATGTCCCATCTAAGAATGATTTTTGATCAAATGTAAAACACTCTGGCCTTGTATT
This sequence comes from Picea glauca, assembly GCA_000966675.3. Taxonomy (NCBI): domain Eukaryota; kingdom Viridiplantae; phylum Streptophyta; class Pinopsida; order Pinales; family Pinaceae; genus Picea; species Picea glauca. The sequence goes on from JZKD02S0048952.1 coordinate 950,116, forward strand.
AAAGATGTTGTGAATAAATTCTCTAGATGACGATAGCGGAAATATAACTGAGCATTCCTACAAAAGAGTTTTTATGAAAAACACGAAAAATATGTGTGTGTGTGTGTGTGTGTGTGTCTATGTGTGTCATAATAATAACCATACTCAATTTAATATATACAACAACATGTGTTACAAATTGTGTTTATTCGAACAACCAAGGCTTACATTTATGGAAAGATATTTGGCCCAAGTTAATTGCACTATTTATTATTCTGAATCTCTCATACAATTTTATCTTTGTAATGTTAAGAAAGTGTTTAATATTGGGTTCATGATCCCTAGATCCCCTTCTCAATTTTAGCACATATTTTTGTTTGGAAGAAGGCCTAGTGTTCTCATGCCAGAAATCCTAAACTATTCCCTTAACCACTCAGAATACTTGGAATCGAGGCTATGTCATCTATCAGAATACTTTCTAAGTATTTTGACATTGCACAATAGGTGAGAGGTTTTTTGTAGAAAATGAAGTTTTCTCGTGATATTGATAACAATTGATTGTGACAAGACATGTAAAGTTGCATTGCGGTCTTTAGAACGAGATTTCTTACCAATTATTTGAAAATAATTTATAAGGTTTCTAACAATATGATTACTTGCTTCTACACTTTTGAATATTTTAATGCCTAAAATTCTCCTAACATCAGTTAAACTTCTAGATTTTAACAAAGTTAAAAATAATTGACATTTAGTAGCATCGGATTTTGGTTCAAAATATTCTTTAATCATTTTATAAGAATGATAAAGAATATTATGGTTAGGTAAATTACCTTCAAGTGATGCTAGACCACTTTCATCAACCTGAATGCATTTAGGATTTCTTCACCACACAGTGATCAATCTAGGTAGGTACGATGAACCCTTATTATGCCACTCTTGACCTCCCTACTCTGGAGTTAACAATGTTGCAGTTCTTTCCCCTTCAATCACTGGCGGATCAACTGTGGGAGGAGAGTGGACATGGGATTGACTAGTTTTTGGAACATTTAATTGTCCAACAATAGATTTCACCACAGGAACTTCTTCACCATAATGGTGTACACTGGTTTCTTCTCTAATTTCATCCATTGTATAATCAACTCCAAGAAAATCCTCCATCATCTAGTCATCCAAAACAAGTTTTATTGATAAGATTTTGGATGGATTGCTCTCTAATGTGTTGGTTCTGGAGCTTGATTATCTTCCTGATTTAGAGGTATTTTACTTTCAGCCATGTTTATACCCCATGAAGTATTTACACCCCAGAAGTATGTACACTCTTCCACGCGGGGGAGTGCAGAGGGGAGGTACCCCCTCTGCGGGGTCCGAGGGGGTGGCTGGGGGGTCTGGGGGCAAGTGGGCCCCCAGCAGGGGTTCGGGGGCAGCGTCCCCCGATGGGGGTTCGAGGGTGAAGCCCCCGAAGAAAAAATTGCCTTGTAAAAGTATATTGTAATTTCATTGTAAATCTGGACCATTCATTATAAGGTCACAGATCTAACGGTAGAGATTATGTTAGGGTTTTTTTCCCTAGAAGGCAACCCTCTTTTATGAGAGAAATGTATTGTGGCTATGGATGATAGTGAATATTGTATTCTGAGAGAGGAGATTGTGAGAGAAAGAAGAGGAAGTTACAGTGCGTTTTGTTGTAGGTTGTATCCCTTCATTTGCTGGATAATAATAAAGGAAGGACCTGGAAATTTCTCTGGTGGACGTAGCCCACACTGGGTGAACCATGTAAATCTGTGTCTCTCTTGTATTATGTGTCTTCTGTGTTATTTTTCTGCATTTGTTTTATTTTATTGCTCCACGGTCCTGTTTTTCTAACAATTGGTATCAGAGCATAAGGTAACTCACAGGAAAAGAGGGTTCCTGGTTCGAGTGGGAGAAATGTCGGAAGATGGAAAGTTTAGGGTCGAGAAATTT
>JZKD02S0048952.1:957904-973709 GCA_000966675.3 Picea glauca
TATATGAAAAGAGATTAAGATGGGGAGAGTGGGGGAGAGAGAGTGAGGTAGATACAGGTGTTGGGTTCGTGTTTTGATTACTTTATTTCGATGGCCAATTCCTTTTTTCATTGATACTACATATGCTATGCCTCATATTAGCCATTTTGAAGGATTCTCAAAGGTTTATATATGAATTCACCATGAATTTGCACCAAGTATGTATAATTGGCATTTTTGAAATGGTTTTGTGATCAATTCATCTTAGTTAGATGTTTATGAAGATCTAATGTATGGTTTGCTTGCAACAGGAAGAAATCATGGTCTGATCCTCCATCTGGTACCTCGTCTGGCACTCCATTCAGCACTTGATTCAGCACACAATCTGGCACTCAGAGCGCATTAGAGCTGGCGGTTGGTACATTGGCGAACTTTGGTGGACGAATTGGGGATCTGGGTTTTGTGCCCCCTCGTGGCCTCCAGCTACAGAGCTCGACACACCTTGGATTGGGCAGTTGTGGTGATCATTGAGTGGCTCACGAAATTACTAGAAGATGTTGTTGTTAGAACTCATTTAATGAGTTTAATTTTTTTAGAGGAGGTCGACCCTTCCAGTGGTCGACCTCTCAAGTTGTAATAATCCATAAATACCACTACCTATGGCACGACTGAGAGACGAATTTTATTGTTTGATACAAACATTATCACCGATTTTGTTCTACACTCTGTTTTCATTCTTAATAATAGTGTTGCATTGATTTAGCATCTATGTTTCTAGTTGGAGTGTTTCCATGACTTGTTGGGGCGCCCACCAGTGGTTTGGGTGATTGTGTATATCAGTATATATTTGTGTTCATATTGTTGCTTGTTTAGAATTAAAAATTATCTCTTTACTGCATGTATTTCTCAATTTTAATTGTTGTGTGTATATGTCAATTATAAACTATTAATCTAATTTGTTTTCCTTAATTGTAGATTGCTTGATTGAACTGTGTATATCATAGAAGGACGTCCATGGTTATGTGTTGATTGCAGGTTGTAGGATTTGGTTAATTGTAGTGTTGTGTCTTTTTCATTCTTAGCTATAAACCATCGTGCAGGATACTAATTTACATAGTTTCATTTAAGTCTTGATTAATTAATTTAGTTCTGATAACTTCGACAGAGCAGTAATTTAGATTGGTTCTTTTGACAGAGCATTAGTTTAAGATTGATTTATTTGTAGCCTTGACAGATTGGTTGTTTTAAGTTTTGATATTTTTAAATTAGATAGGTTTAATTGCCATCTAAATTATTCTTTGTAGGTCTATTTTGTTTATTGATTTTTCTTCAACATGATAGGATAGAAATAGATTTTGAATTATGATTTTTAATAGAATTTTGGTTGATTTTGAAGTATGATTTTTAATGATAGATTATGAAATCTCAGTTATGAATTTGAGTTGTAATTTCTAGTTGGCACTAGTCAAGATTTTGAGGTTTTCATAGAGTGAATTTGAATTAAGATTTTTAATTATGAGTTTATGAGTTTATAGATTTGCTTGAGTTAGTGATTTTGAATAGAGTACTATTTAAGCAGTTGTATGATAAAGTGCATGATTGATGCACAATGTTTAGAGATCACATGGATTCCAAGAATACTTAGTGTTGCTTCTATGATGGAAAAACTCTCTATATATTGCCTTATCCATACTTTACATTTCTCTGTAGAAGTCAGCATTGAATTAATTCCACTTGAACTGTCACTAATAGTTAGATTCCATCGTGATGTTATTCGACATCGAAGATACAATCATCACCTTTGAATACTTTCCTTCTTTTTACTGCAAGATAGAAACAATTTTGATCAATTAGAATTTGAATACATTCATAACACTTTTGCTTTTGGTTAAGTAGATTAAAATTTATTCTTTGCAAAATAGAAATAGTTATGAGTTCTTTCTAAGAATAGAGTTCACTTGTCAAGATAGTTTTGATAGATTAGTTGTTTACTTGCTTACTTACTTTCTCAGAGATAGATAGATCAAACAACTCAGAAATAGATTACTTGTTGTTTATTTAAAGAGAGATTGAATATATATTAACTAGCTTTTAAATAGATCACTTGTAATTTCTTATTTAGAGATAGGTCAAACAGTCCATAGCTTATTGTTTAAGGTTACTTAGGTCAAATAGTTAATAGTTCTAGAATTTCTTAAAGATCTTCATTATTTGATTTTATTGGCATTAGATTAGGCAAGGCTAGGCTATATTAGAGCTCTAGACTTGCATATACAGTGATGGCACCTCGAAGCCTATGAGCCCCGGGTTGACAATTTAATGTCGAATTAGATAGCATATATTTCACTCGACAACAAGGACCGAGAGAGAGGGTCTTAGATGCAAGAGGTAAAGAGAGAAGGGGATAGATATGGAATTTTTGTGTTGATTAATTGGGTTTGTTGTCATTTATGTCAACCCTTGAACAAAGTTCGATAGCGAATTTTAGTAGCACAATGGTTTGGGTAATGGACCCAAGTTTGTTTGATGGATAATGGTATGAGTTTTGGTATATTTGCAGGTAAGACTATTCTATATGGATAGTACATTTCATGTAATTTCTTGTGGTATGTGGAACGTCACATAACTCCTCACGATTAGAGAGTTATGGCCATGTGAAGTTGGAAAACCCTCATGAGTCATCTAGAAGCCCCAAAAGGTCAAAGTGGTTGCAAAGAAGAAATTATTTAAATAATAAAGTGAAGTGATGAGTGTAATATAAGTCAAAGTTGATACAAAAGAAATTATTTAAATAATAAAGTTAATGGATAAATTACTAAGTGGACAAGTGGTTAGAAGTGGGTTAGCCCTAAAATAAAGAAAGTGGGTTAAGATGGTTAGAAGGTAATTTAAATAATAAAGTGAAGTGATGAGTGTACTATAAGTCAAAGTGGATACAAAAGAAATTATTTAAATAATAAATTTAATGGATAAATTACTAAGTGGACAAGTGGTTAGAACTGGGTTAGCCCTAAAATAAGGAAAGTGGGTTAAGATGAATAAAAGGTAACCCCTTGAGGAAGCTACATGAAAGTATAAATAAGAGGAAAGGGTCTCTAATTTTTAATCACACTTGAGCATATTGAATATATACAAGTGACTGAGGTAACCAAATTATATCTAAGTCAAATTTCAAAGGGAAGGTGAAGTAAACAAGGCCGAAATTCAAGGGAGGATAAATTCTTATGATGATGTTTTCTAAGGCATGTTATTTACAGGTCATCTCACCATTTTCAAAATAACTTTTTTTATAGAATGATTCAGATCATGAAATTGGGAGTTCATTGAGGAAACATATCCAAATAGTTGTGATACAAATTTCATCTTGTGAGTCGTTGGATTTTTGGAGTTACACTCCGTGGAAAATAGGGTTTGTGGCTAGTCCTGAAACTAGTCAAAAATAGGTGTTTCAGGTAAAAATGTCACAACTTCTTCATAACATATCCAAATTTCATAAGCCCAAATGTATTGGTTAGAGTACAGTTTGTAGTATTTTTTGTACAATTTTTAGTTCCACACAATAAATATTTTGTGTGGGGCATGCTCTACAATTTCACTCTCTAGAATAAGCCAGAATTCAACAAGGTATGCCATTTTTTATATAACTCATTTTTTGAGAGGTTCCAAGTAGTGAAATCTGGAGGAATTGCATAAAAGACACTGAATAACATTGAGTACCATTTTTAGATCTTTATTCATTACAGGTACTTAGTTATGATTATTTCAAGTTAGGGTTTTTTACTAATCCAAAATTAGTCATGTGAGACTAAAGTAAAGTTTGATGAAAATGCTAGTCTCTTGTTGTTAAAGTTAAGGAATGTTTACAGGTATGTGATCATATACACCAGGTCTATTACATAGTTACAAATCAGATTTGGATGATGAAATTGATGAGGCTTTTGTTTGAGGTACATGTTGGGTACATGGTTGAGACAAGTAGTTGATGAGTTGGCACATACATGAGGTGTATAGTTGATGATGTTGGTACATATTGATGATTCATAGTTTATGTGTATTTGATGCATGATTGGTACATATTTGGTGCATGATTGATGCACTCATTTATGGTACAATTTGAGGTATAGGTTGGTGCATGGTTGATGCACTTGTTTATGGTACATATTGATTATAGGTTGTTCGGTACAGGTTGATGCATGGTTGATTCACTTGTTTATGGTACATGTTGATTGCAGGTTGATTAGTATAGGTGTTACAGTGATATATCTCACAGTGATAGTGTGGAAATGGTTCCATCATTCTAATTTTATGTCAGGGTGGTTGGACAGGGAAAGGATAGGTGGTTGTAGCCAGAGAACATAGGGGGTTGTGGCCTCCTTCTGGTTGTAGCCAGAGAATTGGGGAGTTGGAGCTTCCCTCAGGTTGTAGCTTGAGAAACAAGGGTTTTGGAGCCTCCTTCCAGTTGCATCTCGAAAACAAAGGAAGTTGGTGCTTCCAATGAATGTAATTATTCAAGACATATAAGAAAAAACAGTATGTGGTTTTCTCCCTCTTTGGGTTTCCATGTAAAAGCACTGGTGTACTGTGTATGTGTATGATTTCTCATTTGTTCATTTTTTATTTACTCTGCAATTATTGGATGATAATGCTACATTGATATAACACTTTCATTTTATGGTGAAAAAGTATTAAATTTCTCTATTACTGATTCACCCCCCCTCTCGGTAATCCAACAATTGATATCAGAGCAGGTTCCTTTAGAAATTAGTTTAACCATTGAAAGGTAGATCATGGAGAGAAACGACATGTATAAAAATGGAATACCACAGTTTGATGGAAGGAAGTATGCATTTTGTAGCAGAAGGATGAAAACATATATACAGGTATAGGGATTTGAAATTTGGCAATCAGTTGTAGATGGATACAAAGATCCAGCAGTTCTGTCGACAAATGAAAGAGCAATAAAACTCGGTCAAAATAATTCCAAAGCCACAAATTCACTTTTGAATGGTCTCTGTGAATTGGTATTCACCAAAGTTATACATTGTAAATCCACTAAAGATATTTGGGACGAAATTCAAACTATTTATGAAGGAGATTCAAAAGTCAAAGTAGAAAATCTTCAAACATACAAAGGTCAGTTCAAAGAACTAAAGATGAAGAAAGATGAGAATATTGCAGCTTATTTCTTACGAGTCAATGAAACAGTAAATGAAATCATAGGATTGGGAGAAGAAATCAAAGAATCTGTAATTGTTCAGAAGGTACTAATATCTCTTCCTATGATATTTGACCCTAAGATATCAACACTAGAAGAAAGAGAAGATCTAGACTCAATAAGTATGGACGAACTACATGGAATCTTCACAGCATATGAAATGAGAACTGAACAGGAAAATCCATATATAAAAGAAGTAGCTTTCAAAGCATCCAAAAGGTCAAAGAAAAAGGAAAAATAACATAGTAGCAACAGTGACATCTTGGAATATGATGAAGAAGTGGCCAACTTCGTCAGAAGATTGAACAAGGGAACTAGCGGCAGATATAGAGGTAAGTTTCCTTTTATTTGTTTTAATTGTGATGGTATTGGTCATTTTGCTAATAAATGTCCTCATAAAAAAATAAGAGGAATGATGAAGATTACTCAAATAGAAAAAAAAAAAACATATAAAGGCAAAGGAACCACAAATAAATTTTTCAAGAAAAGCTTATTCACCAAAGAAGACACATCATCATCACATGAAGATGAAGTCAGTGAAAATGAGACAGAAAGATTTATATTCATGGAATTAGAAGACTCTGACAAACAAGACACCGAAGAAGAATATGAAGAGGTAGAAGTTGACTACCGAGAAGAATTGTTGTGTTCCATAGAAGTTATAAGAAGAGAAAAGAGGACAAACAAGAAGCTACAAGTGGATCTAGACAAGAAAGAAGACACTTAGGAACTAGAACAAATGATCACAAATTTGAAGGTTCAAATAGAAGAACATAAAAGAATTGAAGAAGAACTCAAATAATAGCTAGAAGAAAGAGACAGGATCATTGAAAAATTGGAAGTAGAGATTGTCACATTAAGAAAGGATCTTCAAAATAAAAATATGCAGAACAGCTCAAAAGTTTTGGATGAAATTATCATCATTCAAAAACCTCATCATGACAAGTATGAACTTGGAAAAAATCAGACAGAAAAGGGATCAAGCTCCAAAACAACAGAACAAGAAACATATCCAAAAATATATGCAGAAACAATCAAAGGGGATAGGAAGATATACAAGGAAGATTACAGGGGCACTCCTCCACCGAGAAGATTCATATTTCAGAATCAACAATCGACAGATAGGCCTCAGAAAGGAGAAGGATTTAGAAGATCAACTCCTTTCAGAAGATCTTCAACTCCTAGGTATCAAACTATATTTTTTGGTTTATGTTATGCATGTAATATTTTTGGACATAAAGCTATGAATTGTAGAGCTAATGGTAGGAACATAAACAATCTTGAAAGTCATACACAAAAGGGTTATCCAAGAAGTCCTAGTGAAAAAAAAATAAGAATTTACAACAGGTTTGAATCATTGAGCACTAAAGTGGAATGATACAAGTGTAACAACTTTGGACACATGGCCAAAGATTGCAGAATGACAGTTCCTCCTAGAGAACCACAACAGAAAAACAACAGTCACAGATAGGAACCTCAGAAGAGAACATGGATACGAAAGAAGAATCAGTATAGAAATGAAGAATGCACACTCTCTCTGTAAGCTAAGAAGAAGAAATTTGGTTGGTATGTTGACAGTGGTTGTTCAAAACACATGACAGGTGACAAAGATAGGTTTCTTACATTAAGAAAGGAAAGATATGGATCAACCTCCTTCAGAAATGATGATTCAGCTAAAATCATTGGAAAAGGCACAATCAGAATTGGAAACAAGAATACCAAGGCAGAAAATGTTCTATTAGTAGAAGATATGAACCATAATATTCTAAGTGTGAGTCAAATGTGTGACCAAGGTCATAAAATTACTTTCGATTCACAAAAGTGTGAGATAAGAAAAGAAGGTTCAGGAAAATTAATTGCAACAGTTGTAAGAACTTCAAGCAACATATATTTACTAAGTGAAATTGGAAATGAAAGTGTTGTCTAGGAAAGGAAGATAAAGGTTGGATATGGCACATAAGAATGGGTCGCATACACTTTGAAAACCTTTTCAAAGTCAATTGAAAGGAAGTTTTTAGAGAAATGCACTAGATCACGAAACCAACCAACACTTTATGCAAGCATTGTCAACAAGGAAACCAAACAAAGACCATGTTCAAATCAAAGGAATACTCAACGACAAGACCACTAAAAATTGTGCATATTGATCTAGTTGGACCAACTACAACAAAGGGTTTAAAAGGTGAGAATTAAAGGAAGATGAAACATGTGGACGAGAATTAAAGGAAGAAGAAAATGAAACAATAGAATAGCTTTACGAAGAATAAGTAGAAGGGGAAGATGAAGAGGATCAGATAGAAGTAGAAGAGAAAGTTCAGCAAGTGCCTCCAAAGACACCTAGCAAATGAGTACAGAAGAATCATCCTTCAAATCATATTATCATAAACAAAGATGCAAGAGTTGAGACTAGAAGAAGAATCCATTCGCCACAACAAATGCACCTAACACTCTCATCTATGATTGAACCAAACAGTTTTGAAGAGACCAACAAGGACGAATTTTGGAATAAGTCCATGGATGAATAATTGGATCAAATAGAGAAGAATGACACTTGGTAATTGGTTCCAAGACCAAAGAATAAGAATGTGATTGGCACAAAGTGGGTATTCAGAAAGAAATTGAATGAAGATGGACAGGTTACAAGGAACAAAGATAGATTGGTATGTAAAGGATACGCACAAGTTGAAGGAATCAAATTTGAAGAGACTTTTTCCATAGTTGCCATAATGGAAGCAATCTTATTGATTTTAGCTTATGCTTGCTCCAATAATATTAAAGTGTATAACATGGACGTGAAATCATCTTTTCTGAATGGGGAACTTGAAGAAGAAGTCTATATTGAACAACCAAAAGGATTTCAGTTGTCAGAGAACACAGATTATGTGTGTAAATTGAAGAAGGCCTTGTATGGTATAAAACAGACTCCTAGAGCATGGTACTCTAGACTTGATAAATATTTACAACATGTGATCAGAATCTGGACCAGGAGTCAAAATTTAGCCCAAAAATCAAAGTCTTCAAAATCACTTCAAAATGAACAGAAGCGTAGGCCTCATCGTCACGAACCCGGTGCACTTCGAACAGGTTCAAACGGACATTGGTTGAGTGAGATATTGCGTTCTGTTCGATTTGCCAAACAGGCAAAAAAAGTTGATTGTACAGTCTGTACATGCTGATGTGGCAGGGCAGGGTACGACTCACACATGGTAGATGATGTGTCCATACTGAGTTGGCATATGCTGATGTGGAAAGTTTTGTTTTGACAGATGTGGGCAAATAGATTTGAGACACGTGGCATTTTTAGCCAATTGGATGGTGCAACGTGGCCCAGACATGGGTTTCCACATGGCACCCTATTGTTGGTATTTAAAAAATTTATGTGGATTCTATGGGGTTCAAATCCCAAACCTCCATGGATATGGTAGTGTCTTGGAAAAGGCCACCCAACCGACGCGCCCATATGTGGTTCTTAACATATATACATTTATATATTTATTTAAACTTGCACCATGTTATATTTTGGAGCGGGGTCCAGGCTGGGGCTTAGCCCCAGCCCCCGTTCCTATGTGCCTCCCATGTGACCACTCCATAGAGTAATGTGCATGGTCAAATGGTTTTCAAACCATGTTTTTTAAACATTTCTTTTCCCCCCATTTGCCTGGACACTTGGCGCGCCTACGTTCATCCTTGAAACGGTGCCTAATTTTGCGTTGGGACGTGGCCATATGGCCCCCATGCACCCAACACCTCTGTGATTTGGGGGCTTAGTTCGCTAAAAGTGCGACAATTTGGTGTGTTTTATGAGCATGAGCACGTGTGCTAGGTTTAGGCATGGGAAACGCCTAGAAGCCAGGTTACTCACACACATGTGTGAATTAGCGAACCAGAGACAGCAAGCTTAAAGGAGGAAAATGGCAGGAGGCCTAACTTATTCATTTTTTGGCCAAATGAGGTGCCGAAAAATCCTAGCTAGGGTTTTTTGGATGTTCTGAATCCATTAGCATAGTTTTCAAAGGCATTTGGAGACTTCTTTTGTAGGTTTTACACCATTGAAGCTTCAGGGAGCTTAGGGCCACCATTGAAGGAGGCCATGCTCAGATGAGCCCAAGTCTATTTTATGTGACTGAATAGTCATTGTTGACTAATTGTTATAATCTAAACACATTGGGAAATATTTCAAAGGCATTTGAGGACTTTTACAGGTGTTTTTTCCACAAGGAATCGCAGGGAAGCTCAAGGCCACATGTAGAAGAGGTCATGCCCGGATGAGCCATGGTCTGTTTTCAGAGTTCTATTAGTCATTTTTGGGGTTTTTATGTATTTTGAACCCAATGGTACAGTCATTAAATCCATTGGATTTGAGCAACAACTTGTAAAATAATATTTGACAAACTAATCCCAGAGATCCTAGTCCATTGATGGAGACTCAAGGAAATGTAGCCCAGTTGGGGGTGAACTCCTTTATCATATTGTTGTTGGTGTGAGTGTGTTGGTTATTATTGTTGCAATTTATGTTTGTTGGTGTATTCTTTAAACAACACATTTAACCTTTCAAGAACCTCACACATAAACACCTAAAAGATGCATAAACTTGACACATAAAACCTCTTACACAACTAAGACATTGAGCAAGGTCCTGAAGTTTATTTTAATGGAGTAGAGCGTGTTTGCATAGCAAAACAAGTTGGCCCCCTATTTTCAGATCAGGTGGTATCAAAGCATAGTTTTTCTCATGTGATTACCATTTATAGCTAGAGATTTAGCTCTTGGTATTATTGTGCAAGTTTTGTGTTGAAGTTTGATATCTTGGAAGGATGGAGGAAGCTTCAAATAGTAAGATTTCTCATACATCTTCATTAGACAAGTTCTTTGACAAAGAGATGTTGAAGGAGTTTGTAACCATGAGAGATATGGTGCAAGAGATGTGGGAAGATAAAAAGGAGAGCATTGTCCTTCAAGAGCATTTGATGGCCATGAAGGAGGAGAAGCACCAGCTTCTAGAAAAGTTGCATGGGATGGAGACTCAACTCCATGAGGCAAAGGAAACCCTTACCAAGTACATGCATGAACATGAGGTATGTAATGCTAGTTTTTCTTCAAATTCCTCTCAAGATGAATGCTTTGGTGTTTTTGAAAATCACACTAGAGGAATATGGTCCAAGTTATTGTTAAAAATGGGCTATGAAGGTAAAGGGTTAGGCAAGCATGCACAAGGTATTATTGAGCCTATTGTTGTTGAGCAGAGGCCCAAGTATAGGGGTCTTGGATATGAATAGAAAGATGGAGCATATTCCAAAGTTGATGAGACAAGGGGAAAAGTTCCAAGAACAACTTTTGTTTCAAGTTCAATCCCTCAAGCATGAAAAGTGTGTGTTCAATATGAATGCAAATGTTGAAAACAAGAGAGTTGTGACAGCCATGAAGACAAGAACATTTGTTTTGGTCTTCAAAAGAGAGCCAGTAACTCTTCAAATTCACCTCCTCAAGAAGGCGATAAAGGTGAATGTTCAAGGACTTTTGTTTCAAGTTCAATCCCTCAAGCATGCAAAGTATGTGTTCAAGATGAATGCAAATGTGTGAAACAAGAGAGTTGTGACAGCCATGAGGACAAGAACATTTTTTTTGGTCTTCAAAAGAGAGCTAGTAACTCTTCAAATTCACCTCCTCAAGAAGGCGATAAAGTTGAATGTTCAAGGTATATTTATGCCTATAATTTGGTTTCTTTTGATTATGTTAAGCATGGTAAATTTGCATGTAAAAATGAAAGAAAAATTCCATGTACATATTGTGGTTTAGATAACCATCATGTTTCAAGATGTTGGAAAAGATTGACCACATTCAGGAAACTTTCCAAGCAAAGACAACTTGAAAAGAAGATGCAAAAGATTTGCACTCACTACCAGAAGAGGGGTCATCTCGTTGACCAATGTTGGACATTGCATCCAACCATCCATTCATAGCACAAGAAGTAGATGGATAAAGAGACTAGAAAGAATGGAAGAGGAGATTCCATCATTGATGTGAGTCAAGATGATTCACATGAAGACGATTTTCAGCAAAAAAAGTCACCATTGACTTGGCTTGGTAAGAAATGGTTAGATTTCTTGAACAAGTAAGGCTTGCATTTCTTTGTTTGTAGATGCACATTTCAGCCTTATGTGTGCATTTATGTTGAAAGTGTGATAAGTTGCAGCAGTTTATCATAACTTGTATGATGCAAGTTTGCATGTGAATGTGATTCTATTGAAGGCATTCTTGTTGTTGCAAAACTTCATGAGGAGGATGTAAAATATGGGTATGATACTCACTTGTTGCAGCCATATATATTTTTAATTTGCAGCTCTTATGTACCCACATGTTTTTGGGTTTAGGTACCTATGTTTGTACTTGAAGGAGAGTTGAAGAGCTATGCACATGCATGTGATTTTGTATGTGTGTAAACAGTGAACTTGGTGATAGTTCATTTTGAGTGACTTATGATTGTAACATGGTTGTGTATCATGAATGTCGACTTTTGGGAATGTCAATGTTTTTCAAATGAGTCTCAACTTGTGTCGATGTTGTCTTGATGACTATGTTGTGTTGATCATGTTTCTCGACTTATGTTTAGTCGATGGGGTTTGTTGGCTTGTAAGTCAATATTGAGTACACCAAGATGCAAGAAAATGCCATGTACTTTGATGAAGTACAAGATGTGACCGTTTTCTTGAAGAGCAAAAAGACTTTGTTGGCATCATTTTCGGTCTTGTATAAAATTTGTTTTCAAGATTGATGGTTTTCTTGGTTTGTGACAAGATGTCGCAGGAAATCATTTTGCAGCCATTGTAGAGAGGATAGTGTTGACACCAAAGAGTTCACGAGAGGGACTTGATTCTCAGTGGGAAGGTTGTCAGTCTTCCAAGCACAAAGAGAACAGTGGATCAGCAGCAGCTAGAGAACAGTGGTTGAGGGACATAGCCAGTTGCAGTGCAAGGCATGTCAAGGTACCCAGGTGATTGTAAAAAAAAAAAAAAAGATTCAAGTAGAATTAGTTGATAGAACTTGGAAGTAGAAGATTAATGAAGCTCAGGAAGATAATCACCATCTTTTTTGGGTCCAAAATCCTTTCAGTGGGAAGGTGTGATCAAAATCTAGACCAAGGGTCAAAATTTAGCCCAAAAATCAAAGTGTTCGAAATTGCTTCAAAACGAACAGAAGCATAGGCCTCATCGTCATGAACCCAATGCACTTCAAACGGGTTCAAATGGACATCGGATGAGTGAGATATTGTGTTCTGTTTGATTTGCCAAACAGGCAAAAAAATGTTGACTGTACAGTCTGTACATGTTGACGTGGCAGGGCAGGGTACGACTCACACGTGGAAGATGATGTATCCATACTGATTTGGCATATGCTAACATGGAAATTCTTGGTTTGACAGATGTGGGCAAATAGATTTGAGACACATGGAATTTTTAGCCAATTGGATGGTGCCACGTGGCCCAGACATGGGTTGCCACGTGGCACCCTGTTGTTGGTGTTTAAAAAATTTATATGGAGTCTGTGGGGTTCGAACCCTAGACCTCCACGAATATGGCAGTGTCTTGGAAAAGGCCACCCAATTGGCATGCCCATATGTGGTTCTTAACATATATACATTTTTATAATTATTTAAACTTGTGCCATGTTATATTTTGGAGCGGGGTCCGAGCTGGGGCTTAGCCCCAGCCCCCGTTCCTATGGGCCTCCCATGTGAGCACTCCATGGAGGAATGCACATGGTCAAATGATTTTCAAACCATGTTTTTTAAATGGTTATTTTCCCCCCATTTGCCTGGACACTTGATGTGCCTACGTTCATCCTTGAAACGATGCCTAATTTTGCCTTGGGACGTGGCCATATGGCCCCCATGCGCCCAACACCTCCGTGATTTGAGGGATTAGTTCGCTAACGGTGTGACAATTTGGTGCATTTTGCGGGCATGCGCATGTGTGTTGGGTTTAGGCATGGGAAATTCCCAGAGGCTAGGTTACTCACACACAGGTGCGAATTAGAGAACCAAAGATAGCAAGCTTGAAGGAGGAAAATGGCAGGAGGCCTAACTTCTTCATTTTTTGGCCAAATAAGGTGCCGAAAAATCCCAGCTAGGGGTTTTTGGATGTTTTGAATCCATTGGAATAGTTTTAAAAGGAATTTGGAGACTTATTTTGTAGGTTTTACACCATTGAAGTTTCAGGGAGCTTAGGGCCACCATTGGAGGAGGCCATGCTCAGATGAGCCCAAGTCTATTTTCTGTGACTGAATAGTCATTTTTGACTATTTTTTATGCTATTAACACATTGGGACAGGTTTCAAAGGAATTTGAGGACTTTTACAGGGTTTTTTCCACAAGGAATCTCAAGGAAGCTCAAGGCCACATGTAGAAGAGGTCATGCCTAGATGAGCCATGGTCCGTTTTCAGAGTTCTATTAGTCATTTTTGGGGTTTTTATGTATTCTAAAACCAATGGTATAGTCATTAAATTCATTGGAGTTGAGAAATAGCTTGTAAAAGAATCTTTGACAAACTAATCCCAGAGAGCCTAGTCCATTGACGGAGGCTCAAGGAGATGTAGCCCAGTTGGGGTGAAATCCTTTATCATCTTGTTGTTTTTGTGATTTCATTGGTTATTATTGCTGAAATTTATGTTTTATGTTGTATTATATAAACAACACATTTAACCTTTCAAGAACCTCACACATAAACACCTAAAAGATGCATAAACCTGACACATAAAACCTCTTGCAAACTAAGACATTGAGTAAGGTCTTGAAGTTTATTTTAATGGAGTAGAGGGTGCTTGCATAGCAAAACAAGTCATCCCCCTATTTTCAGATCAACATGCAGGGATCAGAAAAGGAAGAGAAGACATCAACATTTACATCAAGTTAAATCAAGATAGTATTTTATTAATTGAAGTTTATGTTGATGATATTATTTTTGGAAGTGTTGATGATAGGTTAAGACAGAAATTTGCAAATAATATGCAGAATGAATTTGAAATGTCATTACTCGGAGATTTATCCTTCTTTCTAGGTCTTCAGATACGTCAAAGCAACCAAGGAATTTTTATTTTTCAAACTAAGTATATCAAAGAAATGCTAAAGAGGTTCGGAATGGAAGATTGCAAACCATTTACCACTCCTATGAAAACCAGTTGCAAGTTGAGAAAAGATGATGATTCAAAGTCTACAGACCAGAGGAAATACAGGTCAATGATTGGTATCTTACTATATGTGATAGCATCTAGACCATATGTAATGTAGGCATTTGGACAGGTGGCAGGATTTCAAGCAGCACCAAAGGAATCACATGCCATAGCAATGACGAGGATTTTCAAATATCTCAAAGGAATATAAGAGTTTGTATTATGTTATCCAAAAGGAAAGGATCTATCACTTATTGCCTACATAGATGCATATTGGACAGGTTGCATTGATTACTGATGAAGCACTAGTGGAGCAGAATTCTACTTGGGTGAGTGTTTAGTAGCTTGTGTAGGAGCCAAATAGATTTTATGCCTAATAATTACATGAATTGTAACAGAATTAATTTCAGAAAATTCATTGATTTCTTTTAATTGAGCAAAACATCAAAATTTCATATATTCCTTATTTTGAGCACATATGCATGTAATTTAACAACGAATATTAAAATATTATAGCAAAGAAAACAAGTACACAACTTAATTTACCTGGTTGTGATTCTAATTTTCCTCACCTTGCTACCTTGATGTTGCCTTGCTGACCATTGTTGCACTATAAATGTTGCCCAAAACCTAGTTCCACCCTGCCAACTAGGTAACTTCCTAGCTCCGGGATATCATATGGATATCCTGGCCCCCGTGCCCAAAACCTCCAACAACCCCAGTGCCTGACTGATACAATCCTCACTCCAAAACTCCACTCCCCTCTGAAAAATCCAAGAGCCCTCCAAATCAATCCCCCATCTCCCGTAGAATGTCCTTCTTGTAAACCTCCTTTCTCTCCATATCCCTCCTTCACCGACTTCACCCCTCATTTACTTCCTACCTAACCCATTTATTACCTTCTTATCATTTTGTCGTTAATGCCCCTTATCCCCTTTATTATTATATCCTCTTGTAGTTAATACGTTATCCCTTTCCAAGTACGTAATTTAATTTAACAATATAATTTATTATCCTCCTTTTATTTCTTTACCTTATTAATTAATGAGTTAATTAATACTTAAATTAATCATTGACAATCATGAATAACTAATTAATAATAATTAATTAGTTAATCTTATTTTAAGAAATAATTATTGTTTAGCTAATCTTTTAGGACAGTTAGGTTATTAAATTAATTATAATTAATAATCCTATATGTCTATTTAAGCAGGGTTGTTACATACACCCACCCTTCAGGAAACTATGTCCTCCTGAAGTTAAGGTATCTTATGGTACAAAGGACAAGAAACATGGTTCACACATTCATAACAAGTAACCGACATTTTTGGTAAGTAAGTCAAGACAACTCATACATACTAGTGTATATGTACAAGAATTGCATGTGTAGCTAGTACATACAATTCTCGTGCATGTACTAATAATCAAACTGTCATCCTTTAGTA
>JZKD02S0048953.1:49906-74737 GCA_000966675.3 Picea glauca
GATAAGCTGCCACCATTCTAGCGAGTCTTTCACTCTGTATTTTTACAGTCTCTGTGCATTTCTTTCATTAATAGAAATTGTGTATTACTGTATCTCTGTGTTTATGGTTGCATATCTGATACATTTATGTTATATATTGGATATCCACGATATCTCTGTGCATTTCTTTATTATATCTCCTCTCTCATCTCGTGCCAAAAATAATCTAGATCAACGAGTTATAGGAGTTCAGGGTCGAATTGTAAATCACAAAAGTGTTGGGTGCAAAATTTATATCACGGAAGTGTTGTGTGCAAGATGGATATCATGAAACACATTGCATAAGAATTCGATAGCGCTAAGTCAGGACCCCACAGTGAGATAATTGGCTAAGTGTTGAAAGTGACGACAGTCGGTTGGGTTCATGATGTGACGATATAGATGGAGATGAGGATCTGACAGTCGGCTAACCTGGGAACCCGCGACCAATCCAAGAGCTCGAGAAAGTCAGGTTCAAGTTTAAAGAGATTTTGTTTATATTTATTTAAAATGTATTCATATTAATGTATCTTAATAGATTATTTGTGGTCCAAATGTAAATCATGTTCCAATTTGTGGAGGAATTGTAGACCATGAAAGTCTTCGGTGCAATATGTATATCAAGTAATTGTAGATGACAGAAGTTTTGGGTGCAAGATTTATAATAGCACCAAGATGGGGACCGACATTGGCTAGGTATGAAAAGCAACAACATTTGGTTGGACTCCCATAAATCATGGTTGAACGTGTTTTTTTATTATTAATGCCAATAAGCAAACCTGTGTGCTGAGTTGTCTCTAGTAAAATCATAATGAATGTGCATTGGGAAGGGTGGGAATGTGGCGGGGATTGAAGAGAGCAATAAATGTTTTGAAACTTTTGTGAACCCGGGTATAGTGAATCTTTTGAGTTCTAGGAGTCCGGGGTCGAATTGTAAATCAAGGAAGTGTTGGGTGCAAAATGTATATCACGAAAGTGTTGGGTGCAAGATGTATATCATGGAACATAGGGCATAATAATTTGATAGCGCTAAGTTGGGACCCCGAGGTGAGATAATTGACTAAGTGTTGAAAGGGACAATGCTTGCTTGGGCTCATGATGTGATGATATATATGGAGATGTGGATCTAGAAGTTTGCTAACCTGGTAACCCACGACCAATCCAGGAGTTCGAGAAAGTCAGGTTCAAGTTTAAAGAGATTTTTCTTATATTTATTTAAAATGTATTCATATTAATGCATCTTAACAGATTATTTGTGGTCCAAATGTAAACCATGTTCCAATTTGAAGCGTGTTTTCGGCTCGCAAATTTTTCTCAAACCCATAAGCAATAGACAAAAAATATATGACTTAACATTTTGTATATGGAATCATATTCTGAAATATAGGAAGCTGCAATATATGTACAATATTAAACATGAACATGCCCCCAACATGTACAGGGAAATGATTTAATTTTAAAAAGAAATACAAAATTAAAAAAAACAACACCAAACATTGAATATCACCATAGAACAACGTCAAATATTTTATATTAGATAAAATGGGTTACAAAATACATTTGAGAATATTTCCCAAAACAATTGTCTTGGAATTTGTAAAAAAATATATAGTTCAATACATATTCTGTGAAATATAAATGCGTTTGTCATAATGACTGGGATTGGGGCTCCCGCGGACCACAAAGCAAAGATGTACAAGAATCAAGTTTGTAGAAAGAAGAAAGTTGACAATGGAAAACAGTAAGACCTGGCAAGAAAAAAGAGAAAATTGACAATCCTCAGTTAAAGCTTTGTTAGAGTAGCTAGATTAAGACATTGACAAAGAAAAAAGAATGTGATCAGTATCATCTTACTATGATGGTGTCCCATGCATTGTCATTTTCTCATTTATGTCCTTTTATGGCTTTCCTTGGTGGTTATGAGAACCTTGTGAAGCATCCTTTTCCCTTCATTGGTAATCTTGCCGACAACCTTTTTGAACCACTCTTCGATGTAGATCCTCATGGGTGCCACGTTGATTTCATGTCAGATTTTTATATAGAAGAATTCATTTTCCAAGTCCCTTAGATCAATAGAGAGGTTGTGCAATTCTTCTTGAACATCTTAGTTTTTAATCGAATAACTGACTAGCCATTTTTTCACGTCATCTTCACCATATTCAAGAATGCCATAGAAGTTTTCAAATGATAGTCTTTTATAGATATGAACTTGATCATCAAATGCTTGTTTGGTTAAAAACACCGAGTTGAATATCAATTTTGTGTCTTGGACTTCATTGATGTTGCGAGCTAGATCTATCTCAGTTAGATTCTTGAATAATTTGTCTCTTCTAGATATGGCTTGGCTACATGTTTGAACGATACCATTAAGGTTTTTAACATTTTCTTTCCAGCATGCGTTTAGTTGGTCTATTCGATCCCAGGAAGGGTGATCCTCCTCTCTTCTTCTGAATTCCATCATACTAGTAACTTTAACACCAAATGGTACAACTACATCGAGGTAGAAACCTTGCTTGTTCTTGAGATATGCTTGCAGATACTCATGAAAAACATGCGTTCTTGTTCCAAAAGAGACCATACTCTTTGACATCTCCCAAGCTTCTGTTATTAATTCCATTCTTCTATTTATATTATTTTCCACATAGCCTCGAGATGATGTGAGAAGGTTTGCTGATCCCTTTAACTTTTCCGCAGGTGTGGTGGGCTCGATCATTGCCAAAGAAGTAGAAAATAGTGGAAGAGGCATTATATCTCCCTCCAATTCTTTGTTTCACTCCTTTAACATGACGTTTTCTGCTTCAAGGCCGCTAATAGAGTTGTCTAGAGAATATCCATTTTCTCAGTGTATCTGGGAGATCTGGGAAGGGTGCATGTTCCGTAGGTTCATCTCTGAATGAGATTTTCCTTTCTTATTCTTTACATCTCTCTTTTCAATAACCAATTTTTTGGATTCTCTGTAAAAAATAGTGCTCTGAAATGCAAAAGAATATTCTTCTTCCAAGGTATCGGTCCCGATTATTTCCATCTCAGGATTATGAAGAGCAGTGCTCTCTAGCTGGTCGTCGTCGAGGAACATTTTTTCAATGCCAATTTCTAGTTCCATATCTTCGAGGGAAAGATCATGGATATCAATTTCTCCCCTCGGTCCCTCCTGTTCTTGCACTATTGTTTTCCATTTTTTTCTCGTGGAAATTTTGTGAGAACTTTCAATTTTTTTGGAGGGAGGGTTATTATCTCCTCCTCTGCTTGAAGAATTGTTTGTGACTTTATTTATTGGGTAGGTCATTGGAGTACTTCTCCGAGATGCTATAGTCTTGGGTGTGGCAGTCGGGGATTGAGCACTTTTCTCACTCGAGCCTTTTCGTTTCTGCTTGTACGAATCATTGGTGTCGAGTATTGTATCGAGGTTGCTGGTGTCACAAGCATGAATTCCCAAGGCATTATATTCGTCTTCATTCATGATAGTGTTAGTGAAAGAACTGTTGAAACCGACAACCAATAAGTGTTCTACAAAAATACCATCAGGGTCGAACCCTTTTACTTTTTTAGCACATTTCAAATTGAAGTTGTGGAAGTGACTAGAAAAACCGTCAATCTTGTTCATATTCTTGACCATGAAATCCCCAAATTTACAAGGCAGAGGGATGAATTGACTTTTTCTCTTTTCATGGAAAAAATGCAACCAATGGGTGTACTGCCTTGCTATTTCAACAAAAAATATTGTACCAGATATGTGACATGGAAGGAAGCAAGGATTTTGTTTGGACCCAAAAATACTTATAAAGTTATAGTTCTCCATTTCTTATAGTGTTCCCTTCCTATCCAGGAACTTGGTCGCTTGGTCAAACAACTGGGGAAAATACTTTCCAAATATCAATGATTTAAAAACTGAAACAAAATCATTAAAGACTTCATAAAAGTGTTGGGAGGCATCATGTCTCGATAATATCTAGTACCAGAAGGTTACTGGGTCAAATTCATAGTTTACATTCTTACACATAGATAATCTAGGGAATGGAGAACAATTTGTCACCATGAAAATTAAATAAGATGACATAAAGAATTTCGTATGCCTTCTGTATTGCAATAACTGGGAATATATTTCAATGGAAATCAACTTTCCCCAATGGAATATGGCTTATTCCTTTACCGTAAAATATAAAATATACAAAATAATACGAGAGATGCTGGCTGTACTTTCTTGTCCCGTTATCCTCATGAAAAGCCATGCAATTCCCCAACAAGAGTTTTTAAATGCACTAACCTATAATCTGGTCATGTCCATGGGACCGACCATTGGGTTCTCTAAGAAATTCGGCAAGAGGTCCAATTCATTATCATTCTTCTTTAAGAAATCTCTACTATTATCGCCCTTGAAATTAGGTGTTGGGTCGGGAAGTCTTAACATATTTCAAAATACTTGAGGCGATAGGGAAACTTGGGAATGGTTCCGCAACTGGATAATCCGCTGGTTTGTAATACAGTTTTCGACGCAGAAGGTGACTAACTCCTTACAATAAAAAAATTCGGGGATACAACCTGCTCATGCAATTCTATATGTCCAGATAACTTCCTTTTGGGAAGAAGGGGATGAGTAGTAGTCATAAGCTCTGGACCACTAAAAAATCTGGTCCTCATGCCTGAAAATATTCAAGGTATCTCCACAGAAATGTTGTCGAGTTGCAGCCATAAGGTGATGAGAACGTTCCTTTGCTTCTGATAGTATTTAAAATGAATGATGGAGCATGATAATATAATATCTCGTAAAGCTTGGTTCAATGTGTTTTAATGGGAGATGTCCTCGACCTTTTTGCCTATTAATGCCAATATTTTTGATGTGTCTAGTGATTTGTAACTAATTAAGGCATAATTAATGTGCATTGGGAAGCGTGTAAAGGTGGCGGGGATGGACGGGAGAGAAAACTGATTAAATTTTTTTGTGAACCTGGGAGCCTGGGAGCCTGAGAATCTATGACAAGAGGAGGTGAAGAATCGATTAAGTATGGAAAGGTGGGGTATAATTCCTTAAAAAAACTAAAGTAAATAGAAATTTTTACGAGCTCAAGATCCACACACAAAAAAAAATGTCAGATGCCATAATATTGACCTTTGCCAATTGGATAATAGGGAGGTTTAGTTGATGGATGAAAATATCTCTCACTTCAGGCGACTGGGGTGCATGGGGGGTGCCTGTGAGAAAAGCTAATATTTTGATGAAGATTTGTTTATATTGCTACATGTGACAGTAATTGTGTGATAGTATTTAGAATGAACATTGGAGGATGGTAATATAATCTCCCGTAAATCTTGGTTTAATTCATTTTAATGGGAGATGTCCTCGAACTTTTCACTCATTAATGCCAATCTTTTTGAACATGTGTGGTGAATTGTCACTAATAAAAGCGTAATCAATTTTCATTGGGAAAGTGTGCGAAGGTGGTAGGGAAATCAACTAAGTATGAAAAGGTGGGGTGGTCAGACGAATGCAGATAGACTCATCATAGGTAGAGTGAAGCTTGCGAGTTCGAGGAGTCTGGGGTCAAATTGTAGATAACGAGAATTTTGGGTGCAAGATGTATATCACGGAACAAGGGGCATGAGAGTTCGATAGCACCAATCCGGGAACTAGCGACCATAAACATTAACTATGGGAAAAACATTGTCAACTATGTAATATACCTAGAGATCGACAAAATCAGGTTTAAGTTAGAAGATAATTTTTTTATATTTACTCAAGCACTGTTCATATTATTTTATTTTATTAGTATTTTTTATGGCCCAAATGCAAACCATGTTCAAATTTGAAGGGTGGATTAACATTTTCATATGCAAATATACTCTCAAATATTCCAAGATTTAATATATGCACAATACTAAAGAGGGGCATCATGTCAACACCTTTGTAGATGATGGTGGGCTAGCACAATATTGCATTCTTTCTACGATGAGGCCTTTAAAAACCTAAAATAACCAACATTTTTTTTCCAATTCAAGATTGACACAAAGAAACTCATCAGATTCCATAATATTCTCCCATTAATGCATTTTAATGGGAGATGTCCTTGATATTTTCGCTTATTAATGCCAATATTTTTGAATATTTGTAGTGAGCTGTCACTAGTAAAAGAATAATTAATGTGCATTGGGAAGGGGCGAAGGTGGCGGGGATGGAGGGGAGTGAAAAATTCTTTGATACTTTTGTGAACCCGAGAGTCCGTGAACCCATGAAACCTTGAAGAAATGACTAAGTATGGAAAGGTGGGGCAGTCAGACAGAGTCATCATAGGTAGAGTGAGGCTTGCGAATTCAAGTAGTCCATGGTCAAATTGTAGATCACCCAAGTTTTGGGTGCAATATGTATACTCCGAAGATGGGGCATGAAAGTTCGATAATGCCTACCCGAGAACCCACGGCCATAAAATTGGCTAAGTAAGGAAACGAATGGAGGTCAGTCGGACTCATGATGTCAAGATATAGATGGATATAGAATTTCTCAGTCCTCCACTCGGGAACCCACGAGCATAGAAATGCGACTAAGTATAGAAGATGAAAAAGAAAGGGAGAAAAGAAATTTATGCCTCACACAACAACACTCTGTCTGATAATTATCAAGTGATATAAACACATCAACTATGGGAAAAACATTATCAGCCATGAAATATACCTGGATCTCAATAGACCCTGGTTGAAGTCTAAAGAAATGTTGTTTATATATATTCAACAAGGTCGTAGGTAGAGTGAGTCTTGCGAATTTGAGGAGCCCAGGGTCGAATTGTAGATCACCAAAGTTTTGACTGCAATATGTATACCCAAAACACAAGGCATGAGAGTTTGATAGGGCCTAGCTGGGAACCCGAGGGCATAAAATTGGCTAAGTATGGAAATGAACAACGACCGATTGGACTCGTGATGTGAATATATAGATGGATATAGAATTTCTGACTTCGCAACCCCGGGAACCCGCAAGCATATACATGCAACTAGGTATAGAACCAAAAATGGATAATAGAGGGGAAGAAGAAAAGGAAAAAAACGAGAAAGTATAGAAGAGGAAAAAGAAAGGGAGCAAAGAAATTTATGCATCACACAACTACATTTGGTCTTAAGTATGGAAAGGCGGGGTTGTCAGACAGAGTTATCATAGGTAGAGTGAGGCTTGTGAGTTCAAGGAGTCCAGGGTTGAATTGTATATCACCTAAGTTTTGGGTGCAACATGTATACCAAAACACGAGGCATGAGAGTTCGATAGCGCCTACGCGGGAACCTACGGCCATAAAATTAGCTAAGTATGGAAATGAACGACGTTCAGTCGGACGCATGATGTGAAGATATAGAATTTCTCAGTCCTCCACCCCATAAATCTGCAAGCATAGATATGCGACTAAGTATAGAACTAGAAACAAATAATAGAGGGAAAGAAGAAAAGGGACGAACATGTAAGTATAAAAGAGGAAAAAGAAAGTAAGCAAAGAACTATATGCCTCACACAACAAAACTTAGTCTGATAATTATCAAGAGATAGAAACACATCAACTATGGGAAAAACATTCTCAACCATCGAATATAGCTAGAGCTTAACAGACCCTGGTTCAAGATAAAAGATATGTTTTTTATATCTATATCAACAAGAAATAGACAAAATATATGACTTGGCACACTTATATTCAACCATTCAGACGGATTCATTGTAGGTAGAGTGAGGCTTCGGAGTTCGAGGAGTCCAAGGTTGAATTTCTTAATCACTGAAGTTTTAGGTGCAATATGTATACCTCGAACATGAGGCATGAGAGATCAATGGAGCCTACGCAGGAACCCGCGACCATAAAATTGGCTAAGTATGAAAAAGAATAGTGGTTGGTCGGACTTGTGATGTGAAGATATAGATGGATATAAAATTTCTCACTCCGCCACCCTAGGAACCCGTGAGCATAGATATGCGACTAAGTATAGAACCAAAAACAGATAATAGAGGGGAAGAAGAAAGGGAAAAACATGTAAGTATAGAAGAGAAAAAAGAAAGGGAGCAAAGAACTGCATGCCTCACACAACAACACTTAGTCTGATAATTATCAAATGATAGAAACACATCAACTATGGGAAAAACATTCTCACCCATGGAATATAGTTGGAGCTCAACATGCCCTGGTTCAAGTTAAAAGAGATGTTGTTTATATCTATTTCAACAGGCAATACACAAAATATATGACTTGGCATTCTTACATGCAAGCATATTCTAAAATATGAAAAGCTTCAATATATGCACAAATTGGACAACATATGTAGATCAGAGTTTTGTAACCATACCTCTTAGTCTTTGGACCTTGTAATATGATCGAGGTTTCACTTCTACTTGTCGATAGTTCTTGTGAACTAAAAAACATGTGGTGTAAACAACATAAACATATTTACCATGGCATAGCAGAATAAATAACTACGGATATTTGTTTCATAAACATATCAGGAGCGTAATCTATGAATCCTTACCTTCAGGATTGTCGTTGTGCTGATGTTTGCGATGACTCACTTCCCATGTCCATGTCACTTTTGAAACAATGGCTATGAACATGTGTATATTGTTCATACTCGATATGGATGTACATTAGGAATACACATTGTATTTGTTGTGGCACCATTGTAGCCATACCTTTTGGAAGATTGTACTCCAACTTTCTCAGTTGTGGCACATAAGGTTCCATCTTCATGTTCAATTAGTTTTTTTTTTTTCAATGTAGCAATATAGAGAATACAATGGACATGAAGGTAAGTTGCTACGTAGGAACACATGAAAAAAAGATGGAGTGCAAATTTATTTATTTCAAGGTAGTGGCACAGAAAATACAATTGACATGAAAATAAGTTAATATACAGGAAGATATGTAGTATCTAAGGAAAAACAACAAAAGAGCCGCAAACCAGTGAAACAAGTATAGATTGAGTAAATGAAAAACAATTGGATATGGAATACAGGTAGAAGTATGCACCTTTGTATGTATTCTTCTACATTTCTAGTTAAAAGTTCTTTTCCTTGTCCAGTTTTCTTGTTTGTTTCAATGAAAGAAAGTACAAAACAAAATGAACATGAATGTAAGTTGATATGTAAGGAAAAAACAAGGAATATGTACATATAGAAATAAAATAGAATAAAATGAATAGAGCAACAGATAGTGTTAGAAGAATGTAACGTTTTTTTTTCTTCATCCATGTATGTGTATATATAAAAAAACCGTGTAAATTTATTTTGTGTCCAAAATCAATTACAATTAAGGAAAAACTAAGAAGTTGGATAACTTGGTTTTGTGCAACAAGCTAGATAGATATGCTTTGAAACATAGAAATATGATTTTGCAATATGTTTGATGTATATTTCATAATTCAAGTGCAATACCAATTGTATCATGATCGGACCAGTATTTGTCTAAGATAAAGACGATGTATTGAGAAATGGGCACATTCAACCTTACATGGTCAATAAGTGCGTTTTGTACATTGTTTATCTTTTCCAAAGAAATCAGAGACTGTATTTGCACATGTAGTTTTCCAATTCTTTTGTTCTGGCATTATTTTGTAGCATGTCAATATTGAAGTGTCCTACAATG
Organism: Picea glauca; assembly: GCA_000966675.3. Classification (NCBI taxonomy): domain Eukaryota; kingdom Viridiplantae; phylum Streptophyta; class Pinopsida; order Pinales; family Pinaceae; genus Picea; species Picea glauca. The sequence goes on from JZKD02S0048953.1 coordinate 59,521, forward strand.
ACAATGGTTTCGTTCAGATGAAAATTCTCTAATGCATTGGAAAGAACATTTAGTATGTTGGAGAATGTCGCATGGAAAGCAACATAGAGATTCAGTATGGCAATTTATGATCCATGGAGAATTACTTTTGCGAGCACCATCTCAACATTGTTTTCTTCGAAATGCATATGCTCCAAAATTGTTACATGTTTTTTCACTAATATCATCATCCCATGTGTAATGTAACTCGATATGAAATTGTGATTTGGAAATTGCTTGTTTTGCATGCATAATGTCATGTATGTTTCTTGCAAGCACAAAATATCAGATTGCATTATTTCATAGTCATTGAGTATATCATCTATGTGTGCATGTAGGTTGCATGTGTTAAGTGAGAGAATTGATACAGAGGAGTTGGTTTGTATGGATTGGTAACCATACTATAGATGCCACTTTGCGGTAGTCCTAAGGCTTTGCATCTCAATATCAACTTTGTGTTTGACTTTGAAGTTATCTTTTGTAAGGACACTTAGTAAATACAAGGAGTCTATACTTATGACATGGGGCAATGATGCATATACAAGTCCATGTATTCAAATTCTAGCAGGGTCAAATGCAACACAATCAAGTGTTAGTCCTTGCGATCTGTGGATTGTACGTGCACATGCAAATTTAATTGGAAATTGTTTTCGAATCTTCAGTCGACTTGTCTTTGCCGATGCCGATACTGGTTTTGATATTCGTAAGATAGGTGTCCAATCGCATGTAGTGTTTGAATTATATAGATAAACCAACTTGTTTGCTTGTCGGTCACCTATATGTGGTTGATGGAACTTAATCCAGAGGACATCAAGTTTTTCGGTTTTGGTATAGCCTTTGAGTATTCCATCTGCACCATTCACCAAGCCATCCTGTGAATCATAGTTGCTGGCATATATTTCAACCAACATGTCTATTTTCAGGACAAGTTGCAAAGGCAAAGTGGTTGTATGTTCATGACATGGTATATTTCCATGGTTGTCTTCTTCGAGGTCAATTGAATTGATGATAATATCATCGCCATGCATGAGCGATAACATGTACCTTTTATGCATTGCAACATCCCTATTCGTGTAGAATAGGTAAGGGAAGGTTGGGTCTATTGGTGCAGGTCACATGCACATTGAATTGATATATGTTAAGTCATCATGTGTTTGGCTGTTTGTCTGCATTCTATTCAAAATTGCAATAAATGTTTCATTTGTCTGGCGCATTATAGTATGTAATTCAAAGAATTTTATATTGTATTTCTAGAAGTCATGCGTCACTGTTTTCATATTGATTGTAGGTTATTCAAATATCAAAGAATCTTGGATGGGTTGCACCTGGGAAAGATCCCCACAGAATATCATGTCAATGTTTCCAAAGTATTTGCTGTGCACATGTTTTATGTTTCTTAGCCGGTTGTCAATGGAATACAAGAAGCGACTTCCAATAAAAGATGCCTCATCTAAGAAGACAAGTTGCAGTTCGTCATAAAGATTATACAAGGTATCTAACATTTCCTTACTGAGTGGAAGAAACCGTGACTTGTTAAAAGGCATAAAAATGCAGAGTGGACTGTTGTTCCACCTACAATATATGCAATTTTTCGTGTGTATGAAACTATTAGTCCCTTTGCTTTCATAGGATCAAAGGAATTGTTTGAATCATAGATTCGTATAATCATTTGGAATAGTTCTTTTGTTGTGAATGTCTTGCATGTTCTTGCCCCACATGTAAGGAACAAGTGCACAAGAGTGTGCATGTTCAAGCATTTTTTAATCGCAATGTCCTTTAGAATTGTTTGTTGTTCTCGATTCAACAGACGTCTAACTTTGTGGTATTTGTTATTTTCAATAAGGAAATGATGTTTTCTGACTTGAAAGCCAATATTGATACGTTTTTCAATGTCAACTGCTCGAGGACGAGGAAAATAAGCTTGCAAGTCATAGGACTCACAAAGAGTTCTATTTGTTTTACGGTTTGTTAATCTCTCATCAACATTGTCAGTGTTTTCTAGTTCATGAACTGCACTTTCTAGATCACCCCATGTTGGATTAACATTGTATGCAAGTCTAGATTCATTGGTTTGTACTATAGTGTTAGAGGCAATATATGAAACTTCCCATGTAGGGAAGTTATGTTTTAATGTGTTTTCATTTTGATCAAACAAAACATATAACAATAGGTTTTCTCTACAATAGTTTTCATAGTCAATATGTTTGTTGTATTTGACAAAGCGTATTATAGAGGGTTTTTTTCTTGTTGATATGGGTGCACCATTCTTTTTGTAATGCGATATGAACTCTGCTAAGCATATATGGTTAATAGTAGATTGATGTTGGAGGTAATAATAAAAAATAGAGCGACATAGTACGTCCTTTGAATTGTCAGGCTCTTGTTCTAGCAACGACCGTGGTTTAAGTACAAATGTGTGTTTCTCAAGTGGAGATGTGTTTATGAAGATACATTTCCTTGAACTACAATTGAGGGGCAGGGAAAGTGCAATGTGGACTGCTTGTTGAGCAGACATTTGTTGAAGATTAAGTAATGTATTTCCAAGTGTACATATCATTTCCATAGCATCAATATAACTTCTTTCATGTTCTTTGCGTATTCTTCTGAATTCAATTGTCATATATTTTTCAACCTTTGTCATATACGAGGTACAATACGATGTTGAAACATATGCATTGAGGACATATTGCACATATGTATTTGCATTCCATATAACTGGCATGTCCTTGAAGAAATTGTTGTTCCAAATATGGGAAAGTTTTCGTTTAAGGAAAACTGTTGGTTGTTTAAGTGTACATTGTATGGCTTGGATGTAGTCATCTTCTGTTAGATTCAACTCTTTCAATAAGTCGTCGAAGCTCATTAACTCATCAAAGTCTCGTTGTTATCGAAATGTGAACAAGGATTTAGATTTCTCAATGAAAACATTGTCCTCTAAACTAAGTGGCTCTATGATTCTTGTTCTCATTGGCGACACATGGAATTTGTATCTACAATGTGATTTTTTTTCATTTTTTACAGCTTCTTGTATGATAATGTCCATGAACTTTGGAAAGTTATGGATCCAAATGATTTGTGTTGCATGTTATGTATTTTTCCACAAATTTTTCAATCTGTGAGTTGTTTTCATTTGCATAGACCGGTGCACCATCTATCCACAACAGTGCATGGTCATGCTCACTCCCTCTATTCTGGAACTCAGTCACAAAAAAGTAGTCCGATATTTTTTCGAAAAACGTTTCATCATGGAATATCAATTGCCTCAAAGAATTTATTCTATTTCTATAGTAGTGAGTACATGTCATTGGGTCTTTTCTTATGAGGTAGTCAGTGCCATCATTTTCCAATGTATCAATTTGTTTTTTCCTTTTCCTATTCCTATACAATGCAAACACCGTAGCCACCAACGGATCCCAGCGATGCTCTGCACTTGTAAATGTGATGAAAAATGTTGGCGGTCCCCATTGTCGGATCATTGAAAAAACAATTTTCTTGTTTTGTTGCAAATAGCCAGGAGAGATGAAAATGTTTTTGAAATCTATGTACCCAATATCAGATTTCAAGATTTTTTCTAGGTTTGATTTGTACTTGAAATCTTTGGGCAATAAATTTCTTCCTTGTAGTTGGCCTTTTCTTATTCGCACCCACATGCAAGTCAACACTTGCTCAATTATTATGCGCATTGTTTTGAAAAACAAATTTGTTATGTAACAAGAGAAGTCACCGCTTGAATGTAGCAGTTCCGATCGAACTATTTTATGGTAGATGAATCGTTATGTAATGTCAATGGGATGTGGATCTACATAGAATAGTGTTAGGAAGTTCGTTTCCTCATCAAATTTTTCCTTGAATCTTCCAAGTGGATGTTTCCCCTCAGCAAGTGCCATTTCGACAATCTTGTCTTGCAAGTCACGAATGCACTGTGAGTCAATGAATCCATGTATCAATGTCTCAACAGGTCTTTCATTCTCTGATTCATCACTTGTATCAAATTCACTAGAAGTCTCGAGAGACTGTGCAGAGCTGTCATCCCCTTCTCCAATAACACTGTTCCAGTTCTCATTTATACAAATGTTTTGTGCTTTGTACAGGGCCCTGGAACATAATTATTTTAATGCTTTCATGACAAGATGCACACACACTTTACTTGTCTGGTATGCATTCTTGTATTGCAAACATCTTTTGAGAGCTACAAAAATTGTCATTGTATCGCTAATGTATTGTGGCAAGGATTTTTGTACAACATCTAGTTGGACAGGCACATTAATATTTGATCCTGTTAAGCCCATTTGGGGTCGTTTATGGCCCCAGGGTATGATTTGTCAAATTCAATTCGTAGAGACACAAGTCTCTCTTCAAGTTATGTAAGTGCACTTACATCTGGTAGTGGTGTATTACATCTTATTTGGTCAGGTGTTGCAAAGTGTGGCGGTTTTCCATTTTCAATTGATCGTTTGCATGGAAGACAAATATTTCTACTGGAAAATGTTTTATCATTTAGTGTCAAGCCGAGGTATTCTTCTTCCAAATCAGGCATGAAAGACTTAGTGTTTTTTGAGAAATTCAATTGATCTCAAATTGCACATGCAATGGAAGGAGTGTCTTTAATTTTTTTCATATAGATCTATTTTTCATCTTTATTCCATAGGGAAGTATGTGTATAAAGTGTTTGTTGGTTTTCATTGCTAACAGTGCATGGTGTTGGCTCTAGCCCAAGAAATGTTATTTTTTCCTCTCGTTCAGTACCATGACCATTGTCAGATATGTGGCCGTACTGTTTCTGATGTAGGAGCATCGTTGAAAAGCACACAGAGGCAGGACCACTCAACATGTGAGATTTCTTCTAGAACTTCAACATTGGCAGTTGTAACCAATTTTGAAATCTGCCTTAACTCAACGCTAGAATTTACCTTTGGAGGCACTCTTGAACCAGTGCTGAATTTTACCCTTTGAGGCACGTTTTGAAAATCGTAAACATAGCAGGAGTTTCCAATATGGATCTGGAATGTGAATGAACTAAGATAGCGTAGGATGAATTTTAGAGTAGGCAAGTAGCCAGGGGAAACCCTAGAAATCTTTTTGAGTTAAGTAGAAGTTTGTATGCCCAGATGGGAGAGCTGCAATATAGAGAGAAATTAGTTGTAAGAGAACTGCGAGTTAGCATGAGATCTCAATTTTTGAGTTACTTTATTTTGAATGTATTTTGTAGCCATTTCAACATTTGTGAATATAACAGAAGGAAAACTGATCCAAATGTATGGTGTGTGGACTGTGTGTGTTTTCCTGTCGTTTATGTTTTCATGAGAAAGTGAATGGAACTGTGCATGTTAGTGTTCCAGTTTCAATTGTTTCTCTTCATTTGAAGATCTACAAGGTGTGCATCGAGCTAGAGAGGAACTCAAGGAAATCAGGAGGAATTTCTCTGCAAGAAATCCCATGGATCCGAGTTATCGAAATCCCTTAGACGGAAGGAGTGCGTGGGAAATCGAAGTCTGAACCAAACGAATCTCAGGAGGAATAACACTTTAGGAAGTGTTATTGAAGATCCTAGAACCCATTCCCTAGGAGGAGCGAAGGTCGAAACCTTCGGGGACTTAGAAAATTCTTTTAAGTCTGAAAGATTAAAAATCTCAAGAGGAGGATCACTGTTGACAGTCAGATCGGGGTGAAAATCAATGGTTGTCTGATGTGAGGTAGGCATGCAAACTTCAACATTGCGTATGCCCAGGAGGAAATACCCACGAGGACCTGAATGAACGATGGAGAGCTTCTGAGGAGAGTTGTGAAATCCCATGAGCCGTTGGATCGAGCAGAGTTGCGGGGAGGTTAACAGGGAGACCTTTCAACACTCGACCCTCAGGGGGAATAGTAGTCGTCAATTCCCAATAGATCTGGGCCGTTGATCCCTTTTCAAGATTTCGGCAACTGGGGATACAAAGGGTAAGAGATGGGACTCTTGACCCACAAAATCCTGAAAGGATCCAGACCGTCAGATCTTCGGAGGCTTAGAGTTGTCGATCTACAACGGGGAGTTTTTCGGCATATCGACAACTGGGAGGAGAAGCAAACAAAATTCGTAGGGTGCGAAGTCGCAAAACGCCAAACTAATTGTAGTCATCGGTCCAAGAGAGGCATGAGCTGTATATCTCACGTCATCGTGATTTTGATGTTCGTGACTTGGAGGGGTTAGGCACCTTGTAGCACAAGGTTTCGATATCGCGAACCGCGACGCAATTTTCATGGTAGAGATTGTGGTCACAGGTGTGTGGTCACATGAGTTGGTGAAAAGGGAGGAGCTAACCTCCATTAGTCCTCATCGGAGTTTTGGGACTTGGGGGAGCCAAGGACTCATCATATTGGAAATCCTGGGGTCATGAAACGCAACACGTCTTTTGGGCCAAGTCCATAGTTGTGCCCGCGGTCACGAGGAATGGAGAGCGTGAGCCTAGCACTTATTCGCATAGGAAAACATAGAGAGGGACCTGTGGATTTGAAGAGGGAGGTTCCAAATTGGAACCAAAAGAGCCATTTTGGCCCCGAACCAGAAGATCCTGACCGGGAGGTCGTGCAACCCTTAGGAGGGATAGGGGGTCTGCATTAGGTGGTATCAAAGTTGATTGTTCTTCATCTGTAGAATTCAGGAGAAAGAGAAAGAGGAAGAGACAGAGAACTCAGAGTTGTACTGTGTGTGTGATAGATAGTCAACACAATGCAACCAAAGAGACGAGAGCCACCTTTATCCAATCGTGCTATAGAGAGGGAGATGCGAGAGCTTCACGCTCGATTGGAAACAATGGAAGCAACGAAGAGAAGAGCATCTGACACTGGATATGTCAGTGAATAAGAAAGTGAAGAGGTTGAATTTGAAGAAGATGCAGGAGAAGACATTGTAGAGGAACATTTGTTGAAAGAAGTTGCCAGTTTGGGAGGCAGAGCTAAGATAGAGGTTCTCATGTATGAGGGAAACCTAGATGCTGAAGAGCTATTGGATTGGATAAGATCCATGGAAAGACACTTCGATTATGAAGACTTCGATGAGGAGAAGAAGGTGAAGCAGGAAGTCACCAGGCTAAAAGCACATGCACCGCTGTGGTGGGACGAACTAAAGGTTGAGAGAAGAAGCAAAGGAAAACAAAGGATAAAGAATTGGGAAAGAATGGTATCCAAACTGAAGGCTAAGTTCATACCCAAAGACTGCCAGATCAATCTTTTCAGGAAGCTATAGAACCTGAGACAGAAAGGGATGACTGTTAAGGAGTACACCAAGGAGTTCTACTAGCTGAACATCATAACTAGACAACGAGAGAGAGATGAAGAGAAATTCACCAGATATATAAATGGCTTGAGATATGAGATCCAGGATGATCTCAGCATGATGTCAGTCAGAACCATGGAGGATGCTTATCAGTTTTCACTGAAGGCAGAGGAGAAAATGACCGGAAAACAAAGTCAATGAGGAAGAGGTAAATCTCGATCCCAAGTAAAAGAAAGGGATTTAACCATGACAGAACACATCAGCCTAGGGATAAGGCTGAGAAACCACACAATCACTTGGAATGAGGAGGAAGTTCCAGGGAAAGACAGGGTGGTGGAAGAAACTCTTTTAGAGGAAGAGCCATAGGAGGAGTAAGATGTTATGCCTATGGAAAGACAAGACACATGTCTTGGGAATGTCCCGAGAAGAAGAAGGAAGGAGGAGAAGCTCAAATTTCAGAAGCACAACAAAGAGATGTTGAAGCAGAAGGAGGAGAGGATGGAGCATCTCTGATGTTGAGAAAGGTTCTCTTAAAACTAGAGGCAGAAATTGAAAAGCCAGTGCAGATAAACAATCTCTTTAGGATAGCTTGCAAGACTAAGGATAAATTATGCATGGTGATCATTGTCAGTGGGAGCACTGAAAACCTAGTATTCACAGAGATGGTGGAGAAATTGGAGCCGAAGACAACTGCAGATCCAAATCCATACAAGGTATCATGGTTGCAGAAAGGACACCAGGTGACAATTACTAAACAATTCCTGGTTGAAATGAAGATATGAGGTTATACAGATGAAATCCTATGTGATGTAATCCCCATGGACGTATTCCATATTCTGTTGGGAAGACCATGGAAATTTGACAGAAATGTGATTCATGATGGGAGGAAAAACACATATAGAATAGAGAAGAATGGTAGGACGCATATGTTGCTGTGAATGGAGGAGAAGAGAGTAAAAGAAAAATCCAACACAAGCATACTTCTCATGAGTGGGAAGGAACTCCTGAAAGAAGTCAAGGAAGAATAGGAGATGCAGTTCGCTGTGGTGAGGAAGCCCAAAGTCATCCTTACGAGTACAACAATGGATGATTTACCTGAGGAAGTTTAGGAGCTGCTTGATAATTTTGGTGATATAGTGGTGGATGAGATGCCAAACTCATTTCCGCCCATTAGGAGTATCAGTAATCATATCGACTTGATACCAGGAGAAATTCGACCGAACAAAGCAACGTACAGATTAAAACCTTGAGAGAATGAGGAGGTGAAGAACCAAGTCCAAGAATTGCTAGACAAAGGTTTGGTCAAAGAAAGTTTGAGCCCATGTGTAGTACCAACTATGTTGAGCCCAAAGAAAGATGGAGGATGGAGAATGTGCATAGACTCGAGAGCCATCAACAAGATCCCCATTAGGTACAGATTTCCTTTACCAAGAATGGATGATTTAATGGATTGCTTAAGTGGAGCAAATTTCTTTTCTAAGATAGATCTGAAAAGTGGATATCACCAGATCATGATGAGATAAGGTGATGAATGGAAGACATCCTTTAAGACAAACAAAGGTCTATATGAGTGGCTGGTTATGCCATTTGGATTAACAAATGCCCCGAGTACTTTTAGGAGGTTGATGAATGAAATTCTGAAAGATTTCATTGGCAATATCGTGGTTGTATATCTGAATGATATACTTCTCTTTAATATGACAAAAGAGGAGCATTTGAGGCACCTAACGCTAGTAATGAGGAGGCTATAACAGGAGAATCCGCTGATAAATTTGAAGAAGTTCTCTTTTATGAAGACAAAACTCATTTATTTGGTTTTTTTGATCTCATCGAATGAACTGAAGATGGATCCAGAGAAAGTGAAAGTGATCAGAGAATGGTCATCACCAAGGAGCATGTTCGAGGAATTCCAGGTGAATACCTTGGGGTTTGAACACCTTAAGGACATGTATCATGATGACGCAGATTTCAAGGAGGCATATGAAGCATGTGCTAATCCTGTGTTGAGAAATAGAAGTCAATGGACAGAGTACATGATTCAGGAAGGACTGTTGTTCAGAGGAAATTAGTTGTGCATACCAAAATGCTCAATAAGGGATAATCTTCTGAAGGAAAAGCACAGTGGAGGATTGGCTGGACATTTCAACCATGATAAAACATTTGCATAGTTGAGCAACTCATACTATTGACCAGGTATGAGAACATAGGTGATAAATTTTGTGAACAGATGTAGAATCTACCAACATGCAAAGGGGAAAAATAAGAACACTGGGTTGTATCAACCATTACCAATACCAGAGAGGCCTTGGGATGAAATAAGCATGGATTTTGTGTTGGGATTGACAAGAACACAAAGGGGATTTGATTCCATATTTGTGGTAGTATACAGATTTTCAAAGATTTCACATTTCATCCCATGCTAGAAGACCAGTGATGCAACACATGTTGCAAATATATTTTTCAAGGAAGTTGTGAGACTTCACGGCTTACCCAGGAGCATTGTCTCAGACAGAGACACAAAATTTGTTGGTCACTTTTGGAGGACGTTGTGGAAGAAGATGGGGACAGATTTGTCCTTCAGCTTAGCTTATCACCCTCAGATAGATGGGCAGACTGAGGTGGTAAATAGAATTTTGGGAAACTTGTTGAGGAGTTTAGTCACTGAACATCATAATCAGTGGGATCAGATTCTGCCACAAGAAGAATTTGCATTCAATGACTCACCAAATAGGATTACTTGAAGGATTCCATTCCAAGTATTGTATGGAATGCAACCTAGAGGAGTGTCTGAGTTGAGAAACTTGGAACAGGGAGAGATCAGAAGCACTAGAGCAGAAGATTTTGCTGCTGAAATGCAAAAAACTCCATAGCCAGATCAAAGAACAATTACAGAGTTCTAACCAGAAATACAAGCACATAGATGATCAACATCGCAGAGAAATTCTATTTGAAGTGGGAAATTAGGTTTTAACACATCTCAAGAAGGAAAGGTTCCCTAGGGGAACATATAACAAATTGAAGATGAAAAAGATAGGACCCTGTAAGATCTTGAGGAAAATTGATGCAAACACCTATGAGATCGAGCTATCAGATGGTGTGGGAATTTTGTCCATATTCAATGTCTCAGACTTGTATCCTTACAGGAACGACGCCACAAAAGGATAAGAAGATCAAGGAAAGATTCAGTGGGAGAAGTAGATGCCTGTGGCATAAAAGCAATAGGTAGAGAAGATTCTGGAATAGAGGATTGGCAATAAGACCAAGAGGAAGACTTATTTTGAGTATCTGGTCAAATGGAAGGGACACCCAATCGAAGATTCCAGTTGGGAAAACAAAGATTCTATCCAGAAGCAGGGAAAATCAGTAGAGGAGCTCATGGATAGGAGTCCATGATTTTTTTTCAAGGGGAGTATGATGCAAGAGCATCGTTGGCAAGCACATGGAGTCAGGACCACTCAACACATGAGATTTATTCCAGAAATTCAACGTTGGTAGTTGCAACCAATTTTGAAATCCGCCTTAACGCATCACCGAAATTTACCTTTGGAGGCACACTTGAACTAGTGCCGAATTTTACCCTTTGAGGCATGTTTTGAAAATCGTAAATAGAGTAGGAGTTTCCAATACGACTCTAGAATGTGACTGAACTAAGATAGCGTAGGATGAATTTTACAGTAGGCAAGTAGACAGGGGAAACCCTAGAAATATTTTGAGTTAAGTAGAAGTTTGTACGCCCAGATGGGAGAGCTGCAATACAGAGAGAAATTAGTTGTAAGAGAACTGTGAGTTTATAGGAGATCTCATTTTTTGAGTTACTATAATTTGAATATATTTTGTAGCCATTTAGGCACTTGTGAATATAACAGAAGGAAAACTGATCCAAATGTATGGTGTGTGGACTTTGTGTGTTTTCCTGTCGTTTCTGTTTTCATGAGAAAGTGAATGGAACTGTGCATGTTAGTGTTCCAGTTTCAATTGTTTCTCTTCATTTGAAGCTCTGCAAGGTGTGCATCGAGCCAGAGAGGAACGCAAGGAAATCGAGAGGAATTTCTTTGCGAGAAATCCTGTGGATCTGAGTTATTGAAATCCCTTAGATGCAAGGAGTGCGCGAGAAATCAAAGTTTGAACCAGACGAAGTTCAAAAGGAATAACACTTCAGGAAGTGTTATCAAAGATCCCAAAACCCATTCCCTAGGAGGAGCGAAGGTCGAAACCTTCGGGGACTTAGAAAATTATTCTAAGTCTGAAAGATTAAAAAGATCAGGAGGAGCAGCACTATTGACCATTAAATCGCGGTGAGAATCAATGGCCATATGATGTGAGGTAGGCACACAAACTTCAATAGTGCATATGCCCAGGAGGAAAGACCCACGAGGACCTAGACAGACAATGGAGATATTTCTAGGAGAGTCGTGAAATCCCATGAGCCGTTGGATTGAGTGGAACTGCGGGGAGGTTAATAAGGAGACCTTTCAACACTCGACCCTCAGGGGGAATAGTAGCCGTTGATTCCCAATAGATCTGCGTCGTTGATCCCTTTTCACGATTTCGGTGAACGAGGATACAAAGGGTAATATGCGAGACTCTTGACCCATGAAATCCCGAAAGGATCCAGATTGTCGGATCTTCAGAGTCTTAGAGTCATTGATCTGTGATGGGGAATTTTTCAGCATATCAGCAACCAGGAGGAGAAGAGAACATAATTTGTAGGGTGCGAAGTCGCGAAACACGAATCACCAAAATAATCGTAGCCATCAGTCCAAGAGAGGCCTGAGCCATAGATCTCGCCTCATTGTGATTTCAATGTTCGTGACTTGGAGGGGTCAGGCGCCTTGTAGCACAAGGTTCCGATATCGTGAACTGCGACACAGTTTTCGTGGTAGAGCTTGTGGTCACGGGTGTGTGCTCACGTGAGTTGGTGAAAAGGGAGGAGCTAACCTCCATTAGTCCTCATTAGAGTTTTGGGACTTGGAGGAGCGAAGGACTCGTCGTATTGGAAAGCCCAGGGTCGCGAAACACAACGTGTATTTTGGGCCAAGTCCATGGTCGTGCCCATGATCACGAGGAGTGGAGAGCGTGAGCCTAGCGCTTGGTCGCGCTGGAAAACACAGAGAAGGACTTGTGGATTTGAAGAGGGAGGTTCTATCTCAGAACTAGAAGAGCCATTTCGGCCCCGAACTAGAAGATCCTGACCGGGAGGTCGCACAACCCTTAGGAGGGATAGGGGGTTTGCATCAGTTTCTCTCACGTATCTATTTTTTCAAGATGTGGTAGATTAACTTATGCTTTCCACTAGAAACTAATTTCACTTGTTGACAAGCCATGTTGGAGGTGGAATCAACATTTCTTATGAGTATTGCATCCTCACCATCTCGATAATGCAATCTGTGATGTTCTTTTTCATTCGACATGTGATGTTTATGTTCAACATAAAATGAAAAAATGCGATTGTGTTGTGCATGAATATGTTTTTTTAGGTTGTGATATGTGAGCTTTTGTCTAGAAGGAAGTGTACCAATGTATTCTTTTCTCTCATGTATGACCTTTTTCAAGTTGTGATAAGTTAGTCTATGTTTTTTGTTCAAGGTCTGGATGACCTCATGACAACTGGAATGAGTTTCATTTTGATTAAATAACATGCGATGCTTATGTAGATTCAATGTGGTTTGGGTGGCATTGACACTGGATCCCGAGATAGTAGTATTTCTTATACTACCAATGTATTTTTTTCTCTGACGTATGACCTTTTTCAAGTTGTGATAAGTTAGTTTACATTTTTTGTTTAAGCTCTGTATGGCCTCATCACAACTTGTTATCCACAATTTTGGTCATCGTGATGATGTCATGATGATGTTATGATGATGGAAAATCAATCTCTTCACTAAGAACACTTAGTTACAGTTGTCTGCTTCCAGAAATCACACTTTTGAAGAATGTTCGCAGGCTACCTATATATTTGCCTGCGAGAAGGCCTAATTCTCGCAGGCTGAATTAAGCTAGGGTGTGAACCTCTCACACTGTACCTAATAGTAGGGTGCGAACATCTTCTTAAAAGGGAAAAAGATAAAGTTCTCGAACCTTCTAGAAGGGAATCTTCTAGAAGGGTGAGTTGGCGTTCGAATGGTTGGAAAAGTACTGGTTTTCCAGATATCTTGGGATCATTTCCTATCCAAGTAACTAATCTATCTTCTCCTATATATTGAGGAGATTGCTCATGAAAAGGGTTAACAAGAATAAGAAAACACAAGCAAGCTAGCAAGAGATTGATTAGAGAATTAGTGCAAGACTGTATGGAGGATTGATGCTACAGCAACAAGAGACAACAGCAAGGTCATCTAAGTGGTTGATTTTCTTCATGCATGAGCAAGTGTGTGTGTCAGATCTAGGAGCCATCGAAAGGAGATCTACAACATCAAGGCTTAGGTTGTAAGTTTCACTTTCAATTAATTCAATACAGTAATATGTCCCTTTCCCATAAAGATGATGTCACTTTATTACATAATTCCTTGATCATATGTATAGACTAGCTATTGAATATATTAATCTGCCTTTACTTCGATTGGTTTGTTCTGTTTTGATCTGAACGGCACAAGAGCATTGGAGCGAAGCTTGGAACAACAGAGATATAAGGAAAGCGTTCATAAGGTATGCTCATAATCCTTACTTCTTAGTTCATTTAATAGTCTAGATCTAGGGAAAGGGTATTATTCTGTCCTATTTTGTTCTAGATCCAGGTGGATCTAGGGAGATCGGTTAGTGTCCGCACCTACGGATTTATCCTGAAACAAAATTGGAGACTCCACTGGGGAACTATCCCTTTTTTATTTATGGTTTTTGAATTTTCTGTGGCCATTTGCTCTATTTGCCTTTTTCTCCTGATTTGTCAGTGTCTAAGTCCTCAGGATACCCTGAGAGACCTTCTGGGTCTATAAGCCAGTTTGAATTTTGCTTGTTTTTTCAAAATTTTCATTATCTTCAGGAATTCTCGCACTGTCTCCATTGACATCCTACGAGAACCAGGAAATTTCACACTCTGCATATATAGTTCAGTGCGAACAATTCGCATCTTGCATCAAAGTGGCCTGCGAGAATACTATCTTCTCGCACTGTGTTCCACTCTTGCCTGCGACCAGATTTTTTGAAATTTTTGAATTTAAGTTTTGACTTTATCAACTACTTAGATCTCTTGATTTACACCTTTTTGGATTATTCGATCATTGGCTTACATATCTCTTGCTTAATTTGCTTGCTTGAACTGATCTAGAGTTTCAAGGTTTTCTTGCCTTTGTAGCTTGACTTTCATCTCTTGGCTTTTATTGGCATTTTTATTCTCTCTGACTTCTGGAGTTGAGTGTGTCTGACTGGCTGAGAACCAGGGATTGGTTGAGAGTTGAGTGTTTGGTTTTTGTCGTTTTCTTGTCGGCTCGAAAGGACATATTTCATTTGCATTGAGGAACTCCTTGGTTTGCTTTTGTTTTTTACTTTCGTTGAAAGTTTTGGTTGGGTTATCATTGTTTGATTATTGATGGTTTGATTTTATTTTCTTATTAATCATAGTTCTTCTTGGAAAGTGAACCATAAGTTTTCTTTCAAGATTTTGTTTTTGCCTTTTCAAAAACATAGAAAATCAAGTTTTGAGTTTACTGAAAGTACTTGAAAAAGACATATAGAAATTGCTCATTGATACATGATTGTTTGCATTGGCATCTAAACAGAAATTGAGCATTGCATTTGCATTGTATTATTGAGATTGATTCGAAAATTGTTCTCTCTCTCCCGTAACTAGGATTCATGGAATGAAACGAGTTATTTTTTCATCATATCCTTGCATTATTTGGGTCAGAGTCACACATCATGAGTTTCACTTCCGTTACCTTTGAGTAAACAACAGCCTTTAAAAACATTGCGTAATATTAAAATTGATCTAGTAACTCTTTTCTAGGG